>OY992888.1:29300785-29440785 GCA_963921405.1 Cepaea hortensis | reverse complement strand
TTCCAACACACACACACACACACACACACACACACACACACACACACACACACACACACACACACACACACACACACACACACACACACACACACACACACACACACACACACACACACACACACACACACACACACACACACACACACACACACACACACACACACACACACACACACACACACACACACACACACACACACACACACACACACACACACACACACACACACACACACACACACACACACACACACACACACACACACACACACACACACACACACACACACACACACACACACACACACACACACACACACACACACACACACACACACACACACACACACACACACACACACACACACACACACACACACACACACACACACACACACACACACACACACACACACACACACACACACACACACACACACACACACCACACACCACACACACACACACACACAATAATGTGGTTTAATATGAGTGATTCTGGTATCCACACTTTAACCTTTAGATGAGGTGCTAATCCAATATGTTTAGTGCACGCTATCTCTCTCTCACTCTCTCTCTCTCTGTGTGTGTGTGTGTGTGTGTGTGTGTGTGTGTGTGTGTGTGTGTCTAAGATATCATATCTCGCGAAGATTAAACCGGTCAAGAAATGCCGGGAAGAAGTTGGATGTGTCCACCGGAAGGAGCAAATATTGCATCTCTGCTGCAAACAGGCACAACGCTACTACGTTCAAACATTACTTTAATGTAATTTAAATTTTCGGACAAAGAAGGGGTGTTGTCATATGTTGTTTGTCCATCCAGAATGATGATGACCACTCATTTCATGCAGTGGGATTGAAAGTTTAGAGCCGTGAGTTCTAAGGTGGCTGGTAAGGCCTATTTTGGCTCGAAATTTCTTTGACAATGTGGGCAAAGATTGCTTGACGTTCCAGGAGGAAGATCTTCTGCAGTGGCTTTTCTGTCCAACCGTTTTTCACAGCTCTTACAGTCCTGTTTGCTTCACACGAGACTTAAACGAATTTTCTACAGCGAACTGCGTTGTGGTAAACGCTCCCAAGGTGGCCAGAGGAAACGTTTTAAAGACACTGTGAAAATTTCACTGAATGCTTTTGGAATTCATCATGACACCTGGGAGGCTGCAGCCAGAGACCGAAATTCGTGGCGTGCATCATTACGCAAGGGTGCAGTCATATGTGAGGCAACCAGGACTGCAAGAGCTGTGAAGAAAAGGCAGGACAGAAAAACCACTGCAGGAAATCCTCCTCCAGAGACGTCAAGCATTCTTTGCCCACATTGTCAAAGAACATTTCGAGCCAAAATAGGCCTTATCAGCCATCTTAGAACCCACGGCTCCACACCTTCAACCCCACTGGATGAAACGAATGGTCATCATCATTCTTGATGGACAAACAACAACAACAACAACAACAACACGAGACTACACCTTTGCGTAATGAATTTCGGTCTTTGGCAGCAGCCTCCCAAGTGTAGTGAATTCCAAAAGCTTTAAGTGAGATCTTCAGACTGTCTTTAAAACGCTCTGAGAACGTTTACCACAACGCAGCTGGCCGTAAAATAATATTTTGGGAGCCTGTGATATGGCATGCGAGTCAAGTGACCAGCCTAGCGAATTTGATCTTTCATCAGTACAGTGTGAACACTGGGCATGGGCGCTCTTTCTATGACTTCAGTGTCTGGGATCTTGTCTTTCCATTTATTCTTCATTAGCTTCTTAAAGCAGACTGTGTGGAAGTAGTTTAATTTCCTAGTGCTTCGCTTGTAAACAGCCCAGGTTTCACAAGCATATAGCAGTGTGGATAATACAACTGCTTTGCAGATTTTCAGCTTTGTTTGCAGGCTTATTCCATTTCTGTCCCAGACATTCTTGTGAAATGGGACGGTGCTGGTGTGATTAATCCCTGGCTGGTACATAACTACAGTCTTCTCCAAGTTGATATTGAGCCCAAAGTTGGCACAGTCTGCCAAAGGCCATGCTGGCCTTGGAGATTCTTGCACTCACTTCGTCTGCCAAAAGCCACGCTGGCCTTGGAGATTCTTGCATTCACTTCATCATCAATTGTGGTAGCTTGGGACACAGTGCTGCCAAGATAGGTGAATTTGTCCACAACACTTAGTTTATGACCGTTCACCTTGATATTCGGCACGGTGTGATTAATCCCTGGAGCTGGCTGGTACATAACTACAGTCTTCTCCAAGTTGATATTGAGCCCAAAGTTGGCACAGGCATATGAGAAAGCTGAAACATTGTGTTGCATGTCTGCCTCTGAGTTGGCGTATAGAGCGCAATTATCAGCAAACAGGAGCTCTCTGACGGTGTCGCTGTTAGTTTTGGTTTTAGCTATCAGCCTTCTGAGATTGAACAACACCCATGCGGCAGTTGATGTCTCTTCCAATATCGTTGTTTTCGAAGGCATTCGTCAGCATAACTTTTCAACCCGTTTTAAATTCTCTTTAACCATTGGGTTGTTGGAGGTGAACATTTCCTGAGAATATTGATTTATATTCAGTTTGTCCGCAGAAGTTTCATAACCTCCAGGCCTATCCCCCGGCTTTGAATATTTAATAGACCGATTTGTTCAAGGCAATATGCGGCTCCGGTCGGATGAATTGTTAATCGAAGATAGTTTAAAATAATGGTTTCCGCGCATTAAAGATTCCATTGTGCTGTCTGGAATGTGTACAAACAAAGCCAGGCAGTGAATTGACAGTAACAATACACTCGTGGATGCAAATACAGAGTACGGTAGAGCGTATTTCTAACATGTAAAGTGTCACGTGATATCAATCATCGGGGTTTCCCACTAAATAGCCGGGTTTGAACAAATGATTGTGGAAGGGAGGAAAGAAGGCCGTACTTTCAGTTCGGAATGTCCCTGTAATCGATAGTAATTGCTATTCATTTGACTGCAATCGAATATTTAACGCTGCGTATATATTCTGAGAAAAATGCGCAGTTGTTATTCTGCTATCGGGGTCAGTTGCAAGATCGATGCATCAATGGGCGATGCAGGGTGAGGAACTGAAACGGCATTTTATATTGATAGTGTTGATTATCATTGAGAAGCCAGAGACTTGTTTAAGGTAATGAGAAGATTTACAGGCGATTTGAGACTACCATTCATTCATCATGTGCCATGCCAGTAAACGTGGACGGTCATGTTTCGCCATCTTACATGGTCAATGGAGTCGTGGATCAGCTCTGTGTTCTTGTCCCGACCATGTCATGTGGCCAAGCAATCCAGATATTTACTTCTCAGCCTTTTGCTTGTTCTTTTCCCCTCAATCTTGCCAGTTGTTACCAAGTTCTCCCGTGTTTTTACTAATAACGTGCCCAAAGAAATGTGGCTGTCTACGTCTAATGTATTTAATCAGTTTGCGGTTTTCATTTACATGGTGTAGGACTTGCTCATTGTTTGTTTGTTTTTTGTCTGCCCGTGGTATTCTTTGCATTTTCCTCCATTATCATTACATGTTACCACTTATAGTGATAGCAATACTTTAACAGAAAGTAAAGATATACTAGAAAGTTGAAGGAAGTTGCCAAGTAGCAGCGCAGATGAAATGACGCAAAATAGAGTTAGTGAGAAAATCGCGAACCAACTGGTAAGAGAAACTAGGAGGCTGACGTAAAAAGGAGAAAACGTCAGAAAAAATTGTCAACGACAACAGAGAGTCAGATCTTAGAGCTTGACGAGCGAGGCAGCATGATTCGATTCTCTGGAACGAGACATATTATATACTGGCAGGACACTATTATGATGGCCAATAACTATTGGAAAGGAGCACGAGAATATTAATGCATGATGGATATCAGCCTGAAAATCATGGACAGATGTGCCCAGATCAGAATGAGACTTAGAAAGTCAGAGCAAGGTGACTCATAGGCAAATTGGTGAAAGACAGAAGGACAGTGACAGGGTCGTTGCAAGTATTCAACTGTATATTGTTCATAGTTAATATTTTTTATACCGCCCCGCCTGGCCATAGCAGGCACGGTATCAACGAATTGTAAATTGTCACTGATATTATTGAATATGCAACAAGCTCGAATCAGGCAAATAAATAGTGCCTTAAAGTGTTGAACTCCAGCCTTCGAGTCATTCATCAATGTTGGCATTATGGTTCTGTATTCTGCTGGATTGCTGCAGCCCTGGACCTTTGAGCATTGTTTGTTGATCTTTCATTATTTAATGCAAGTTGCATTCTAGCAGAAGTACTGTGAGGAAGCAAAGATATATTAGAAAGATGAAGGAAGTTCTGTGAGGATGTAAAGATATACTAGAAAGGTGAAGGAAGTACTGTCAGGAAGTAAAGATATACTAGAAAGTTGAAGGAAATACCGTCAGGAAGTAAAGATATACTAGAAAGTTGAAGGAAGTACTGTCAGGAAGTAAAGATATACTAGAAAGTTGAAGAAAGTACTGTCAGGAAGTAAAGATATACTAGAAAGTTGCAGAAAGTACTGTGAGGAAATGAATATATGCTAGAAAGTTGAAGGAACTACTGTGAAGAAATGAGCCAATATATGACAAATAACCCAGATAAGGTACATGAAAGGGGAGCCGAGGTGGTTT
Source organism: Cepaea hortensis (assembly GCA_963921405.1). Lineage (NCBI taxonomy): Eukaryota > Metazoa > Mollusca > Gastropoda > Stylommatophora > Helicidae > Cepaea > Cepaea hortensis. Next base: position 29,436,166 of record OY992888.1, on the reverse strand, counting down.
CGTGGCCAGACCCTCGCACGATGGTCTTGGGTTCGAAGCCACTTCGTGACGAATTTTTAAAAATTAACCCGGGCTCCCAGGTCGACCTAGCCTAAACTGGGTACCAGGAAATGTTTTGGGGAGTCAAGGCGGCCGGTGTGATACTGACCACATGACCTGCCGTTTGCCGATTGGTGGATAAAAATATGCGCCTAGTATCATATACACATCCACACACGCCAATACATAGAGACACGCATACACACTCCAAGCCAATAGCTAAAGGGATATTTCTTCTTACAGCCCATGTCGAGTGGTGCTAATGGTCATGTCTGTCCACATTCTTCTGTCTCGTATACTGCCAATCATATCTGATGTACCGCCTAGCTGTACTCTCAGACTGTCCAGTATTCTCTCTCTCTCTCTCTCTCTCTCTCTCTCTCTCTCTCTCTCTCTCTCCGTCTTCCCTTACCTCTCCTTCCCTCCAACTTCCCCTTTGTCACGATGTACTTTGGCTTTCACCTGCCCATGATGTGTCCACAGAATGATTAATGTCTGTCTCTGACGGCAGTAGCCAGTTCTCGTTATGGGTTACATACTTTCAAGATATCGCCATTACTCTTGTCGTCCACCCCCCGGTGTTCTCATCATCTTCCATATTTTCTTTCAAACGTCGTTGGGAGAATTTGCTGACATTCCAGCGCCCAATGGGTGGCACTGATTAGTGTCATTCCGTTGTTTTTACCATGTCTTTGACGTCGTCAATCCATTTTCTTCTCGGGCGCCTTCTTTCACTTGTTTCAGATCGTCTTTGATGTAATGCAAATGCGTGTAACAGATGAGGTTGCATTCAAACTAGATAGCCTAACCATTTATCTTCTGGCTTTCAGTGTATGTGACACAAGGTGGTGACCCCACTGTCGATCTGATAACATTATTTCTTACACTGTCTCTGAGAGTTAAGTTGGCAGCTCTTCTCAGGCATCTCATCTCACAGGTGACGTCAGCATGACCGAATGAATAAGAGCTCTATTTCTTAAACTTCCGGTGTGTTGATGCCAGGGTAGCTGGTTCAGCCCCCTAGACCTATCCGTTGGATTAAAATGTTGAATTCTCGTCCTTGACTTGCGGACGTAAAGTACAAGTACCCCTGAAGTTGGAGTGGTTACGCCTGATGGCGAGGGACACTGGTAATAGGGAAAGCCAGTCCACACGGAAAAATCATACCAGTGAGCTAGAAGCAGTAACAAGTGTATGGATTACGCTTGAGTGAAAAGGGAGTGAACAAACAAAACAAAACAAGATCTCGCGTTGTTGATTTTGTGTAAGTGAGATTTGGATGCTGTCGAAATTTGACATTAGCAGTATAGGTTTTTTTTATGAATACGCCATTATTATCTGTCGTTTGACTGACATACGTATATTTCAGAATGGGTGATAGTTGATATATAAGCGCACTTGCTTATTTACGTCTTATTTCGATGTCTCTGTCTATTTCGCCATCCTATGTGATCATCCATCAATCCATCATGTGCCATGCCGATAAGCGTGGGCGGTCATGTTCTGCCATCTCACTCGATCACCAGATTCGTGGATCAGCTCCGTGTTCCTGTCTCGATCATGCCATGTGGTCAAGCCATCCAGGTATATACTTCCCGGTCTTCCCCTTGATCTCTTCCCCTCAATCTTGCCAATCGTCACCAAGTTCTCCAAGTCATTTCTTCTCATAACATGCCCAGAAAATTAATCTTACATCATACTTCCTAGGTATTTACATTCCTTAACTCGCTTCAGAGGTGTACTATTTATCTGTACATTTAGTGGGCCAGAAGATCTGCTAACCTGCATTACTTCGGTTTTGGTTGCATTTATATTTATACTGCATATTCTGCATGTATTTATGCTGTATCTTCTGCATGTATGTATGCTGTATCTTTTGCATGTTCAACTCAGCTTATTAATACGATTGTGTAATCCGCCTTCTTCGCTGTAAAACAGGCATTGGTCGTCTGCAAATATAAGCTCGTGTATTGTGGTTGGATCTGTTGGTTAGTCTAAAGAGTTTGTAATTTTCTAAATCATTCTTCATAAAACCATATTTCCGCAGCTTCTACATAATTCTTCCCCAATCTGTTAATTGTCCATCATTCACTTCCATGCAACAAGATTGGCTTAAGAAATCGTTTCTTACCTCCATTGAAAAAAGCTATATTGCGGACAATATTTTTATCATTTTGTGAAATGTTACTTTTCCTTGGGCTGTTCTTCATTCAACTTCTTTAATACATCTCCGATCTGCTATTATTAAAGTATACAACATAATTATCAACTTTGACTTGTTTCACTGATTTCATTCATTCTTATGTTGCATGCTGAAAGACATTTGTTTTTCTTTATAAATACCATTCCTTTTGTTTTTCTGTTATTCAGGCATATCTTTGTTTTAACTTTCTGATGCAATTTAATCTATCTTTTCTTTTAACTACATTTAATTTTCCCCGATCAATACCGAGTTAATAGAATGTGGCAGGTTATTTGACATTATGCAAACCAACTGATATTCCTGGCACGTCATGTACGGATCTCATTATTATTTCGCTGTTCAAACCGAACAGATCGGGTGATAGTAAACAACCCCTTCTGACACATTGTTTAATGTGTTGAAAAGTTACCATTTGGTTGTGAATTCTTATGGTTGCTTTTGTTGTAAATGTGTGTCATTTGTTACTCTCAGATCTTTATCATCTATGTTTATATTTTCCAAGAGTTTAATTATTTCCATTTCTTTTAAGGATCACGTGGAAGCTTTGGTGATGAAGGCTGGTAGGAGACTTAATGCATTGAGGATTATGGCAGCAACCGGAGTAGATCAGAGGATGCTATACTTGCTACTCCTTATAAAATGCTTGAGTGTCGTTAACAAGGCACAAATATAGATCTCTTTTCAATTAAATCGTTCTTTCTGTTAGTATTCCCAATCAATATGTTTATGACGTTATTTTGCCTTTATCTTGTACAAATCCACACTCCCCATCTCTAATTTCTGGTTTTATTGTATTTTTTGTTCGTTTCATTATTAGTCATATCACTACTGCAAGTCGTATGGCTCATTAAACTTACTGTACAATGCTCTTTGAAACAAGCATATGACTACTGGCAGGATCCACCAGATATCTATCGGACAGGCGGACTATGCACGCACACGCAGGCCAAGAGTAGCAACCGCTCAGCGCACTCCCTCGGTACCCGGTGATACATGCAAAACCACTGGACGCCTACCGACGAGCTTTCAAGCTACGCCGGCAGGGCTAACCGAAAAGTTATGCCAGCTTACTGACTGCAGGCCCACTACACATGTCAAAGTTAACACTGTTTCACGGTGAAACCGCGAATGGCTCATTAAATCAGTTGAGGTTCATTAGATGACACGACCCTACTTGAATAGCTGCGGCAATTCTAGAGCTACACGCTTTTATGCGTCCAGACACTTACGATGACAGATGTAAACGCTCATACTGGTCCAGACACTTGGTACAAGGCACTCAGCTGAGGGAAATTGCTGAACGACTCTAACTCAGATCCCTCGGATGTGAGGGCCTGGCCACCACCCACCACCTGCTCTTGGAGGTTTGATGCTGCGCCGCCAGTGTCTGCAGCCTACCTTGTCCCAGACGTACTGGTTATCCTTTCCTCTGAAGTAAACAAGGCAAGGCCGAGGGAGGGATCATGCTGCATGGGCAACACATGTTCTCTGAATCCATGCCCAGGCATTGTGCGATGGAATTCTGGCCTAATTCGAATCCACATACTTTCGTCTGTAAAGACGGCAAGGTGCCACTCACTCACGATGCTCTACACCAGTAGTTCCCAAACTTTTCAAGCAGAGGGTCATATCTACTATTTTCGGTAGTTAAGCGGCCACAGTGTTATAAAATTATATGTCATGCAATAACATTCTTACCTTTCTTAACTTAAATTTTAAATCATTTTCGAAAATCGCTATTAATGTAATTAATTTACAGTTGTAACTGTTCTTCATAACCAATTACTTAAGTTCACATGCCAGTTTATCAATGTCTGGGCACAAATCTGTCGTGCCCAAAGTCATAAGCGCAGCTAGGTTACTATCGGTGAGTCTGGAACGTTGCTTGTTTTTTATAACGGTCATTGCGGAAAATGACTGCTCGAGGCCTTGTGTGCCACTTTCTGACAGCTGGCGGGCCATAAGTGGCCCACGGGCCGTGGTTTGGGGACCTCTGCTCTACACAATCTGTTGCGCCAGATTTCCTTGGTATAGCCATGCAAACAGATTTCAAGAGATCATCATCTGTATATCGACTGCTGTAGTTATAATTTAACAATTTAGTAAGCACTTTTACACTCCAATTCACCAAAACCTTTTGTTTCTTCTGCAGTGATGTTATCTCACCTAGGGGAGTTAGTTTTCCTAATGTGTTGTATATCATTTTCAACTTCTGCTTTCAGTTTTGGTCAATCTTCACATTGTCAGGAGTGTTTATTTCTGATCTGTTACCATCATCATAGAACTCTTTAATTTATTGTCCATCTCTCTATTAAATTTTCTTTGCCCATTAATATTTTGTCCCCTTTTGTCTTTAAACAGCAGCTTGCTGTATACTTTCTAATGCCTGATAATTCATGTATCCTGTTGTACACAGATTGCGGGTCGCCTCGTTACTCCTCAAGCTCCTTACATTGACTCTTTGGCCAGACTTCTTTGGCTGCTTACATCTTCCTACTTTTATCTATGTATATTTTAATATGCATCTGAATTTTGCTTACATTTTCTTCTAATGTCCATCATTTGTAGAATTTTCTGTCATCCATTTCTTCGCTATTTCTTTATTTATTGTATTATTTCCTTTAATGTCTATTGCAATTAACTCCTTTTGCATTTACCATTGTACGTCTATACTGCATATCTTCTTTGGGCATTGAATCTACTCTGTACAATAATCGCAAATTTCTCACTAATTTCTAGTTTAATCCAAGTATTGCCAAATCTAACTTTATATTTATTGGAGCTTGCTTTAATTTATGCAGGGTTATACTTGGTTTTCCCGTTACTGCTACGTGGTCACAGTTGCAATCTGCTCCTGGTATCTGCATCTGGAATTTGTGAAGATACAATATTTCATATCATATTTGCGGTATCTAGAACATCAAGAGGCCGAAGACTGTACATCATATTTACAGTATCTAGAACATCAAGTGACAGAAGACTGTAAATCAAATTTACAGTATCTAGAACATCAAGAGGCCGAAGACTGTACATCATATTTACAGTATCTAGAACATCAAGAGTCGAAAGACTTCACATCATAATTACAGTATCTAGAACTAGGATTATTTCAAGATCGCGTTAATACAAGAAACGATTACTTGATATTGTTTTTTCCTTAATATTTTACGGTTCTGTGCTTCTCACCCTTCTGAAATTCATGTTATAACGTAGGTAGGCCCGCAAATCACGTTTTATGTAGACGTCTAGACTTGTTCTAGTATGTGTTATTAAATTTAGCTTCCATTTTGATGTATACTGTGTAAGGGTGGGGGGGGGGGGTTACAGGGAGGAAATTCGAAAGGGGGGATGACGTTCTGAACATATGGTAAAGGGGGAGGGGCATGGACCAAAAAAGGTTGAGTTGGTACTTTGTGCGACGCGTTCGACAGCCGCCCTGCAGAAAGCGACAGAGCCATATAGGATAAAACCCGGTGCAAAAGAAGTCGATCCCTTTTATCGTTTCTTTACTTATTCAGAGATGTGCGCGCCCTCATGGTCCGGGCTCGTACAAGGCCCTCACCTGTGGGACATGGCTGAACGCCTCTAAGCCAGGCCCCTTGGGTGTCAGGGTCTGGCCATAACTCGCCACCGGCTCGTGGTGGTGAGGTCTCGGTGGATTGACGCTGAGCCGGCAGCGTCTGCAGCCTACCTTGTGCCAGACGTATTGGTTACCCATTCCTCTGGAATACACAAGACTAGGCCGAGGGAGGGGTCATGTCGTTTGGGCATCACATGATCTCTGAAGCTCTGCCCAGACATTGTGATGGAATATTGGCCACATTCCACTCACATACTTTGGTCTGTCAAGACTGCAAGGTGTCTACTTATTCTGTAATATCTGGCCATGGGACTGACTACCTTGACCTTTATTATAACAAACAATATGATTAACAGTCTTTTCCGCTCCGTCCCCAGCTTTCAACTGCAAGTTTCCCAACGAAGGATGTGAAGACAACGACGAATGCTGCAGTGGCAAGTGTGTCGAAGCACATCCTGGCACAAATGCCAGGTGCACAAAGTTAAGGTAACTAAGCTCAATAACATACCTATGAATTTAGTAATTACTAGTTTAGTTAGGGATAAGAAAGATGTTGTCTACGGCAGGATATTACAATATTTAAAGATAAGAAAGCTTTTGAGTACAGCAGGATGTTACAATATTTAACGAAACAAACAGGTATATTTTGGTATTTTCAGATCTTATGGATAAACAATAAAAATAAAATAGAAATCAAAACAACACTTGTAGATACCTGAAGTCCTAGCTAGGTATGCACACTTGTGTATGTGTGTGGTTATTTTTTAATGTGTGTGTTTGTTCTCTGCCGGATATGAAGATTCCCAAATATACTTTTTTGTTTCATTATATATGTTTAGTAAAGATAAAGTAAAGAATGTCAAAAAAGAGTGCAAAAGTGTTGCATACATGCTATTCTACTGCGGAGTATGAACAAACAAATTAGGAATAATTCCAAGGCAATGAAGATGTGGTTTATTGGACATCTGTTGCTAATGCATTAGAATACCAGATGCAATTCACAACGAGTGCCTGGAAGGTGCTTATGAAAGTATAACATTATTCACCCACATAAAAAGGAGCAAAAAAGTCAGAAGGATATACAGGGAATTATAAATATAGTGGTTGTAGAAAGTGAAAGAATGGGCCTTAGTTTGAATAATAGAAAGACAGAAGTCATGGTGATGTCAAAGAAGCAGATTGGCACCAAATGTGAAATTAAAGTACAGGACGTTATTTTGGGGCAAGTGCAGAAATTCAGATATCTAGGCATATGGATAACATCAGATGGAAGATACATCACTGAGATAAAGAGCAGAATAGGACAAGCAAAAATTGCATTCTATCAAATGAAGAACACGTTGTACAATAAATCATTGTCTTTGAAAGTTAGAAAGATGGTTCTTGCATGGTACATAGAACCTGTTTTAACATACGGCTGTGAATCCTGGACAATTAGTAAAAAAGGCAAAAAATCCCTGGAAGCCTTGAAGATGTGGTTTTATTGAAGAATGCTGAAATTTAATTTGACAGCCAAAATGGGCAGTCTGGATATTTTGAGGGAAGCTGAGTTACAAAGACAACTATCACAAACATCAGAAAGAGGCATTCATCGTTTCTTGGCCACGTTATGAGAAGACTAAAATTGGAACGTGGCAACCGGGAACATTTGCAGAAAGAGTGACAGAAGAAGACAGTGTGAGAAGATTCTTGACAGTTTTGTGTCATGGCACGGAAGGGAGTCAACACACGAATTGATCCATGACGTCGGAGATCGTAATTTGTGGAGAAGCGTGGTCGCTCACGACTGCCGGCAAGGCAATGGATAAGGATAACAAGGAGTCAAACAGTGTTCTTTGGTAATGTAATGGGCTGGATGGGCGGAGACGGTGTCATGGAGGGATATCATCAACAGAGTTGATTTAGAACACCAAGGAACGAAATCTGTGGAGACGCCTATGCCAGTTGGTAGGACACATGATTATGAAAGTAAAGGACCTTTTTTCACGCTACAAGACACGTGGACTATAGACCGACTGACACTCGATGGATGATATTGTCAAAATCACACCGACCGCCTTTGTTTCCTAGAAAATCTCCTGGAACTCATTTTAGACTGGGTGAGGACGTGAGAATATGTCACTTAACGAAAATACCCGTCTCGATCTGTTTATATACGCATTTCTTCATTTTTTTCCCTCCATGCTTCATTTGCTTATTCCTGTCCCGATTCAATTTTCACAATACATAACCCGAGTTAACTAACAGATAATTCGGAGCCTTACAAGCAAGAAACACATATATACTATAGTATGTTCCGATTTGAATGCCTTTATTCACGATCAATTATTTTGAAAACTGTCTGTTGCATCGTTATGAAATTTTTCCAGCCGTCTTATATTTACCCCCACCCAAGGAATATGTCTTTGATAGGTCCAAAAACAACTTAAATCATCAAAAGCGGTGACATTCCTTTGATGTTTTGCTGAACAACTAGTGATTTCTCGCGAACAAAGTTATGTTTACAGTAATTGGAGACCTGCCAATTCAGATGACACACAAAGGCGTATCCGGATTCGTATGGGAGTGGGTGCAATGAAAGAAGTAGCTTACAGGGTCGGCTGCATTGCACCTGGTTTTTATCCCATATGGCTCAGTTTCTTTCCACAGCGCGGAAAGCGTCGCACAAAGCACGAACTCCGTAGCTCCTGCGACGACCCTTGGGAGTCTCCGAAAAAATGCACTCGTGAAATGAAGGACGCAGCCCGGAATCGAACATAAAACCTTCGGAGCCCGAGTCAGACGACTTGACCACTTCACCACGGAGAATCCCGAGAGGGGTGCAATGTGTAATATTAGTAAAGACAGAGAATTTACAGAGACACGGGGTAAATAATTTGTAAATTAACAGGAAAGTAGAAGGACTATATTTCTTACCTTATTTTTCATTTCCTTCTTGTTTCTTCAGCTGATGCTGATGCTGTAATGTTTAGGGCCTGCAATTCGTCTGAATAATTGGAGCAAAATATCCCAGTAAGTGTGTACGTAGATTAAGGTCTGCGATCTGCTCAGACCTTAATCTGTGTCGGACGATTCCAGTAGGTTGATGATCGCTCTCGGTTGCATAAAATTCAATCCATCCTTTCTCCAATAGTCCTCTTCCTCTTTCAACACATGGTCCTCACATTTTTTCCAGTAACATTTATCAATATTTAATAGCGAGGACAGAGACAGACAGACAGACAGACAGACAGACAGACAGACAGACAGACAGACAGACAGACAGACAGACAGAAAGGTAGGTAGGTAGGTAGGTGGGTAGGTAGGTAGGCAGAAAGGTAGGTGGGTGGGTGGGTTGGTCTGTGGATTGGTCTGTCGGTGGGTCGGCCGGCTGGTCGGCAGGCCGGCCGGTCGGCAGGCCGGCCGGCAGGCAGGCAGGCAGACAGGCAGGAGATAGATAGATAGGTAGGTAGGTAGGTAGGTAGGTAGGTAGATAGATAGATAGATAGATAGATAGATAGATAGATAGATAGATAGATAGATAGATAGATAGAGATAGATAGATAGATAGATAGATAGATAGATAGATAGATAGATAGAGATAGATAGATAGATAGATAGATAGATAGATAGATAGATAGATATAGATAGATAGATAGATAGATAGATAGATAGATAGATAGATAGATAGATAGATAGATAGATAGATAGATAGATAGATAGATAGATAGATATATAGATAGATAGATAGATAGATAGATAGATAGATAGATAGATAGATAGATAGATATAGACAGATAGATATAGACAGATAGATATAGACAGATAGATATAGACAGATAGATATAGATAGATAGATAGATAGATAGATAGATAGATAGATAGATAGATAGATAGATAGATAGATAGATAGATAGATAGATAGACAGATAGATAGATAGATAGATAGATAGATAGATAGATAGATAGATAGATAGATAGATAGATAGAGATAGATAGATAGATAGATAGATAGATAGATAGATAGATAGATAGATAGATAGATAGATAGATAGATAGATAGATAGATAGATAGATAGATAGATAGATAGATAGATAGATAGATAGATAGATACCCGCCATGAGCTGGGCGACCGGGCCGAGTCAGCTAGTTTATTTATATAATCACGTTTCATGAAGGAACCCACAGTTTGACGACACCTCTGAACTATCCCATATAAATGCGCTCAGTCTGCGCCAAAAACGGAAACTGCCAGACAATTTGAAAAATACCGCGGATGTGTCTTGCTGAAGCTGTAATACTCTTAAAATGATGGTTTTAGTCCCGTAAACGTAAATTATATACCCCATATAAACAAACATTGAAATCTGCTGTACAATCTCCAGAACAAAAATTTTTTTGTTGGGTGGACATAATGATAAGGTTATATGCTAAATCTCATCATTTTCCCTCAGTTGATTACTGAGATATTGAATTTTATATTGGGACAACAACAAAAATACACACTATAGAACGTTGCCACCACAATCTTTATCAACAACAAAATATCGGAAACGGAAAAGCTAACTAAAAGTGAAACACTATTAACACAGAACAGCTAATCCGTATGTGAAGTGATGGGCCACTCCTTTAACACTCATAATGACTAGATCAGTGGTTCTCAACCGGTGGGGAATTCCCCCCTAGGGGGAATTTTAGGGTTTCCAAGGTGGAATTAAGATTATTTCAAGATCACGTTAATACAAGAACCGATTACTTTATATTGTTTTTTACTCCATACTTTACGGTTCTGTACTTCTCGCCTTTCTGAAATTCGTTTCATAACGTAAGTAGACCCGAAAATCACGTTTTATGTAGATGTCTAGACTTGTTCTAGTATGTGTTAGTAAATCTAGCTTCAATTTTTTACGTATACTGTGTAGGGGTGGGGGGGGGGAATTTATAGGGAGGAAATACGAAAGAGGGAATAACATTCTGAACATATGGTGAAGGGGTGCATGAGCCAAAAAAAGGTTGAGAATCACTGGACTAGATTGTGTCATATTGCGTTTCCTCACCCAATAAAACATAATCCATAGACCAGCTCACGCCCAGCCTATTCGTGATTGTACGGATTGTGCAGTCAGTTTTCTGCGGGACGAGATTGCCAGTTTTCATGCCATCCCTACTTAGTCTCTGCTTACACATAAATGGTAGATGACAGCGTCAATATCATTATGGGTTCCGGTAACACACAGGCGCCTTCTGTGATTAATGATTAAAACGTGACGTCGCTTGAGGCAGGTCATAAATGCTTAGTCTAACCAGCAGAAGTGGAAGGGTATTTTTTTATGTTGCATATCCCTTACAAGACGTTACAGTCAACACCAGCCTTTTCAGCTGCTGTTGACGCACTTGGCAAGTTTTACGTTGAGTAGTTTGCCATTGCTTTCTGAACGATCGGCTCACATACCCTAGTAAGTTACCAGCGCGGCGCGATCCGCTGCTGAATCTCGCACAGCTGTTTTCCCCACGTGGATAGACAGGATTACGAACAACGTGGTTAACCCCTTGACCAAGGAGTCCGGGGGGGGGGTATGGATAGTGATAATCGTTGCTTCGAGTTGGTTAGTTACACGTCTGAAATATCCTCTTCTGCAAAAACAACAGGGTGGGGGAAAACCAAACGCAGATAAAACAAAAGAATATGTATCGCTTCATCCTGGAAGTAGTCGGATTGTTGTGTTTTAAACGTATTTTCTTGTTTAGTTTTTCTTTAATTTGAAGAAGACTTCGGACTTAACGCTGGCTTGTATCTGCGTTTTTCCATTAGTCGAGTTTCCGGGTCATATCCTGTGTTTGTAATCGGACTCTGGTATTAGCTCGACAGCAGCCATCCCCTCCCCCTTCTCCCCTTGTGTGTGTGTGTGCGCGCGCGCGCGTGTGTGTGTGAGCATAGACCAAATAATAAATGATTTCGGGAGTAAATGAGTATAGGCCAAATGGAAGTCACGCCCCTAAAAAATAGAGCATAGACCAGGGCAAAAAAAAAAAAAAACACTTTCCTATGTAAACGGGCATAGACGAGATGAAAAAATACTGTTCCATGTTAACGGGTTTAGATAAAAAAAAGTAACCACCTTCCGTAATTACCAAGCATTGACCAAACTGCAATCTCTTACTGAAGTTAATTAGCATCGACAAACATCGACCCAAAAAAAAAAACAACACACACACACTTTCCGAAGTTAATTAGCCTAGACCAAATATCCGAAGAAAATTAGCATGGGCCAGGGAAAGAAAAGAATCACTTACAGAAGTAAACTCGCACAGACCAAATAACAATCACTTTAGGATACAAACAAGCATACAGCAAATAAAAATCTATTCCCGAAACAAATCAGCATAGACCCAATAACAATCTTTTCCCCGAAACAAACCATCACATACCAAATAAAAATCTTTTCCCGAAACAAACCAGCATAGACCAAATAACAATCACTTTCAGCACAGACCAAATAAACATCACTTTAGGGTACAAACCAGCATTCACCAAATAACATTCTTCTCCCGCAACAACCCAGCATAGACCAAACAACAATCACTTTTCAAAACAAACCAGCACGGACCAAATAACAGTTATCGCGTGTACATTTATAGAAAGACAGACGATCAGATGGTTTGACCGTCTCGCTAGAATGCAACACCATCAACTACCGGGACTGGCTCTACCTCAAAGATCATCTGCTACGAGTGCAATAGGACGCCCGAGAAGAAAATGGAGTGACGACATCAAAGACATTGTACAATCACACGGAATGACACTATCCAAAGCCACCCATCGGGCACTGGAACGCCAATTATTCCTCCCCGCGACTCTTGACGGCAAAAGAAGATGATGATGGTGACGGGTATATAACAGGTTTGATATGTCTTGTGTAATATAAAATACTCTTATCCCCCATTGTGTTTGTATCATCCCCATAGCCTACACAAGACGTGTTTGTACACCTACCAGTGCGAGGATCGGCTTCGTTGTGGTAGAAACAGCAAGTGTTGCGCCAAATATTGGGGAATCTGCAACCAGGCGCGGGACTGCTGCGATCAGGAACATAAGTGTTTAGAGGTGATTTGCTGTCTGTCTGTCTGTCTGTCTGTCTGTCTGTCTGTCTGTCTGTCTGTCTGTCTCTCTCTCTCTCTCTCTCTCTCTCTCTCTCTCTCTCTCTCCCTCTCTCTCTCTCTCTCTCTCTCTCTCTCTCTGCCTGTCTTGCTAACTGTCTGTCTCAAGCTCCAAAATCTATCTCTCGGACTAATGGTTTGTCAAAAACATACTATAAACAGCCAACGTTTACTATAACCAGCCAACATAAACCATAAACAGCCAACATGTCGACATGATAAGGATGCTTGAAGATCTACAAATTGATGGGGGAAAAAAACCATAGACTTGTAAAAAAAAACATATATTGGAAAAAACAGGCTGCCATAAGAATTGGTAATGAAGTAGGTCAATATCAGCCTATTAAGAGAGACGTGAGACAGAGATGTGTAATGTCTCCAGATCTTTTCCCTGTGCAGTGAAAATGTTTTCAGAAATATAGAAGATATGGAAGGAATCAACATTGGGGGACATTACGAAGGAAAGTCAATAAGAAAGCCACAAATGACTGTAGAAAAATAACTAAATATGATAACAACTTGAAACAAGTTTATTTTTATACATACATTGTCAATTTATTTCTAAACATAATTTTCACCAACATTGATGCAATTATCCCATCGTTTTATCAGTCCTCTCAAGTTGATATCATACTTAGTTACTTTTCTACAGCCATTTGTGGCTTACTTATTAACTTACCCCCCTCTCCCGTGTGTTGCCGGGGCCCATAAGGGAAGTAAAGAATAGCAACACTGTAGCCTACCACGCATGTCGTAAGAGGCGACTAAGGAGTCTTGATGGTTCCGTCGCCCTGCTACTGAGTGAGTGCGTGGCGCGACACTGTGAGCTGTGAGTTTCGTGTGAAGTGCTTTTGAATCTTCCCAAGTTTTTATTTTTGGAACGTGACTGCATGTTCGGAGCGATGGCAGGTGGCTATATCCCAGAGTTGACCAGTTTTTGCCTTATGCAGAAATGCGTGGCTGCTGGGCTTCTGGTTGACTGCCACTACCGTCGGTGATGAACTGTATTTTCGTGGACGGTGTAGGTGAACATCTAGGAAACATCCAGATAGGAAAATGACTGCCGATTCCATCAGAGATGAATTGGGTGTTTCATGGGGGACTGGTGTGTTGACATTCTGGCGGCGGCATTATGCACAGTGTATCCGTGCGGGCTGTTGTTTGTCGAGACTCCTGTCTTTTCCACTTTTCACATTGGACAGTGGGGGAGCGTTTTGTGTGATATTCACTGGCACAGGAACGGAGCATAATGGGGACGACCCGTTGCTGTGAAGTTGGAACTGCGACTAACTAACTAACTAACTAACTAACTTATTAACTTACCCTCATAGATATGCAGATGATACAGTCTTGATTGCAGATAATGAACAGGACCTGCAACATTTAGTAGATGCGGTTGTTGAACACGGTGAACAACTAGGGCTAGAATTGAATTGTAAGAAGACACAGATTATGGTCGTCACTACGAAGGAAGAAATACCACAATGTAATATACAAGTAAATGGACATATTCTTAAACAAATGAATCGGTACAGCTATCTCGGAACAGTCATTTCATCTGATGGGAAAACCCTTGAAGGGATTAGAACAAGAAGTGCCATGGCGAAGGTAGCCTTTTGCAAGATGAAAAACATACTGACCAATAAAAAGATATCAATTGAAACAAGAAAAAGAGTGTTGAAGTTCCACATAGAACCTGTACTTTTATAGGGATGTGAAGCATGGACAATGAGTAGACAAGCTGAAAAACATCTGATGGCTGTGGAAATGTGGTTTCTGAGGAAAATGCAAAGAATACCATGGACAGGCAGAACAACCAATGAACAAGTCCTACAAGAAACACATGAAGATCGTAAACTGATTAGAGACATTAGACGTAGACAATTAAAAATTTTTGGGCATGTTATGAGAAGAAATTAATTGGAGAACTTGGTGACGACTGGCAAGATCGAAGGGAAGAGACCAAGGGGAAGATCGAGAAGTAAATACCTGGATGGCTTGGCCACGCGGCATGGTCGAGACAGAAATACAGAGCTGATCCACGACTCTGGTGAACGAGTGAGATGGCAGATCATGACCGCCTACGCTTATCGGCATGGCACATGATGGATGGATATATTATAAACAGTCAACGTATACTATCTGCTGCTGCTGCTGCTGCTGCTTCTTCTTCTTCTTCTTCTTCTTCTTCTTCTTCTTCTTCTTCTTCTTCTTCTTCTTCTTCTTCTTCTTCTTCTTCTTCTTCTTCTGCCTTTAAGACTTCTAGTGAAGTAAAGGGCCCACAACCATGTATGCCATGTCCTCTGATGGTCAGGTGATGGTTTGTTGGACCTTGACTGATTTCTTCTACGGTACGATGTAGATTGTAGAGCGTCTCACAGTAACCCTTTTACCGCCTGCAAAGGAGTTCGGATGTTACTATTCTGTATTACCCTGTAGGACTCCTATTGCACACGGACGAACGAATGCCAATTGGTCTTCTACATTCATATGTCATAAATAAACAGGCATGTATTGTTTGACGCTCATAGAAGAAGAAGAAAGAAGTAGAAACTAGAGGACGCGCTGGGAAGTACATTTGTTCCTGCAGCGAGGTGCCGTCGTCATTTGGAGGAGACCGGTTCGGATCCCAGTTGGTAACTATAGCTGACTATAGCTTTCAACTTTATATGTTGTCGAGTGCGTCATCTAGTCTCTACTTCTTTCGTCTGTTTCTGTGAGAACCAAACAGTATACGTCTGTGTATTTATAAACTGTCTTAGTGACCTCTAAGGGTTCCCCAATTGATATTTCTGCATTTACAGGTGGAAGGTTTCTACTACAAGCGGTGTCTATACTCTAACAACATCAACCAGCAAGGAGTTTCCCGTAGAAGCAGCATCCTCACCACCTGGGCATTGAGTGTAGCCACTCTCCTGGCTACCGCTCTAAGATAGCACTGGAATGCGCTTACCTAGCCATTATTTCTATATGTGACTGTACAGCGACAATTTGGTAACGGTCATAACGTAGCACCCGAATGTCCTTACCGTATTTATTTCAATATATTTTGTGTGGAAACTACTTAATAAAGACCCACGACAGCCTTCGAATATTCTACACTTAATCATTCAACATGGGAAAGTGCAGATACTACTTTATAACAGTCCCAGGAACGCATCTGAATGTCATAAACTTGATTATTCAACATTGAACTTACACAGGCGGTTCTACAGAGACGTTCCAGACAACAGTGCTAGAAAATCATCTGAGGTCCAAACCTTAATTATTCATCATGTGAAATTACAAAACCTACGTTATAAAGAGCCTAAGAGAGCACCATAATGTTCTTTATTCCGAGACCTAAGACAGTATCTGAATGTTAAAAGCCACTATTTATTCCCAGCAGTCGAGCATTATTTGAATGTGTAAAACCATTTATTTCCAGCCCTCGGGAATTATTTAAATGTGTAAAACCGTTTATTTCCAACCCTCGAGCAGTATTTGAATGTGTAAAACCATTTATTTCCAACCCTCGAGCAGTATTTGAATGTGAAAACCACTATTTATTTCCAGCTGTGAAAAGATTTCTGAATATGAAGAAAACCACAAACTTTTCAGACAATGTCTTAATGTAAACACCCACTTGTTATATCAAGACAGTGTGTGAATATGCAAAGCCACCATTTAATTCCATACGGTATCTGAATTTGAAGGAAAACAAAACAAAACAAAAAAAAACCATATGTTTCACGACAACCCATATGCAGATACTACTGAATAACTGTTCTTCACACACAGCAGTGGAATGTCCCTACTTAAGGTTTATTTCAACATGATTGTGTGGAACCTCACGCTAATAACAACCCTCATAAAATAATAACAGAAAGTACTTATTTATGGTATATTTCACGTGGTTGTCTAGAGAACTGTATTTTCCCCTTTGGAAACTAGGCTGATTGTTTTCGTGTGGGCTAGTTTTCCCTATTACCAGTGTCCCTAGCCATCAGACGAACCCACTCCAACTTCTTAGGTACTCGTAATTTACGTCTCCAAGTCAAGGACGAAAGGTCAATATTGTAATAGTTCAACTTACCAGTGTAGTGGTTGAAACCGCTGCCTCGGCAACAGCACACCGGATGTTTAAGATAGAGCTATCTTATTTATTCGGCCACGCTGACCCCCCAGAGAACTGTGTGACAACTGTACTGGTGTTGTCTGTAATACGGGCTGACAAGCTCGAAGGTAAGGCTACTGTGGAGGGCGGACGCGCCATGGACCAGGCTGACATTTTGAATGCTCTACGAGAAGTAAGACTTTTGCGAGAACCAAGTGATGACTGTGAGTCTACAACCATGGCCAGACTGCGAGAACAGCAAATTAAAAGAGGGGTGGACAAACAAGAACACTACGCAGGAAGCCAAAGAAGATTGATAAACCAACACAGAACTGGTGTAGTTAGCCGCTACACGCTGCGGGATTTGCTGAGGAGGGGATCCGAGCACTTATGGACTGAATGGTTCGATGTGCAGTGAGGATGATCTGTCGACTAACTAACTAACTAACTAACTGTACTGGGGCTGTGCAGAGCATGCCTGACAACGTCTCTAACTCAAAACTAACATGTTTCCAACACTACTGTTTTCAGCGTGTGCTTGTTTCATTGTGCAACGAACATATCACGACGGCCAACGCCTCACCCCCTATAGTCAATATCATTATATGATTGCTAGAATGTGCAGTGACTGCTTCATAAGAATCCGAAAGTAACACCCACATATCATCTTCAGAGAACGTTCAGTATAATGCGTCACGGTGATGTGGCTAATTCATAAAGGTTTTTTATATCCGAAAATGTCAATTGCAACCAGAAAAAGAGTGTTGAAGTGCTACATAGAACCTGTACTTTTATATGGATGTGAAGCGTGGACAATGAGCACACAAGCTGAAAAACAGTTAATGTAGTTTCTGAGGAAAATGCAAACAATGCAATGGACAGACATAAAAACCAATGAGCAAGTCTTACAAAAGACTAATGAAAATCGCTAGCTGATTAGAGAAATTAGACGTTGACAGTCAATAATTTTTGGGCACGTTATGAGAAGAAACAAACTAGAGAACTTGGTGACAACTGGCAAGATTAAGAGGAAAGAACAAGGGGAAGTCAGAAAAGTAAGTAGCTGGGTGACTTGACCACATGACATGGTGGGGACAAGAGCACAGTGCTGATCCACGACTCTGGTGATCATGTGAGATGGCGAAACATGACTGTCCACGCTTAACGACATTGCATACGATGATGGTGATGATGATGATGATGATGATGATGATGATGATGATGATGATAATGATGATGATGATGAGATCAGCGGTTGAAGAGGCAGTGGCAGACCGAGAGAAATGATGCCAGATAGTCAAAGAACGTAGTATGTAGAAATAACATCAACAGAATTGATGCAGAACACCAAGGACAGAGATGTGTATAGACACCTACAAACCCACATGTTATAGAAGCCTACATTTGAAAAGGCACATAATGATGATATCCGATTTAAACAGACATTATTTCGTGTATACCCACCCTAGTATTTGACTATCCCTAGTCTACCTGCCAGGCAACAAGCAGGTATTTGTTCTTCTATTCGTTAGTTCCTACCCGTTGACCTGTCAAACATGAAGTTCCGGCAATAGCTACGTCACCATCGACAAAGCTCTTGGGGTGATTGGGAAATAGGACGACCACGCCCCATCCTCGCTGCCTTGTCAGAACTCAAGAACCAGCAAAGTTATCTATAATTGAGCTATCTGCTGAGTCATCATCGTCATGTGCCGTGCCGATAAGTGCAAACATTCATGATTTGCATCTCACATGATAACCAGTTCCAGATCAGTTCTGCATTCTTGTCCTCATGCGATGTAGCCAAACTATCCGGGTATTTATCTGTGTTGTTTTACCCTTATTATTTTCCCATCAGGTTTACCTGTTTTCAATACATTTTCAAGTTAATTTCTCACCATAACATGCCCAAGAATTCTAAATTGTCTATATCTAAGTTCTCAAATCAATTTATGGTTTTCATATCTGTCACTGGGACACGCATGTGTCTCTACCACTAGGAGGAAATACGGTGGAGATGTGAAACAAATCGTACCCTTTTAAACCTGTCTGGGCTGTAAAGGGTCAATTATGTGGTCTTACAGTTGAATGTATGTTCTTCATTCGTGCCCTTCGTGTTTCTGAAATTGTGAAATGTACTATCGTATTAATGCTTCCTAATGCTACCATTGTAAAACTTGAACATTATCCAAATCACACTTAACCAAAATCAACACCTGTGAGATGAGATGTTTGAGGAGGGCTGTCAACTTAACTATCCGAGACCGAATAAGAAATGATGTTATCAGACAGACCGTGTGATCGGTACTTTATGCCACATATATTGAAAGGCAGAAGATCAAATGATTTGGCCATCGTTTTAACATGCAACACCATCAAATGCCAGCACTGAAACTACATCAAAGAAGATCTGCTACGAGAGCAAAAGACCGCCCTACAATAAAAATGGATTGACAATATCAAAGACATTGTACAATCACACGGAATGACACTGTACAATGCCTTCCATTGGGCGCTGGAGCATTAATCATTCCTCCCCACGACGCTTGACGGTCCAAGTGTAAAATGATGATGATCATTAATGCTTCCGATTTTCTATACATAAATGTACATTTATGTTATACTGTCTTATTTATATAGTGTGTTTGTTAGTCACGAATCTGTATATTTACAGTTTTGTTTTGTTTTGTTTGCACTAATTGATAATTGACTAACACTAATTTCCTTATATGCCACCTTCTTTATATCGAAATAGTTGCTCTCATACATGTCTTCGTCCTATTTCTTTTAGTTCTCTGAGATTATTCACTCTATGAATGCAATGAGTGAATCAACAGCAGCAACAGCAACAACAACAACAACAACAACAACAACAACAACAGCAACAACAACGATAGGTAGAATCGGTATCCTACACCAGAATACCATCAAAAGTAGTAAAATGAACACAACGTCATAAATGTATTTCTCTTTACAATGTCCCCAAACAATCTTCACTGTCTACGTTTAATTTCTCTAATAAATATACAGTTTTCATTTGTTACTTGTAAGTTTTTCTATGCGTCCATGAGATTCTTGCATTTACTTCAGAAACTATATTTCCGCTGCCATTAGATGCTTCTCGGCGTGACTGACCGGAAGGCAAAATCCATTACCTGCACACAAACAGCAAACACACACTGATGCATCTACATCCATTGTACCAACAGCTATAGACATATTGTGTTGTTTATTTATTTATTTACTAGCTGACCCGGCCCGGCTTCGCCCAGGCCCTGGAGGGGATCTATCTATCTATCAGTCTGTCTGTCTGCTTGTTTGTCTGTCTGCTTGTTTGTCTGGCTGACCCGGCCCGGCTTCACCCAGTCCCTGGTGGGGAGCATCTCATTTAATTAATATAAGTAGTCATATAAGCTCTCCCGTTCCCGACTATCTGTCTGTCTGTCTGACCCGGCTTCACCCAGTCCCTGGTGGGGAGCATCTCATTTTATTCATATACGTAGTCATATAAGCTCTCCCGTTCCCGACTATCTGTTTGTCTGTCTATCTGTCTGTCTGTCTGTCCCGGCCCGGCTTCACCCAGTCCCTGGTGGGGAGCATGTCATTTAATTCATTCATATAAGTAGTCAAATAAGCTTCCGTTCCCGACTATCTGTCTATCTATCTGACCCGGCGTGGTTTCGCCCAGCACCTGGCGCACAGTAACTTAAAAGAATGTCCTTCCACACACCATTCATTATTTTTAATGAAAACTGTTTTTAATCACCGACATGACAGTTGATAAGTTTTGTAAGCAGAAAAAGATGGGTTAATATGTTATGCATAATGCATTATTTTTATGCCAACTGTAAAAATACCTTAAAGATTATATCATTATTTAATATAACTCATATGCCTAAAAATAACTATAGACAAAGAGTTTAACAATAGTGCAGGTAAGTCCAACAATATGACTATAAAGTATATAGAAATGTTATTGAAAGTTATGCCCCTTGAAATAACTTTTCTAGAGTGAAGTCCCCCTGCTATATAAACATTATATAATGAAAATGGAAAAGTAAATGTTATTAAATAAGTAGAAGATTTTACATTAAGAAATTATTATAGTCGGTTGCACAGGAATGAAAGGAAGACGTGTAGAAAATTTCATCTCAATCGGATGTACCGTTATCGAACGCATCCAAATCCACAAACCCACAAACAAACAAACATACACTCTGTTTTATAGATATAGATTTGCGCTCGCTCGCTTTGAACTCAAGCGTAGTCCATACACACTATTTATAGTAGTGATGGACTGAATTTTGCGTGTGAGTTAGCTTTTCCCTATTAACAGTGTCCTTCGCCGTCAGGCGAACCCACTCCGATTTCAGAGGTGCTTGTAATTAACGTCTCCAAGTCAAGGACGATAGGTTAACATTTTAGTCCAGTTGTCTGGTGTAGGGGCTGAACCTTGGCATCAGCATACGGGATGTTTAAGAACACGCGTTCTTATCGTTTCGGCCATGCGGACCTGCGTGTTGTTTCTTCTTCTTCTTCTTCTTCTTCTTCTTCTTCTTCTTCTTCTTCTTCTTCTTCTTCTTCTTCTTCTTCTTCTTCTTCTTCTTCTTCTTCTTCTTCTTCTTCTTCTTCTTCTTCTTCTTCTTCTTCTTCTTCTTCTTCTTCTTCTTCTTCTTCTTCTTCTTCTTCTTCTTCTTCTTCTTCTTCTTCTTCTTCTTCTTCTTCTTCTTCTTCAGCATTCCGAGCCATTGGGGTTCTTTGCTGCAGATACAAGCCGTCTCCATTCGTCTCTCTGGTTGACCTTCTCTTGCCAGTCGCTGATTCCAAGTGCTTGTAGGTCTGTATGTATATTATCTCTCCACCGTCTTCTTGATCTACCTCGGGGTGTTGTTTATATAAACCAAAAAAAAAAAAAAAAAAAAATAAATAAATGTCGAATTTCTGAGGAAATGGTCATATCAGCTTATTGAATGCCAGACGTGACGTGGCATTAGAGATACGCCTGTACCCACTCCCATTCCATCAGCTAATGAAGAAAACTAGAGAATCGACTTGATTGCAATAGGATTTACCTAATCTCTCTCTCTCTCTCTCTCTCTCTCTCTCTCTCTCTCTCTCTCTCTCTCTCTCTCTCTCTCTCTCTCTCTCTCTCTCTCTTAAAGCACGAACTCCATAGCTACAGCGATGACCCCCAGGGGTTTCCAGGGGGAGAAACAAAATTGCACTTGTGGTCTTAGAACGAACTCACGACCTTCCGGGCGAGCGGAACACTATGCCACGGAGATAATCCTCTCAGCAAACACACGCCTCAAGGTGTGTGGACATACGATGCTAGCCCCATATTATTATAAACTAATCAGTACATGAGGGGCGAAGTGGTCAATTGCACGCTGGCCGCCTTTACTTCCAAAGACATATCCTGGTACCAATTTTAGGCGAGGCTGGTCTGGTAGTTCTGATCAATTTTTAAAATTGACTGACTACCAGAAGCCGATAGATCGGCGCAGTGAACTGCTCCGGACTGCCACGGGCCGATAGGTCGGCTTAATATTGACAGTACGTTAGTTGTTCAAGCTCTTTTATTTTCCGCAATTTTTAGTGCCCGGTACATTAAATTTTACATACAGAATAGATATGCCTTCGAAATTTATCAGGCAAGACACGCGAATTAAGCTTTATGAAAGTGGTTTGAGCTAATTAAGCTTTGTGAAAGTGGTTTGTTTTTATTATTTAGTAATAGCAACGCCCTATGGTTCTCGACTCATCGATTTACGCCAGATAATCGTGTTAAACAATTTTAGATTATAGTTCTTCAGATTAATGGAATTTGTAAAAGATTGTAAAACTGATAGCACGTGCAGTAATGTGGTTATTCAGTTTAATAATTGAGCATTATGGAAAACAAACCTAACGGTGAAAGTTCGTCATCAAATGATGACACATGTCGAATTGTGCTTGCTCTAATGGGCCACGCGTGTGTCTCTGAGTTTGCTTTGCCTATTACAAATAAGCTGAGGAGTATTTAAATAATTAAATTAAAAAGAATAATACTTATAACCAAATAGAAAATCATGTATACATTGTAATGAGGACAAATCTGCCTCGTGTTTTCCTGACATTTTACATTTTGTGTGAAAATGATGTGCTTCAAAGTATGGTGTTTTACTTCTGTTTTTACGGTGTTAAGGGGTAGTTCTTGTTATATTGGTGAAGAAAAGTGGTATATATATCATTATTCAGTAAATTTAATTTGATTAACATCAAAGACTGTGGAGTAAATTAAGTAAGTGTAAATTTTAAATAATTGTCACCCCTATCTTCAAATTTTCTTTTACAAAATATAACGTTTTTCTCCGTTAATCCCGAATACTCTCGTGGTTGACGTGAGCGCACGAGAATTAGAAGCTGTTCGAGTCGCGCCAGTGACTTATGAGAGTATGGAGCCGGTCGCTCAGAAGGTCGTGGCGTGCTGATGAGCGTAATCTAGCCTATGAATCAATATATAGCTGAAAGATGCTGGTGTTTACCGCAATATCCTGAGACAGGATAGAAACGCGGGGAAAAAATTCTAACGTTATAAAAAAATTAAAATTATATATCTAATCAATAGCAATAGAAATGTTCTTTGTGTAATCCCCTTTAATTTGATATATAATACAATATAATTGCTACCATTTGTAGATCATTACCGTGACACACCCCTACTTCCAATTTTCTCCATAAATTTGTTTGGTCAAAACCCACTGTTTTGTTTGGTAGTGAATCAGTTTTTAAAAAGCCTCTTTACGAATTCGAACACGTAACCACCAGGTCGGCATGTAGGCGTGCTAGCCAGATAATTGTCCTCGCTCTGCGTTTGGATACTCTGCAGTGAATGTTAGTTACTCCATCATTTTGTCAAATCCACAGTTACATTCATCAGCAGTGGAAGTGGAAGACTGGTCATGGTGTCAGCTTGCTCGATGGCATCTGAACCCTATAGGACCCAAATGAAGTTGAAGGGCTTTAAATATTTGTCAGTCAGTTGCATGTCCTTTATAATACACGGCAGTTAACTCCAGCACTTGTTGGCTGTTTGTGATTCCTGGCAAGTTTACGTTCAGTAGTTTGCAATATTAAATAATACGTTTAAAATGTGAATATCGTCTTAATAGATTGTATCGCTTGGCAGTCAATCATGTTGGTCCGGGTCCTTCACTGTTCACCAACATCTTCTATCTTTAGCTTATTGATCAAGTGACATCTCAATCTGTTACGCTCTGTGTCGAGTCTGAAGATTACTACTTGTTCGCTTCGGTGGAGCTTATAATATGCATCATCTTTCTTTTTGACTGATTCCTATTTTGGTTTTGTGGTTGTTTCTTATTAGTCTGCTGGCCTCATCGTAAGTTATGCATTAGCACGCTTCGGTAACCTTCCATCTTCTTATGCCAATGTTTTAGCCTCAGCGTCGCCAGATATTTTGTTATGATAATGGATCTGTTGAAGTACAGCCCTTGCTTTTGCATCTGTCAGCGGTGGTTTGTATTGTGGACTATATTTCAGAAAAATGGGGACGGCCGGTTGCTGAACTAGCTGGATTTGACTTTTTCAATAATGTGTCTGTAACTGCTGGTTTTCTAGTGACTGCCGCTTCCATAGACGAAAAACTGCAATAGTAGCGGACTTTTGTATTCGCATTCTGGCAATGGCCTTTTGCGTGTATGCCTGTGCATGCACTTTTCCCGTGGGTCAGTGAGGAGCATTCTGTGTGATGGTGATTTTTTGCCGTAAAATTGGAACCGCGACTTAGACTAATTAATTAACAACCCTGGTACTTTTGACATGTCCATGGAAATCTGATCTTAGATCCACTAGTTCTGTGTTGTTTTTAATCTTCAGTATTGAGAAACTGAGAACTGAGAACGCATCTAAATAAAAGACCTATGCGTTTCTCTTTATGTTTCTCTGCCAACAACATTTATGCTGCAGTTTTCTTCTTCTTCTTCTTCTTCTTCTTCTTCTTCTTCTTCTTCTTCTTCTTCTTCTTCTTCTTCTTCTTCTTCTTCTTCTTCTTCTTCTTCTTTTTTTCTTTCTGGTACTGGGCTCACCCAAGGAATCGCCACGACCTGCTCATGGTAGCTTTAATTCCTCTCTTCCATGTATTGGGTATTTTGGTTTTGTCAACTACTTCAATTGCTTTTAAAATAAAGTTTGTTCGTTAGTTCGTTCGTTCTTCTTCTTCTTCTTCTTCTTCTTCTTCTTCTTCTTCTTCTTCTTCTTCTTCTTCTTCTTCTTCTTCTGCGTTCATCCGGAGTGTTTCCCCCCCCCCCCCAGACATAATTGCGGTGTGTCTCGTTATGCACCCTTAGACCTAAACCCTTAGGCCAGCACATCCGACTTTTGCGTGCATTTTTTAAACCAGGCTAGCATTCGTGGGGGACTCTCACTGTTGTGGTGCCGTCCACATCCCCAGCTGGTCAAGTTAGAACGGTCGAAGACATCATGATCCGCCCTCAAGGGAAGTCAGGGGCAGTCCATGGGCATATTTCGCCTTCCAAGGAGGCCTCCATAATTGCAGAGCCGACACATAGCGCTCTGGTACTGGACTCACCCAAGGAATCACCATGTCCTGCACATGGTGGCTTTGATTCCTCACTTCCATGCATTGGGCATTTCGTTCGCCACAGGCCGCTCCCCAAACAAACCAGGAACGGTCAGTTTGCAGACGACTTCCACTCAGCGAGCTTTCGGTTCGGACGTGTACGGACGTTGTGTCCAGAAGACTAGCTAGTCAGAACTGTTCCGTCCGGAAGATAAGATAGTCAGAACTGTTCCATTAGGAAGACAAACTGTTCCGGGCACAAGGGACATTTCACTCGGACGTTTTTGCGTTGTGCCTATTTATTTGCAACCTTTAGGCCGGCACATCCAACTTCTGCGGGCATTTTTTAAAACCAGGTTAACAGTCCTGGGAGTTTCGAGGGACATTCTGTTGTGGTGCTGTCCACATCTCAGCTGGTCAGGGTAGAACGGCCAAAGACATCACGGTCAACCCTCAAGAGAAGGCAGGGGCAGACCATGGGCATTTGCCGCCATCTAAGGAGGCTTACATAATTGCAGAGCCGGCACGTTGCGTTCTGGTACTGGGCTCACCCAAGGAATCGCCACGACCTGCTCATGGTAGCTTTAATTCCTCTCTTCCATGTATTGGGTATTTTGTTCACCACTGGCGAACCAGGAACGGTCAGCCTGCAGACAACATCCACTTAGCAAGCTTTCGCTTCGAACTTCCATGTAATGGATTCGCTGGCCAAGCGTTTCGTTTCGTGTTAATGAGACGTTTTTCCACCTTAGTTTACAGACGACGTCCACTCAGCAAGCTTTCGATTCGAACTTCCACGTAATGGCTAACCAAGCGTTCCATTTCGTGTTAATGGGACGACATCCACTCAGTAAGCCTTTGCTTCGGACTTCCATTTAATGGATTCGCTAGCCAAGCGTCCCATTTCGTGTTAATGAGACGTTTATCTACCTTTGATTTCGCTCACTCAATTAGTATTTTTTTTTTATAGAGACTTGGGCATCGTAACCATTGCGTACGATTGGAACGCTTTTTCACCTTTAGTAAAGCTCTCGAGATAGGCTACATGTGCTGCCGGCTCAGCACCTTACCTCCATGCAGCAGAGAGCGGGTAGCGGCCAGGCCCTCTCATCCCGGGGATCCCTCATATCCCTCGGCTGAGAGCCTTCGAACAAAGTGTCTGGACCAAGCATGTAGCAGGCTCAGCATCTCACCTCCATTTTACAGAGGGTGAGTATCGACCCAGCTCTCACATACGAGAGTTAATGTCTTAGAGTCGTTCAGCCATATCCCTCAGCAGAGAGCCTTAGAGTATGTGTCTGGACCAAGAAGTAGTGGCATAGTGCGCCTGATTCGGACTTTGACTGCCTGCCATCAATCTTCCTGCAAGGCAGCAGGTTGTGTCTCGCTTGGTCTGGTTCCTATGTAGCTGACATGTCCGACATGTAGCTGTGCTACCGTCGGCAAAGCTCTTGGAGTCACTGGGACTACGCAAGTCCCTCTACCACGGCAAGGTGGAGGCACGTCAGGGGACTGCAGTTTTCAATACCTCTAACATCATTTACTCTAGAATTTTCCAGTTGTCACTGACTGTTTCTTGGCTCCATGTTTTAGATAGCCCGACCCGAAACATCGCCCGCATGTAGCCGGTGTCCTTATGGGATGCAAAGAATAATAACACTTTAACCTACCATACTAAAATATGCGTAAACGATGGACGCTGGGAATAATATAGTCCATGGGAATATCGATACATGAAGCCCATTAGCGGGCACTCTCCCTCTGTTTATACTTCACCTCAACACCACAAGGTACAAGAGGAATATGATGAGGTGAGACTAAAATATGAATAAAATTTGGTGGAACTGCAGTAAAGCTGTGCAAATTTAAACAATATAAAATAACACAAAGTAATGCAGCTTTACATAACAGAATTACGACCATAATGGGACGACATTCACTCAGCAAGCTTTTGCGTTGGACTTCTACGTAATCGATTCGCTAGCCAAGCGTTCCATGTAGTGTTAATGAGACGTTTATCCACTTTTGATTTCGCTCACTCAATTAGTTTTTTATAGAGACTTGGGCATCGTAACCATTGCGTGCGATTGGAACGCCTTTTCACCTTTAGTAAGCTCTCGATGTAGGTTACATGTGGTACCATAACCTACCATGCATGTCGTAAGAGACTTAAGCAGGGGCCCTGGCGAAGGGATTAACGACTTTCTCCGTAATCCCGTATATCCACGTGAGGAACACAGCGGATCGCGTCGCGTTGGTTACTTACGGGGTATGTAAGCCGGTCCCTCCGAAAGCAATGGCAAACTACTGAGGGTAATCTTGCCAAGAACATCAACAACAGCTGAAAAATGCTGGTGTTGACTGCAACGTTCTGTAAGGGATATGCAACTTAAAAAAAAAAAATTATTCATTTATTCACTTTATATGAGATATAACTGCTTAAAGCACCTGACAAGATTAATTAAATGTTTTAAGCATTTGAAAAACATTTATATCTAGCTAGCCCCAGGTTTGGCGTGAGTTTGTTGAGGGAGGGGGGAGTGAGGTTATGTCTGAATAGGGGGTAACAGTCAACAGAAGATACACGTGACGTGTTCCATGTATTTATCCTCAGAGCATTTTGCTGTATAATATCAACCATGTTCGCTCATAATACGTATCATAATCTAATAGTAATCCCAGAACCACGCTTCTTCTTCTTCTTCTTCTTCTGCCCTTTATCATCCATTGTAGAACAGGCCCTCAACCAGTCCACACCAAACTTTCTTTTGCTATCTCATGCAGCTCCAAGCCCTCCAATATTATTGGTCCCTTCTGTAATTCTCTTGTGTCTTTTTAGATCTACATTTCGTTTGCCTAGCGGTTTCCTGGCCGGTCTCCATGGCCTAGGTGTTAGCGTCTTTCTCTGTAATCCCGTATATTCTCGTGAGTAACGTAACCTACGCGAGAATCGGTAGCGGTTCTCGCCGCGTTGGTAACGTAGGGGTATGTGAGCCGGTCGCTCAGAAAGTAATGGCAAACTACTGAGCGTAATCTTGCCAAGAAATCAACAATCAGCTGAAAGATGCTGATGTTGACAGCGATGTCCTGTAAGAAAAAAAAAAAAGAGGTTTCCTGACAAGCGAGTGTCTAGGTATATTGTCCTTTGGTTTTCTCAGTGTGTGTTCTATAGAGCGCCAACGTCTTTTCCTAACCTCTTTATTCAATGGAATTTGGTTAGTTCTGTCCATGAGCTCTACATTGCTGATTTTGTCTTACCGTTTTATTCCCACTTTTCTGCACAGGCACCAATTAGTGAATGTTTGTAGTTTATCAGTAATTCTTTTAATTGTTCTCCACGTTTCTGACCCATACAGAAGTGCCGATTTCACACTGGGGTTAGAAATTCCAATTTAGGTGCTAAATTTAACTTCCAGATATTTCCTAGCAGAACCACTCTGTTCGGCTACACATCTACCACTGATTGATATAGACCAGTTCACTATGTTGACAAGAAAGCACACCAACCATTTACCCAAGGCATCTAGAAAAACATCTGATGGCTGTAGAAATGTGGTTTCTGATGAAAATGCAATGAATATATATTATGGACAGCCAGAAAGACCAATGAACAAGTCCTTCAAGAAACAAATGAAGATCGTAAACTGATTAGAGACATTAGACACAGACAGTCACAGGAGAAGAAATGATTTGGAGAACTTGGTGACAACTGGTAAGATCGAGGGGAACAGACCAAGGGGAAGACCTAGAAGCAAGTACCTGGATGGCTTGGCCTTGTGGCATGGTCGAGACAGAAACACGGAACTGATCCACGACTCTGGTGATCGAGTGAGATAGCAGAACATGACCGCCCACGCTTGCCGGCATGGCACATGATGGATGGATGGATGGATCTAGATTTATAAAGATCACAAACAAATTACTATTTTATTAGTTCAGATCATTCATTGCTAAGTATTAAGCTGAATAATGTTTGAGGCCTGTACCTACTGACAACATATTCTTCTCAATTTACCTTCAGATGTAAATATGAATATTCTAAGACATCAGCATTCAACTTGAGCTTTTTTGACTTCTGCGTGTGATACTTTGTGAAGAGTTCTATTTGTGTCTGCAGCCTAGGGACCAAACTGTAGCGTAGATCACGACCTAACTGTGTGCGTATGCGTAGATATTTATAGGTGTTGTTGCGTGTGATGCCCTCTTGAATACAAAAGTAACTGAAATGTATAATGTATTCTAGTTGTGGTTTGACTTTTCTGAACTGCAGGATGAATAAACATTGCAGATTCAGTTTTGTTTTTAAATACAATCTTGTTTCTTATGTTCACTTTTAAAATTTGAAAGAATAAACAATGTAACTCAGTAGAAACACACAATAGTTGTGGAGAGAGAGAGAGAGAGAGAGAGAGAGAGAGAGAGAGAGAGAGAGAGAGAGAGAGAGAGAGAGAGAGAGAGAGAGAGAGAGAGAGAGAGAGAGAGAGAGATCTTAAAGCCAGTAGTCTCCCTAAGAACTATCTATGGCCATCACATATCTTTAACAGTTTAATCTTCCCACCGTCCCTGCCACAGTATCGTACGGTGTTTACATTCTGATATTTCGGCATCATTACATCGCTCTCATCTCCGGCTGCAGAAACGTTTCTTCATCCCTTCCAAGTTCTCCTGTCTTTGTCCAATGTGTCTGCAATGCCATGTATCCATCTTCATGCTGGTTGACCCCAGAAACGTTTATTCATCCCTTGATAGTTCTCCTGTCTTTGTCTAAGGTGTCTGCAATGCCCTGTATCCATCTCCATGCTGGTCGAACCCTGCTTCTTGCTCCCAGGAACTATGCCTCCCATCCTATTCTTTTCAGGCATCTGTGAAGTTTAAAATGGCCGAAATATTTAAGTTTTGGAGTCATGATGCAGTATATGAGTCGGGACGACACAGCCCCGCAAAAATGGGTAGCGGAAAATATGGAAAGGTGTGGATTTAGCCCACCATATTCCCAATATGCAACATGATATAGAAACAGGGTCTAACCTGGCTTTATGACTGCCCATAGACTTACTCTTAAGACGTTCATGTGATGGTTTTACCTTGCTTTCTGACGAAGCCAATTTAGCTCAGTCACGTTTTAAACACATGGAGTGTTTTGATCGAATTGCACACTTGACTAGGCCATGGAGAAAAAAGGCTCTTAAAAATGGGACACTAGAGTTGCGTCGTAGGAAACGTACAGATCAAGAAACCGAGCTGCCCATGGAAAATCATATATTGCCGCCATGTGATCATAGTATGTTATAATTATTTTAAAGAACGTATACCCTGGGTGTGAGAAGTATGATTCTAAATTTAAGGAGTCATTCGATTATGAGAAACGTTACGGTTTCCTGTTAAGTATGTGTATAGTTTGTGGTTCTATGAGGGAGAAAGAAGTGAAAGAGCCGACGCCGCATTTGAATCCACCCATCCATCATGTGCCATACCGGTAAGCGTGAGCGGTCATGATTCGCCATTTCATTCGATCACCAGAGTCGTGGATCAGCTCAGTGTTCTTGTCTCTACTATGCCACGTGGTCAAGACATCCAGGTATTTACTTCTGCCTTCCCCTCGATCTTGCCAGTTGACACCAAGTTCTCCAATTTATTCTTCTATGTCCAAATAATTTTGACTGTCTACGTCTAATTTCTCTAATCAATTTACGATTTTCATTTGTTTCTTGTAGTACTTGGTCATAGGTTTTTCTGTCTGTCCATGGTATTCTTTACATTCTCCTAAGAAGCCACATATCCACAGCCATCAGCTATTTTTCAGCTTGATTATTCATTGTCCAAGCTTCACATCCATACAAAAATTACAAGCTATTTTTGTCGTTTCAACTGACATCTTTTTATTTGTCAGTATGTTTTTCATCTTGCTAAAGGCTACTTTCGCCATGTTGATTCTTGTTCTAATCTCTTCAAGACATCTCCCATGAGATGTTATGACTGTTCCGAGATAATTGTACCGATTCACTTGTTTAAGAAAATTCCCATTTTCTTGTATGTTACATTGTGGTACAGTGTTTATCCTTCTTCCTAGTGACGACCATAAATAATTTGTCTTTTTACAATTTAATTCTAACCCCAGTTGTTCACTGTGTGCAACAGCATCATCTAGTAAATGTTGCAGGTCATGTTCACCGTCTGCAATCAAGACTATCATGTGCATATTAAATGTTATTGATGTTTCGACCCCCAATGATGATTCCATTTATATCTTCTAAATTTCTGGAAACATTTTCACTGTATACGAAAAAAAGATCTGGAGACATTACACAATCCTGTCTCACATCTTTCTTAATAGGCTGGTATTGACCCACTTCATTATCAATCCTTTGGCAGCTTGTTTTCAATATATGTTTTTTCCCCATCAATTTGTAGATCTCCAAGCATCTCTACCATATTGACTCCATCGAAAGCCTTTGTCTTCAAAATTGGGGGTTCTTCATTATTAATACGAGTATCATCTCTGTTATCATCATAAACCTTTTTCACATAAGCTGACCATACATGTAGACTCTGATCTTTCTCCAATATGATTTTGCAATCTTTAGTTCTTAGACAGCCTGATGATGTACATGTTCTTTTATTAGTAAGTTCCTGAATTCTTTTGAGCATTAATTTTGTTTTTTTACTGTGTTATTTTGTTTTTCAATTTCTATGCAGTTTCTCAAGACATCCTTCTTTTACCTCCTTACATAATGTTCTGACTTGTCTGTGAATTTCTTCATGTCTTATTTCCATTAGTCGTAAAATTTCTTCAGTCATCTATTTCTTATGACCCACCTTCTTTAATTTTCGAATAGTTGTTTCTGCAGCCAAACTGATTGAATTCTTCAACATTTCCCATTGATCATCCACATTTTGAAATAGGATCTCTAGATCAGTCAATATATCAAATCTGTTCTTTACTTCTATGTTGAAATTGTTTTGTATTTCCCTCATAATTAGTGTTTTCCCATTATATACTTGACTTCCTTTAGCTTTACCCTCAATGTGTCTGTAAATAATTCGTGATCGCTGTAATAATCAGCACTGGGAACTGTTTTTGCAATCGTTAACGCATTTCAAAACCTTCTGCTAATCACAATGTAATCAGTCTGGTTTCTGATCCTGCTGTCAGTTCATACACACTACTACTAGTATTGTTGGACTGAATTTTGCGTGTGGATTAGCTTTCCCTATTAACAGTGTCCCTCGCCATCAGGCGAACCCACTCCGACTTCAGAGGTATATTTATTTCTGAAATGTTACATTTCTTCAAAGCAGACTATGTCATTATAAAATTCCTCTATACTATCTTCACTGGATTCTCCTGTTGGGGAATATATTGGAATGACATTTATGCTAGGTCTGGTGATTAATTTAATTAGTAGAACTCCGTCTGTCACAGCCCAATATCGTTTGAAAAGATTTTGATGTTTTCCGATCCAAGATAATTGCTACGCCTCGTTCTTCTCATACAGAATAAACAATCTTAAAATCTTCTTAATCCCTGCTTCTTTCCATCTCGTTTGACACATTCCTAATATATTAATCTTCTCTTTCTATTTCTTGTTTGATGTTATCTAATTTTCCGTCTTCACTTAATGTCTGAACATTCCATGTTGCTAATTTCAATGTCTCTGTCCTTTTCTTGTGAGGATTTATAATTAGGCGAATCATGATAATCTAGGCAACTTTAAAGAAGGTAGTTTGCTGTTGCTTTCCTTTCTGGCAATGACCATACCGGGGACTGTAGCCATTGTCCAGTGAAAGAGATCTTCTGCCTGCCGTCGCAAAACTTGAGACCATAACCAATAACTAGCTGTCGGCAGCTCTCAAAATTTCATCCACCACCTGCCTTCCGTGGCTTCTTGTGAACAACTTCCAAAAATGAATATGAAATAACACCACATAATCCACAGAAAAACACTAGAAACAGCACCTCCTGAAGAATGAACGTTATGTCATCACCATTTTACCGGTGTTTAATTAATAAATACAATAACTGGAACCACAACAAACCCCTAGACAGCAGAATTGTAAGAATACCTATATAACAATGAAATGGTGGAGTTTTTGACAGCGGGTCGGAGGAGTGGATCTATAGATATCAAGACCCCGACCTCGCTGACGCAAGAGACGACAAACCGAATCGAACCAGTCATCATGTGCTCACGACGTCAAACTATAAAGAGGCCAGGGACGACCCCAACCAGTAATCTTGTCAAGCTAACCCTGACACTTTCCATACCCACAAAACTAACTTGCTATAAATAAAAGGTAAGTGCCCCACAGCAGACACTGCCAATGGGGTTTAGTTTAGTTTAGTCGGCGGATCAACATCACGGCACACGGGTGTAACCCATAAGTGCTCTATTCTACTCCTAACTTAAGCCTGAGTCTGGACATCTCAGCTCAGTACACAAACTCTGTAGCACCGGCAAGGATCCTGAAATACTTTGGGTAGATTTTTAACTTGAAATTTTGCCCGGGCAGATATAACAGTGTAGGCTGTTATACGGGGTTTAGTTAGATGGCACGCACGCTGTGCAAGGGGAAAGAGATGGGTATAGCATGAAGGAGCACGGTAGTGAGGGATTTGGGGACGCTCACGTGCTGACGTAGGATAAACAGGGGCTTAGTAACAATTCAGCTGCCGAACCAACAACATGCTTTTATAATTGCTGTCTACATTTTTATATTATAGAAACTTCTTCAATTAAACTGATATTTATAGACATCGGTGGTTTGCCTTCATGTCTTCAGTTGCTGTCGAGTCTAGTCACACTGCAATACAGCACTGTTAAGCTACTCTTTTTTTATTTCCAGTACCAAGGGATATTTTACGTGTGCAACAAGACATGCGGGCGTCCGATCTCACTACCCAGAGACCAGACAAAATTTTGTTACTAGAAGTCCACATGAAAAAATCCTGGCCCTCACCGGGGCTTGAATCCGGGACCTCCAGCACTCAAGACCACTCAGCAATGGGGTGTGAATTGTTATGCCTTCATGCATTCTAGGCCACGACATATGATATTGGGATAGCCAGTTCCCTTCCTCATCACCTTCCTATGCAATTCCCAGAAAAATTCTTTGAAATGTCTGGTACCCATGTTTAGGAGGCTGGGTCGACTCAGATCTGTATTGGTCAGAATAAATGCTGACTATGCTGCCAATTGAATCTGGACAGTTCTCTTGGCAGAAGCCACACTATTATGCTACCACAGCTCCTATACTAGAAATACAGTATTCTATTGTTTAACATAGTAGACACCTTGCAGTCTTGACAGACCAAAGTATGTGAGTGGAATGTGGCCAATATTCCATCACAATGTCTGGGCAGAGCTTCAGAGATCATGTGATGCCCAAACGACATGACCCCTCCCTCGGCCTAGTCTTGTGTATTCCAGAGGAATGGGTAACCAATACGTCTGGCACAAGGTAGGCTGCAGACGCTGGCGGCTCAGCGTCAATCCACCGAGACCTCACCACCACGAGCCGGTGGCGAGTTATGGCCAGACCCTGACACCCAAGGGACCCGGCTTAGAGACGTTCAGCCATGTCCCACAGGTGAGGGCCTTGTACGAGCCCGGACCATGAGGGCGCGCACATCTGTCAATCACAAGTGTCCGGACCTGTGTAAAGCGTGCACTATCGTCAGACTCCCCACCTGACTTATAGCGGTCCCCGCGACCAGCGGGAATAGGTCCGCCATAGCTACCGCAGGAGATATTGCCTGTCTATTTGCAAGCAAATCTCCCATACTTCCACTGTGCGGATCTCGCGACCAGCGAGAATAGGCCCGCCGGAGATTTGCTCGTCTGCTGCGAACAAATCTCTACCGAGAGACTGAATAAGTAAAGAAACGATAAAAGTAGTGGTATTTCAATTTCAAAATTGTTTTAACATAATCATCTAAATAAACAGCAGAAACAGCTTGCACACACACACACACACAAACAAGCACACACGAATTTTGTTTTTTTTAATACAAAAATGGTCATACTCTACAATAACAATGTCACAAAATTATGTCAAATTCCACAAGTACATTCAAGAACATTACACAACAGTTGCCAGTAAGCCTAGCCCACAATGCACTTTCATCCCATGCAAATGAAGCTCATTTGCATCTCTTTTGTCCAAGGCCATTTTTCTGCCCTCAGTTTCCAGCCTCTTTAAAAAATATTGTACTTCATTACATATATGTAAAAAGAACCTCTTAAAGTTGAGAAACTTGCATTTCTATGAGGCTACATATATTCTTTTTGTTGGAAACTGTTCCTATCCAAAATGATTCCTTGGTTAGATACTTCCACTATGATCCTTATTA
Source organism: Cepaea hortensis (assembly GCA_963921405.1). Classification (NCBI taxonomy): domain Eukaryota; kingdom Metazoa; phylum Mollusca; class Gastropoda; order Stylommatophora; family Helicidae; genus Cepaea; species Cepaea hortensis. Next base: position 29,400,175 of record OY992888.1, on the reverse strand, counting down.
TGATACTACGGATGGTTCCTCTTCAGTGCCTAATGACTGTGGATTCTAGTCCGGAGAATATTCGGCAAGACCTGCTGCTCGTCTCCTAATCAAGTGTCCTGGCCATTGCTCCTTTCTCACTTTGATCCTGATTAAAACAAAATTATTATTTAGATATTTGTTCATAATTATGCACCGACCATAATACCTGTGGAATCTCACGTAGCTTTGATGCATGCCAGTTCCCATGCCGCAGATGTTCAGTAAATACTTTATTTCATTCTGTAACTCTTTCAAAGTGTTTCCACAAATCTCCTGGTCTGCCACAAAATGGATGTTGTGTGAAAAATTTCCTCCACGGCTTCCAATGAATTGTACATTTCCATTAATTCCTCTGCATTGTTTTAGGAGACAAGAAACCCACAGCTCCAGCACATAAAAACACATGCTTCTACTGGCATCTATCCATCAATGTCCACATCTTTCTGATCGCTCTTTTCTCCACAACCCAACTTAAGACAATCATATTCTATCCCAAGGAAAATTCAGTGTTTCGTCAACACTTATTAATTTCACGAGCTCCAGCATCTGGAAGAATGGTGCCCTGCTGACTAACTCCTGGGAGTACAGTTCCAAAATCTCACCCATAATTTCATGGCTTTTACCGTGGAACAACTGAGCAGATTTGGAGCGTCTTTTACCATGGAACAACTTGGTCTCTAGTCGAGACAATCTGAAATTTCTCACATTCGGATTCTTGCTGGTGCAAGGTCACTTGTGGCAGTACTGTGTGCAGTGATGGTGACCATTTACAAACCAAACAAACTGCCATTCATAACCTTATTGGGGCCATACAAAAACAGTAAAGTAAAAGCCCCTTTTCCACACTTTGAGGTATATGGTGATGTCCCCATAATAGTGTAGACCAACAGCCACTTAGTGGATGTTCTATACCACACCAAATGTCTTTGCTTCAACATTTCTTCCTAGCGCCCATTTTAGGCTGAGTCAACCTGGAAACGGGTCAATGTACAAAATCCACTTTGATGAGGATTTAAACCCATGACAACTGGGGTGGCAGGCTGTGTGCTAGCCACTGCACTAATGCAGTTACCTACTTCAGCATATTACTATGTACAATTGTACTGAAATATGTTCATAAACCATTCACATGTAGCAGTGGTAATTTCAGACAAGAAATCACGCACCACTTGACTTGCTGAGCCACAACCGTGGACTGTCTTGTTTCAGATTGGATCCCAAACCACCAACTAGCCATGCCAGATGACTATCATAAATTATTACCCACCATAAATCCACCAACTCACAAAGCTATTATTCAGAATGTAAAGCTACATTCAAACCAAGTGACAATGCAAGCAGATATACGCGCGCACACACACATACATTGAACATATGCGCTATAATTCAACTAACACATGTAGACATACATCCTGTGACATTTTAAAGAGAAAACAAAGAAAAGACACCAGAAAATGAGAACAGATTAGCAAAGACACAAGACTCGCAAAGATAAATTACAGATGTGCTGTGGGGAAAGAGAAAATGGGATACATGAAGGATTAAGTAAAAGAATAGCAAAGTGAAGATATGTGACAAAGAAAAGGACAAATAACTGGCAGCAAAGAGTATTACAAAATGTATACAAACAAATACTTACCTGTGTGTCCTGCGAATCAAACACACTTTACCATCTCACAAAGCTGTTTATCATGCAATGTTCATTGTGAGACACATCCTGACACACCACAAATGCCAGCAAGGGAGACTTGTAGCAACCAAATCCTTATTAACAATTTCTAAAACTTCTTACCTTGCAAGTGGTTGGAAAATGATTTCAGGCTTTTAACACACTGTTTCATTAGAAACACATTCGGTACCAGTTCCTGCGCCCAATTTATAGAGACAAGAATCAAGTATGTACAGACATCTGGTGAGAACGAAGCCCAATCAGTTTCTGCTATGTGGCTACAGTCCAAGAAGATTCAGCTGCAGAGTTTGAGGCAGACCAAGATAAGAATGGATGGATTCTATATAGGGCATACAGGACAATCCAGATTTGGTTCCAGATGGGAAACTTCAGCTCCACCCTAAGCTTAATGGCAAGTGCCAATCATGAGACACAGTCCATACTGGAACAGACTTGATTCTATAAAGCCATAATTTGGACTCTGTGAATGTTAGCCTAGGTAACAGACAGAATAAACTTCATATGAAATATTCACTGAATGTTCATCTTCCTGTACATCTGTGGTTGATGCCATGCTCACACTCTGTAAGTGTTGGCGTGAAGGTGATGACTTGTAGCTGGCCCATGGCGTTTTACTTGTTTAACCCTGCACGGCTGAGGTGTCTATTGTTGGTGGATCAAATGATTGCCATTGTTATAACGGTAAAAGCCCTCTGCTGTTGCTACAGAGACTCACATTGTGAGGGGGCAAGTACACCGACATGAATGATGTCGACTGCTGGCTGTCAATGATGTTTGACTTTTAAATTGGTAGACTGGGACATCATCGGGTTACATAACTTACAATGAAGCTGTCAGCCATATGTTGAACAAGTTCCTGCCCATTTATGTACCATCTCAGTTTCTTATTTGAAAACTATATTCACTATGACTTGATAAATTGTGTGGCACCTTGCAGTTAAAAATGTACTCTCCTTTGTGTTCAAAATAACAATATATTCAACACCCCTGATGGCTTAAAATTAGCCACTGTAAATCTGTGTTCTCCATTATAAAACTCTTGGTGACACACACAAGAGAATTGCCATGTCTGAGAAAGTTCATGTAAAAATTTGATTCAACACACACACACCAACAAGGTAAAAATGTCATTTGTCATGATGATGATATCATCAAGAACAGACAAGTACAAATATCTAACGTTTCACCTAAAAAAACAATGTTAAAAAACCTCCACACGCGACTATCATCCTCACACGGGTCACGTGGATAGGAGAGGGGGGAGGGGGCACGGAAGGTAACAAGCCAGCCAATATGTTGGCTTCAAGACTGTCAGTAGTTGGTATACTTATAATGGACTAGGCAGACATTCTGAACACAATAAATGACTGCTGTTAAACAAGTCATCAAAACAACACATTTTAGGATGTCTGAATTGGATTGAACTGTGGTTCCTGTAGGAGAGGACAAATCTGACATGTTAACAGCAATGCTGGTTACTGGGCATCTACACGTTACGCCTCTGGCTCGGGGAGACCATGCATCTAAGTTTGCCCAGAATGTTATGTTCATTCTTAGTGACCGAGACTAAGACCTCACCTTCTTCCCTCCCTACCTTATGTACAGTTACAGAGGCAGTGCTACTTATGACCTTGCTAACTTCATTCACACATACACTCACAATAAAAGTATCACCCAAGAAATACATGAACTTCCCTGGACAATGAACATAACTTACACACAATGTGAAAACAAGTATGTCTACTAGACATTATACACAAGTCAACTGCAGTTGTTACTGGCAAGCAATAAAACCTTGTCCATAAACCTAAGCACAGAATGCTGATTATCAAACCAGCCTAGATGTGATGAGTTGTCTGTGTGTACTGTCATGCAGTCACCCAAGATGACTTCCTTGGTGAGACTTCATCAGCTGTTTGGCTTCATCACCAAGCAGGCTAGGAAGGACAGGGGCACACAATGCACAGGATGTGATGAAAGACATGCTGCTATTTGGATCCAAGTGAAAAAGAAATTGATGGCCGGGCATTCTTCTTGTTCAAAATAATCTCCTGGGCTTTCTTGGAGCGTCTTTTTTCCTCTTCTTCCATCCTTTGTTTCTCCTCAAGAATCTTCCGCTGTTCTTCCACCAGCTTCAACTGCTCTTCCGCCTGGATAAAAAAGATTTTAAATGGTGAATAACTAGTAATTTAATGTTAGTGAAAACATCAAGCAAAAGAAAAACATAAGTAAACTATATGCATGTACTTTTTGCTATAAAGATTGATTGATTGATTTAGGAATCGACATCACAGCACTCAGGGCATTCCCATAAGTGCTCCGTCCCCATCCTCAGCAGCCAGCGAAGAGTTCCAACACTAATAGTACCAGTAGCAATCTGATTATAAGTCCGTCTCGCCCTTCCTCTGAGCGTTGAGCGTCGGCCAGATCCCCTCGTCACTCCTTGCAGTCTCATTCTTGCCAGACCATGGTAATAATCCATTTGCTCCTCCGAGGTATGCACGTGCTCCCACAAGGCCGCAACGTCTGCCTTGTCGTGTATCAATACTCCACCAAGTTCTGCAGAGCCAGCCAATCTGTCCGCCTGTTCATTTCCCAGCACACCCGCATGCCCAGGAGAAAAGATCCAGGCGATGCTTGTCACCCGTGACCTCCGAAGCGAAGCAAGCCACTCCGCACGAAGCCTGCCCGTCCTCACCCTCGTCAGCATGCTTTCTGAGTCAGTTACAATCACGATGTGTGTGTGTGTCTGCCTCCACCTTCATTCTTAAGCTGGATGTTGTGGTATCATATGCCAGGCTCTCCTGCCCCAAACATCGACCATTATCTTTGGCTATGAACCCCCAGCCACTTCTTCTCTTTTGCTATAAAGAATAACTTGTTATCATGTACAGGTTTTAACTTTATGACTTGGTGAGAAAAACTAGCAGAGATCCATCAAGCTTAGGAACAAATTAAAAAACAAAATAATAAGATTAAGTCATGGCTAAAAAGAGAGATATTTGGAACTCAATACATAAACTCATATATATATATATATACCTCCTGTACAAAAAGAGCAACAGAATAAAAAGGATTTGTAAAAATATATGATATCTAACATTAATATCTTACAAATTCACTATCAAATATTTACATCTTTTAAATTAATTCTGTTTGTGAGTTATGTTGTCTTCAGATCTATTCTATGTACATCTAGAATATTATATTAGCAAGAGGTGTGAAAATCCATGGACATGAAAATGAAATTAAAAAATACAACTGAAAGTGAAAGGCAAAACACTAATAATGCAAACAAAAAGAAAAATCATGATCATGACCAAGAAAAGAAGTCAGCCAGAAACAGCAGACAGATGGCCAACTCAAGGACAAGACGAGCAACGTTTTGTCATGTGAAGAAACGAGAGGAATTGCAAAGCACTATACTAAGGCTGTGAGTGTTATGTGATGGAACAACAGAGTGAGAAATTGGATGACTTGGTGAAGCAGCATAGTGAGCATCGGAAGTTATGAACCTGGGAAACAGTTCAGGAAAGGCACAGTATCCCAATTACCTGGCATGGCACATAGTCTCACTAAAGATCACATGTCTTAGGATAATTCAATAAAGTCTGATAAAATATACGAGGGTAAGTTAATAAGTAAGTCACAAATGGCTGTAGAAAAATAACTAAATACGATAACAACTTGAAACCAGTTTATCTTTATACATACATTGTCCCTTTATTTCTCAACATAATTTCCACCAACATTGATGCAATTATCCCATCATTTTATCAGTCCTCCCAAACCGGCTGCATAGAACTGCGTGCACTGTTTTCTAAATCACGTTTTCACTTCACATTCAACTTTGGCGTCATTCGCGAAATGTCTCCCGCCAAGGGGGGATTTTCAGTGTTTATGCTGACAAATGTTTGTCCCGTAAAGCGATGCACAGCTGGGTAGAAAAATTTACGAGGGTGAGTCAATAAGTAAGTCACACAGTTCTGTGGGATAAGCAGGTAAATGAAAACAAGGCACGTAGTTCTATGCAGCCGGTTTGGGAGGACTGATAAAAACGATGGGATAAGTGCATCAATGTTGGTGGAAATTAAGTTGAGAAATAAAGGGACAATGTATGTATAAAAATAAACTGGTTTCAAGTCGTTATCATATTTAGTTATTTTTCTACTGCCATTTTGACTGACTTATTAACTTACCCTCGTATATTCACTGAGTCTTAGAAACTTAAGTTTACATCTTTACACACACAATACCAATTTGTATACAACAAAACTCACCAGTTTGCGTTGAGCTTCTTCAATCTTTTTGTTGTTTTCTATCATGATTTGCTCCAACTCCTCACGCTTCTTGCGCTCCTCTTCCTGAAATTATTGATAACAAGCAGCTAGAAACAGTGTCATGGCATGCATGATTTATATTGCAGGTAATACACATGATTATGTGCTGATTGCTTTATCAACACTAGCACTATCAGGTATTGTTATATCTGTCTTGTAGCATGCACGTAGCTGCCATCGTTAGGTAACAAACATACAAAACAAAAATTAAAGTACTATGCAACAATAAACTCACAAAAAGGCACACATTCTTTGTTCAAAACTGATGCTTGAATAATTACGCAGAAGCTGAAAAATACTAAAAACAGAAAGTACCTGCTATATGAGACTTGTTCTAATGTACACACTCAAAAGTACCTGCTATATGAGACTTGTTCTAATGTACACACTCAAAAGTACCACATGAAGAACATCTCCATTTATCACAAGCAAAGACAGATTTCCCTCCATATCTCTGCCATATTACAGATATAAGTAGCAAAGGATAAGAGTGCATGGTGTTAGATGGTTGAGGACCTTTCCTCCATTAGGATGTTTGCAAACGGCAGATAAAAATAAAATAGAAGAAAAATTATTTATACTAACCTCAAGGATAAATAAAACATGTATTGAGATAATTACAATGTCTTGTTTGTAATGAATTGTATTTAATTGTTTCTAATAATATGATTTGAATATTTAAAGGCAAATGTCACTTTAACTTTCAATTCAAACATTGCATTTGATTAAAAATATGGCCGTTGTTATTTCCCTATAGACGTAAACTTCTACACTTGGTAATTAAAACAGGAGAAAGTTGATTCCAACAGCAAAACTCTCTTGGTAGGGTGCTCGCTATGGCTTTCCTCTTCCATGCTGAGTTGTATGAGTAAAATAATGACAATGTTGAATGAGGTACCAGTTGGACCATTTAAGAAACACTAAAAAAGGAAATCAGGGGTTTTGAACTTAAATGTTACAGAAAAGTTCTGAATGTTGTGAACCAAGAAGAAGAATCAAGAATACATCTCTACTTAATTCTATAAGATCTGAGCAATGCATCAAGAAACTTTCTGCTGAGCTGTGATAAGCATGGCTTTTAGCCATGCATAAGTGTGATGTTATGCAATCGATCAGCTACAAAATGATGAATGCTGCCATAACTGACTACCACTGTTTTTGCCAGAGTGCATTACGGAAGTAATGAATAATAAAAAAAAAGAAGTAAAAAGAAGTACTGAAGGTCAGCTTATCATAATCAGTTTAAAAAAGGATACTGGAGCAACAAGCTGTTATCAGAAAATGAAAATAAACACGAAGAAGAAAATACTAAAATTACCACATTAGGGCATAATAGAATTATATCAACAGGACACGTAGTTAAAATCCATCTTATTTCAATTAATTTTTCTTTCCAATTTTACTATACATGTATTCACAATACCATTCTGCTTTAGTGTAGTTATTTTAGTGTCATTTGTTGGTGCAATGTTGACTTCTATACTTCTTATTTTAATGGTTATTCACTGCATTCTCACACCGTGTACCTAACTGCAATAGAAGATGGCAGCAGCACAAAAGTAGCTGCTACTGAACATGTTGCAAGTAGAGAATTGCCAAATAGGCATTTGTATTAAACAAGAAAAGGGAAGAAACAACTTTCTTTTGTGCAGCAAACAGAAAACATACAGTCCACATTCCCATCTTTCTCAGATATATACAACCTCCTTCTACATTATCTACTGACTTTTTTTCTGTTTGTTTAAATAACCACTTGGCTTCCTCGACAGTTTAGAGGTCATTGTATTAGTTACTGAGGGGGTATTTTCACAGCTCTAGCACAAATGTCAGTATCATCTTTACCTGGGCCACCATTTTCTTAAGTACTGACTGCTGTCAGGCTGTATGATTTTGACTTGTCTGTACCCTTTATAGCCAGGCAGTATATCTGTGTATTATCACTGACTGGCAAATGGTGACTTCTTGTGCAAATGCTCAGTCTCTTCTTGGCTGGTGGTAGATTGATACTTCCAACACCATCCATAACTCTACTAAAATCATGCACCCAGGCATATTTCAGTTTACTTTGTTCTAAACTAACATTGGATTCCCAACATCAAATATGAGGATAATACAATAATCACTGACTGAACAGAATTTACACATACTGTGATGTGGAAGATAAGTTGACATTGTAAGTTGTGTCATGGTCAGCACAGTGAGAAGGAATTTAAAGAAAAGAGAGACTAAATAAAAACAAGACAGTTACTATGGTGTAGCCACAATGACCTGGGAAAGGCGCCAGGTGTATTCCTGGCAACTGCATGCGTGTGAGTGTGTATTTATGAAATCGTGTAAGTACTTAAGCGTAATGTAATCGCATGTGTGTGTGTATGCATGGACATACATATACATGTATATATACAAGGCTTGATGAACAAGACGGATACACGGTAAGCACTACCATATCAAGACGTGTGTTATACAGTAATCTAAAGGATCCTTGAAGACCCTGCATAGATAAACGCACGCATGTGTGCACATACAGCCTCTCACATCCAAGGTGAGGTCACTTTAATTAAAATGATTGCTCACTCTTGTAGATTTAGCATGGCCAAAGTTATTAATGAAGAAAGTTAGGTTAAGTTATGGTCACATGCATAGAAAAGTGTTATATATAGAATTTTTTTTCTGTGTTACTTGCAAAGATGTTTATATCTGTCTTGTGAAATTTGATTATTCTTATTGTCGTCCATTTCACATCCAGTAATTTCATTGCTGCCACTGCAATATCAAGACATCAGAAGCTCTTTGCTTGTTAATGACTCTCTATGATTTCTAAATGTTTAAAGCAATAACAATGATAGAACATAATGAGAAAGTGTGATGGATGACTGTAACAACAAATGCAATGTGAGTACAGCAAACTACTTTTCAATATTAACTGTGAATTACACAGACTGAAAATGTATCTTAGCATTTAAGGAAAAAAAAAACAGAAAAACTGCAGCAGACATAATCTACATACCGAAAATCTGGCGTACCTTGAGTAAAGATTCCATTCCAGGCCTGGCTGTAAACTTGGCAAGAAATTTAACACACTTCCACCTCAGAGCTATGACAGTTAACAACTGATGACAAAACTACCCCAACTTACAGAGGGTAATTTTCATACAGAACTGGGACATTTAAACAACCCACACTTTGACTAGTATATTCTTATTAAAATGTATATAACCCTTAGCATCTAAACTTAAAACTATGTATGTAACATGTGGCCACATGTGTGTTACCATGCCCCCATAAGGGAAGCAAAGAATGCTAACACTGAAACCTAGTATCTACGCCGCAGGAAGCGACTATGGGTGGTTGGAGTTGCACCGGGTACCTCATCCCATAGAAAACTTTCAAAACATCCAACCAACCCCGAAGCTGTCTACAGATAAGAGGGATGGTCATGATCGACGACTTACACTCCATTGGGAGATGAAAGACAGAAGAAAACATGTGGCATTTGGGAGAAAGTTCAAGGAGAACACACACTTTCAGACAATTAACACTCACTCCTACAGTAATCATTCTTCCCACGCCCCTCTTTCAATTACACACACCTCTCAAAAACTAGCTTCACTCGTGCTGAGTACCATGTCCAGTAATATCTATAGAACAAAGCATGGCCTGTAGGGCATGCATGTTTATCTTATCCAACCCCTTCAGGAACTGACATATTTTCTGGCATATACACTCCTGAACAGAGAGGTTGAGAAATAAAAGGTAAACTATATGCTACTTATACTTCTATCAAAGGTCACTGTACTAACTAAGAATCCTAGTATCTACTCCGCAGAAACATTAAATAAAAGGGGGAGAATACTGGTGCCTGCAGTTGGTGAGACAATGTTAATGAAAGCAGAATGATGAAGGCCTGTAGGATCACATCTCTGGCAGACTTTGTAACGCAGTTTCACTTAATATACAGCCCCATTATAGATGGTGGTATTTACATTACAGTCTTTCGGTTTAATTCTATTATCAAAAGAAAAGAAGTTTGTGGCTGGTGGTTTAAAAAAAAAAATCAAATTTTTACTGGTAATGCACATTTGTGTTTGTGGAATAAAATTGCAAATGCTAAAGATTTCTACAGTGGCAAGTGAAATTCTAACGTATAAATCTGTACGAAAATCTTTCCAATACATGAAACCATAATATGGAGCCCAATTTAACCATAAAACTGACCAGAATGTATGAGTTCATTCAACCCTTGCCAACTACCCAGCCTGCCAGCCGATCTGATCCAAACGTTCTGGACAACACTAATCGTACCTCCTTCAACCGCTGTGCCTCTAGCTCAGCTTCTCGCTGCTTTTCTAACTCCTCCAACATCTGTTTCTCCATGATCCTCTTGGCCTCTTCCACTCGCCGCAGGACCTCAGCTTCAATTTCATCCCTCCGCTTTTCAAGCTCTTCTTCCACACGTTGCTTGACCAAGGCTTCCACTCGCCTAGCAACCTCCTCTTCTATCAGCTTTTCTTCAAGTTCTTTCTGCTTCCTGTAACAAATTTAATAAAACAAAATCAGTGTTTGCACTACCTCAACTTCAAATATTGTATGGATTCTTTTAAAGTATATGAAACAATTCTACACCAACATTTCCCCTCCAAACTGTAGATAAAACATTAAGGTTTACCATGACTACAGATTATTATTCTAATTTTTTTTTAGGTGGGGGGCGGCGCGTGCGCATATCCTATTTACAGGACATCGCTGTCAAAACCAGCACTGCTGTTGCTGACGTCTTGGCAAGTTTATGTTTAGTAGTTTGCCATTGCTTTCTGAACGACTGGCTCCCATACCAACACGTCATAACCCACCAAAGGACCCTTTCGCAGGCCTTATGGCACACTGGGCAAATGGTGCTTGACCTGTATTTATACAGACCAATCAGCACTCAGTGGGTTATGCCAGTACAATGCCAGCCACCTTCACTCCCCAATACATTTCCTGGTACACTTTAGGCTGAGTCAAGCTGGGAGCCTAGATCAATTTGATAAATTTGTATCTGCCCCGGCGTAGATCGAACCCATGACCACCGAGCCGGCAGTAAAACATCTAACCACTAGACAACCACAACTCCCAAATTATTGTCTTTTAACCACAAATTCAATTTGCTTTGTTGCTCTACTTCTTTTATCTATCTAGAATATGGGTGAAAATAAGACCATTTGGTATGAGGAAACTTGGTTGTGTTTTTTTGGCACTCACTCGCTTTGAACTGTCTACATACACTACATCTAATAGTGCTAAACTGAATTTTGTGTGAATTAACTTTTCCTATTAACTGTGTCCCTCGCCATCAGGTGAACCCACTCTGACCTAAAAGGTACTTGTAATTTATGCCCCTAAGCCAAGAACGATAGGTCAACATTTTAGTCCAACGGTCAGGTGAAGGGGTTGGACCCTTTACCTCTGCATCAGCACACAGAATGTTTAAGAACATGTTCTTATCCATTCGGCCAGGTCGACCTACACTTCAACCAATAAGTACAAAGAGCTTGACAAAAATGGTTGAGGGCCTGTGTTCCACTGGGAGGAGATGAAAAGCAAAATATGTATGGTCCCGTGTGAAGAAAATCAAAAAGGACCCTATTATAAACTTCGGTCTAGTACAACACACTAAAAACTAATGCTGTGCTAAACAGGCAAATGCTACGTCTGATAATGCTTACAGAAGACGCTGTCGTTCTATCTCTGCTTTCTTCTCCTCCTCTTCTCTCTTCTTCGCTCGCAAAATAAGATCATCATCACTGTCTGAACTGCTGGAGGAAAATGATCGCCTCCTGTGAATGCAATTAAAATATACAATGAATTCAATATAGCCATTTTTAAGAAACTATAACTGATGTTAATTTAAGATAATCATTCTTAACACAAATAATCAAACTACCTGATGCAAAAAAACGTTACTTATTTCGGTTCTTAACTCATCAACAACATCAATTATACTAAAGTTGTGTGCACAGTAAATTCTTGGGGTGCATAGCAGTTTCAATGTGTAGCGCCTGAGAAATATTGTGGGAGTTAAATTAGTGGAAGATTATCAAGAGCAACATGTCCAAGAATGTGTGGGAGGAGTCAATAATAAATTGTGTTGCGTATCCCTTACGGGACGTTGCAGTCAACACCAGCATTTTCAGCTGCTGTTGATGTACTAGGCAAGTGTTACGTTCAGTAGTTTGCCATTGCTTTCTGAACGACCGGCCTCTATACCTTTTTCGAAAAAACCCAGCACCGCCGTGTTTCGAACCCGGGTATACGGGCTCACAAACCGCGTTCGCAAGCCCTTCAGCCACAGAGACCGACTTATTTTTTGCCCTTGTATAAATGTTTTCTAATTATAATTGTGTTCGTGTAAATGAAAAAAAAACACACACACAAAATGCAGACATTAACACAGAGAGAGAGAGAGAGAGAGAGAGAGAGAGAGAGAGAGAGAGAGAGAGAGAGAGAGAGAGAGAGAGAGAGAGAGAGAGAGAGAGAGAGAGAGAGAGAGAGTTCCACACACCCTTTAAGAGTAAGAGAATGTAATGTGGAAGATGAACAGTAAAACTGTACATGTCATTTACATACAAAGTGCTTCAGAAATGTGGAGTATTTTATATAAAATAAATCCCAGCACATATGGGTAGGTAACATATTTGTAATTTCAATATTGGTGTTCTTCGTTCGTCCTGTATTTTTTTTTCCGGACATTGTGTTGTCAGCTTACAGCAGAGCTGCACTGTTTATGCATTTGAGCCAACACATCCAACTTCTGTGTGAATTTGTTGGTTAGCATTCCTAATAATATAAGTGTTCTATTTAATATCCCTTACTAAATCTTCTAAAAAAATATTTGCATATGGTTATTTCTTTTCTGTTATTAACAGTGAAAGAGAATCTCATTATAAATACTGACCTACGGGTGTGAATAATGATTTCTCATTTACAACTGAGATGGTTTGACCAGTTCCCATTCTCACTTCTTTGTTAGAACTCAAGAAACAACAAAGTATCTATAATTTACGACTAGGTGTCCTGCAATAATACCTAGCTTATGAGTCATCGCCATGCGCCATGCCTATAAGTGCTAGCAGTCATGATTTGCATTTCATATGATAACCAGTTACAGATAAGTTCTGCATTGCTGTCCTCGTGCGATGTGGCCAAGCCTACGCCTTTTGTCTTACCCTTATTATTTTCCCATCAGGTTTACCTGTTAGTAATACATTTTCAAGTTGATTTCTCCTCATAATATGCCCAAAAATTCTTCACTGCCTATATCTAAGTTCTCAAATCAATTTACGGTTTTCATCTGTCTCATGGTATTCTTCGTATTTTCCTCAAAAACTAAATTTCCGCTGCCATTAGATGTTTCTCAGCTTTGCTTATTGTCTGTTTCACATACTGTAACTGGTGCTAAGTCATCCATTTGCAAAAATGTTTACACCATACTACACTACTCATATGACAATTTCATTCTCTAAACCTAAAGAAAATGGCTCTCTTGTGGAAGAATGTGACTATATGGAATAATCAATGAAATGATGATTTACTTAACAAGGAATGAGTCAAGTTACAGGTCTTATTAATTGTTCAATGTATGAGCTGCTTGCTACAGCATGAATTAATTATCAATTTGTATGTGCTTTAACCAGTATATTTGCGCACAGCCGTATGCAGAGGTAGAAAAATTCCAAGGCACTTGAATGTTCATTTTCTTAGCAAACATTGTCTGCTGGCAACTCAGAAAAAGAAGCTGGCTTTTGAATTATGTTGCACAGTGGTACCTCAAGTTACGAACTTGATTCATTCCAGAAATCGGTTCGTAACCCGAAACATTGAAATCAATGAAATAAAGACAATCCATTTCAAGATGAAAGAATCGTTCTTTTTTATTAACATCCGGTCCTTTACCTGACAAACCGCAAAGAATATGTGTACTGCATGTATTAAATAAAGAGAAAGAAAACAATCAAATGAATTAAATGTAAAATAAAAAAAAAGATTTAGTTTGTCTTTATTACCAAGAAAACGATCATGGGAAATTTGTTGCTTTCTTTGTCATTCTGAATCAGACTCATCATCGGACGACTGCTCCTCCTTTGTTAATGTCTTTAGCTGTTCATTCTGAAGATCCACAAGCTCATCTGTTTGTACTGTACGCGATCGTTTGTCTCGAACGTTACATCTTGCTCTCTCTCTCGCCTTCGTTCGTAACCCAAGGCACTGTTCATTACCCGAGATATAAAATTTTCGAAGTTGTTCGTGACCTGAACTGTTCGTGGCCTGAGGCGTATGCAACCTGAGGTGCCACTGTATTTTCTACCTCAAATCATAATAGATTTTGTCAGCATTCGTTCTTACAGCTTTAAGTTTCAGTTTTCAGAGTCTCATAGTTTATAAAAGTTTAAAAAAAAAATCAACCTCAGGGTCTTCATTGCAAACACACCCCATGTGCTATGTATGCGATTTAGCCTTCTGAGTCCTTTACTTGTAATATGATTACGTATGACTATTCACAAAGATAAGATGCTCCAGCACATTTTTTTGCCCACATGAGGATCAGTTTCTTGCGAAAACAAGTTATTTACATATTTCGCCGCTTAAAAGGAGATGAGCAGTTAACATGTGTTATGCCTATATCTATTTAAAATGCACTGTCCATTTATATTAGTTTATTAATAATTACGGCCTGCTCCGTGGTGAAGGAGTTACGGACGCAGTTTGTAATCCCCCATATCGCGTTCAAAACACAGCTGTGGGAGATTTTTCATCAGACCGTCTTACATTGGTTTCTTATGAAATGGTATGGGTGCCGGTTGTTCAAAAAGCAATGGCAAACTACTGAACGTAAACTTGTCCAGGAATCACGAACAATCAAAAATTGCTGGGGTCGAGTGCTACATCCTGTAAAGGATATGCAACTAACTTTTTTATATTAATATTATATTGTACACCTGCACCTACTATTACAATAAAACTGCAATGCCTTAGGCAAGCTCCGGAGCTAGTGTCCACCCACGATTACAGTTGAAAGTAGAGACAATGAGAGGCTTTACCTCCATTTCGAGTTTTCATAATTTGTTAAATGAATTAAATGTTTTGAGAAATTTCATTACCATGACATTATATACATATATATGACATTTTAAAACTTGCCGTTTTTGCTTTATTATTTTTGTTTATTTGAAAATGAATGAATACAGATTAAAATGACTCAATGAGCATGCATGCACCTATTTATTAATTGAAATCTAAAATATTCATTATTTACAAAAAACATTTTACAATATTTACTCATTACAATAAGATCAACATAATATGTATTACTAAATCAACATGGAAAGTAATGTAACTGGTTAAATCTCACTACCTACCTTGTTGGTCGCTTCCTATCTCTCGACCGCGACCTCATTCGACTGCTCCTGGCCAGCCTTGACGATCTTTCTTTTGATATTGAACGTGATTTCGAATGATTCTTTTTGCGCTTTGATCGATGTCCATGGCGGCTGGACGATCTACTCCTGCTTCTCGATCTCCCCATAGCATATATCTGTTAAAGCAGTGTTCAGATGTAATAAACGATAATCAAACACCACTTCAAATACAACACAGGTACTGTTTGATCGTCTGCCTTACGCCTTGCTCAGTGACGTCTTTAATCCAATATGGCTGCTCTTGTCCAGATTTTTACAACATGTACAGCGTAAGTTTGCTAATGTGACAACGGGAGTCATATGGTCAGGCAAGATATTTGTCTTAAATGTCTTAAAAGTCGAGAGCTTCAACTTCATTGCCCTCGGTTTTATTCCATATAGCTCGGTCTCATTCGGCAGGGGGGTCTGCCAAAAGCATCGCACAAAGCAAGAACTCCGTGTCTCCGGCGACGATCCCCAGGAGTCTCCGAGAAAAATGCACTCGTGAACCGAGAGACGTAGCCCGGAATCGAACACACAACCTTCGGAGCGCGAGACAGCCGGCTTGACCACTTCGCCACTGAGACTCCCTTATATGTGTGTGTGTGTGTGTGTGTGTGTGTGTGTGTGTGTGTGTGTGTGTGTGAATTAGTAAATTATGTTAATTATAATGTTATAAATTGTATTTTTTATAATATTTATTATTCACCCTGCGAACTAAAGCTGACAATAATAATAGATGTGCATCATTTTAAAAACTGGACGATGTCTTTTATAAATGAGGCAACCCTACAACGTACAGCCATTGTGTATATGTAAACAGTATTTGCATAAATATATTCATATAACTATTTATACTAACATAAATAATACAGCAATTGTGATAAATATCGCCAATTTGAAATATACTAATGATACATAAAAATGTGAGTACTGTGTTTCACTTGACAATCAATGACTCATATATAGCTAGCGATGCCTTTATTATTGTAGTTACAAGTTATATATAACTGATGACCTAAGCACTTATTTAATATATATTTAAATATCTCTACAAAGTATACGGAAAAACTATGGCTAAAATTAATGACCAACATTTCCTACTTTAAAATTAGTCACAAGTTAGTCTAGTAAGAAATTATCATCGACAAGTCAAATCACAATGTGTTTTGACTTCCCATGGCTAAATCTGCATGTCTATAACCTAATAATGTGTGCGCACAGGATGTTTATAGCACAAACAATGAGCGGGAGATATAATCGAGAAAATTATTCGCACTTATTTTATCCATTAAGTCAATGGCGTCTGGTACACAGGCATCATCACTAAGTCCAATCCCCGCATTGAAAGTTGACTGTAGTAAGACCCAACACCCCAGAGGAGGACTGGTCTGAGAGTCAGCTTGACCAATGGCAAGTGGGCCCCGCATGAACTAAGCCCCCTTAAATATTTTCTTTTTTTTTTTGGGGGGGGGGGGGGGGGGGTGTGCATATCCTTTTTACAGGACATCGCTGTGGCATTTTACTGTTGTTGTTGATGTCTTGGCAAGTTTACATTCAGTAGTTTGCCATTGCTTTCTGAAAGAAGGCTCCCATGCCAACTCGTTGAAACCCAGTGCAACGAGGTTTGCTGCCAATTCGGTCGCAGCTGTATTTCGAACGCGGGTAAGTGGGCTTACGAATCGCGTCCGTAAGACCTTCGCCGCGGAGACGGCCTTTAAATATTGGACAATATATTTTTTTAATGTTAATGACCTATCAACCAATATTTTTTTATATCCGGTCCGACTCTGGATCACCATACAATGTCCCCCAGCCCATCGGTTAATTTGTCTACCAACATGCAACGTGGTCTTTTTTGTTTTGTTTTGTTTTTGTTCGCTCGCTTTTAACTCAGTAGTTTCCCTATTAGTTAGTTAGTTAATTAGTTGGTTGGTTAGTTAGTTATTTAGTTAGTTAGTTAGTTGGTTAGTTAGTTAGTTAGTTAGTTAGTTAGTTAGTTAGTTCGTTCGTTCGTTCGATTGTTAGTTAGTTAGTTAGTTGGTTAGTTAGTTAGTTAGTTAGTTAGTTAGTCGACAGATCATCCTCGTTGCACATCGAACCATTCAGTCCATAAGTGCTCGGATCCCCTCCTCAGCAAATCTCGCAGCGTGTAGCGATTGACGCCAGTTCTGTGTTGGTTTATCAATCTTCTTTGGCTTCCTGCGTAGTGTTCTTGTTTGGCCACCCCTCTTTTAATTTGCTGCTCTCGCAGTCTGGCCATTGTTGTAGATTCACAGTCATCACTTGGTTCTCGCAAAAGTCTCACTTCACGTAGAGCATTCAGAATGTCAGCCTGGTCCATGGCGCGTTAGTTAGTTAGTTAGTTAGTTAGTGGAGAGGTGTGGATCAGAGTGCCAGCGGGGCAGTCAGACTTGTGCAGAGTTATAATCACATTAAGCCGGGAGTGCAGGGAGTGGCCAGCAGGGGGGAAGTGGAAATCCAGCAACTAATTCAGGACAATGCTCACTCGAGTGATGTGATTATCTACATAGATGGTTCGGTGTCAAGAGGTGAGAGAAGTGGCTGGGGGTTCATAGCCAAAGCTAATGGTCGATGTTTGGGGCAGGAGAGCCTGGCATATGATACCACAACATCCAGCTTAAGAATGGAAGTGGAGGCAGTCACTGCGGCTCTCCGCTGGATGGAGAATATGACACACACACACGTCGTGATTGTAACTGACTCAGAAAGCATGCTGACGAGGGTGAGGACGGGCAGGCTTCGTGCGGAGTGGCTTGCTTCGCTTCGAAGGTCACGGGTGACAAGCATCGCCTAGATCTTTTCTCCGGGGCATGCCGGTGTGCTGGGAAATGAACAGGCGGACAGATTGGCTGGCTCTGCAAAACTTGGTGGAGTATTGATACATGACAAGGCAGACGTGGTTGCGGCCTTGTGGGAGCACGTGTACACCTCGGAGGAGCAAATGGATTACCATGGTCTGGCAAGAATGAGACAACGAGGAGTGACGAAGGGATCTGGCCGACGCTCAACGCTCAGAGGAAAGGCGAGACGGACTTATAATCAGATTGCTACTGGTACTATTAATGTTGGAACTCTTCGCTGGCTGCTGAGGATGGGGACGGAGCACTTATGGGAATGCCCCGAATGCTGTGATGTCGATTCCTAAATCAATCAATCATTAGTTAGTTAGTTAGTTAGTTAGTTAGTTAGTTAGTTAGTTAGTTAGTTAGTTAGTTAGTTAGTTAGTTAGTTAGTTGTGAGGGCTGGTCTGGTTCGCAAGATCAGTTCCGCGTCTAGCGTTCGTTGTCTCGGATGGCTGTGTGAGGTGCACCAAAATGGGATCTTCCCAGCCAACGTGAGTTAGCGAGGCAGGCGTTTCAAGAATGTAACCGCATCGTGCAGCCAGGGTCGTGGTTTGAGCGGGCAAAAGAGTAAAATTTGTACGACCGTTCGACAAAGTCTCGATAAGCGCCCATTCTCTCTCTCGACGAGTAGTGGACCTGCAGTCAGTAAACTGGTATAGCTTTTCGGTCAGTCCTGCCGGCGTAGCTTGAAAGCTCGTCGGTAGGCGTCCAGTGGTTTTGCATGTATCACCTTGTACCGGGAGGGCGCGCTTTGGCGATGCTACTCTTGGCCTCCGTGTGCGTGTAAAGTCTGTCCTGCCAGCAGTCATATGCATTGCGAACTGTTGAGGCAGATTTGTTCGCAACTTAGACGAGCAATATCTATTGTGGTTGAATCTCGCTAATCGTATGTGTGTGTGTGGTCTGTTCTGGCGGACAGTCCGTCTATCCGATGGATGTCCGGTTGATCCTATCAGTAGTCATACGCTCATACGATTGTCGCTACGCTTGTCTTAAAACTGAAAATTAAAGGAATTGACGGAAGGACCGTTTGCACGAGGCTCTCGAGAGCCAATATATACAGGGATAACTGGCCGTGGCAGCCTAACGTCCACTGCATCTGTGTCCGTTTCCAGTCGTCTTGCCATGCTCGCCATTGGAACCAGATGGACGCAGACGAGGAAGCGAGGTCGATGGAGTTGCGCGACCACTACCTCGCTATAATCCAAACTAAAGAACAAGTCATTCGTTCTTCATCAAATCAAAAGATGCAATGAATGAATGGTCCTCATCATTCGTGATGGACGAACATCCATAGTTAGTTAGTTAGTTAGTTAGTTAGTTAGTTAGTCGACAGATCACCCTCATTGCACATCGAACCATTCAGTCCATAAGTGCTCGAATCCCTTCCTCGGTAAAATCCGCAGCGTGTAGCGATTGACACCAGTTCTGCGTTGGTTTATTAATCTTCTTTAGCTTCCTGCGTAGTGTTCTTGTTTGGCCACACATCTTTTAACTTGCTGTTCTCGTAGCCTGACCATGGTTGTAGATTCACAGTCATCACTTGGTTCTCGCAAAAGTCTCACTTCCCGTAGAGCATTCAAAACATCAGCCTGGTCCAATGCTCGTTCGCTTTCCACAGTAGCCTTACCTGCAAGCCTGTCAACCTGTTCATTTCCTTGTACACCCGCTCGCCCTGGCACGAAAATGAAACTAATATTTGCCAGCCGAGACCGCTCCAGAGACAGTAACCACTCTCTTCGGACCCAACCCATCTCTATCCCTCATCAACTCATCTTGCGGTGTCGAGGTGAAGTATGAACAGCGAGAGAGTGCTCGATTATGGGCTTCATGTATCGATATTCCCGTCCATCGTTTACGTTGTCGGCATCTTCTTCTGCTTCCCTCTGGTCTATACATCGTTGTTTGTTGTGGTATACTGTTAGTTGGTAACCTACTTGCATGGCCAAACCATTTGACTTGCTGCTTTATAATACAATCTTGTGCATCTATAACCCCCACTTTGGTCCTGTTTTCTTCATTACTGATATTATCTCTTCTTGATACATTGAGTATTCTTCTCAGGAATCTCATTTCTGTTGTTGTGATTTTTCTTTTCTCTTTTTCTGTCATTGTCCAGGTTTGGCATTGGTAACATAGAGTTGGTAGGAAGATTGTGTTCTAAAGAGCTTTCTTAGTAGTTATTGATGCATGATTGTTCTTTAGTATTGGTTTGCCTTGTTGCATCTATTTTCGATCTCGTCTTCTGATTTGCCATTTGATGATATTATACAGAACACACACACACGCACGCACGCACGCACACACGCACGCACGCACGCACGCACGCACGCACACACACACACACACACACATGACAGACAGAACAACCAATGAACAAGTCCTTCAAGAATCAAATGAAGATCGTAAACTGATTAGAGACATTAGACGTAGACAGTCAAAATATTTTAGACATGTTATGAGAAGAAATGATTTGGAGAACTTGGTGACGACTGGCAAGATCGAAGGGAAGAGACCAAGGAGAAGACCGAGAAGTAAATACCTGGATGGCTTGGCCGCATGGCACGGTCGAGACAGGAACACAGAGCTGATCCACGACTCTGGTGATCGAGTGAGATAGCAGAACATGACCGCCCACGCTTATCGGCGTGGCACATGATGGATGGATGTATACTTCTAAGTACTTGAAACTCTTTACTTGTTTCAAGGGATATTCGTTTAGGTGAATAGTTGTTGCTTTTTCTTCTTTGATTATTTATAGTCATTACCTCTGTTTTACTTGTGCTAATTTTCATGTTATGTTCCCTACACATTTCGTTTATATTATTCATGTGGTCTTGTAATTCAGCTTCTGATTTTGCTATTAGTGCTTGGTCGTCAGCAAACAGGAGTTCTCTAATGGTTAAATTTGCACATTGTTCTTCTTTTGTGTTCTCGTCAAACGGTGTTCTTGCGGTCTCTGTTTGGCTGGTTTCTTTATATATGTTGTCTATATATGTTATGAACAAGAGAGGGGACAGGGCACAACCTTGTCGTACTCCGGATCTTATGGTAAAGGGTTCTGAGTGTCCTCCAGGTGCTCTCACTAAGCATTCATTGTTGTTGTATAAGCTTCTACATAGGTTTCTTAGATGTTAGATCTCTGTGTCGGCCTAACGACGCAAGAACGCAGCTCTGCTGTAAACAGGCACAACGCAATCACGTCCGAAAAAAACTCCGGATGAACGCAGAAGAAGAAGAAGAAGAAGAAGAAGAAGAAGAAGAAGAAGAAGAAGAAGAAGAAGAAGAAGAAGAAGAAGAAGAAGAAGAAGAAGAAGAACTCACTCCGACTTCAAAGGTAACGTGGTCTTTTAATTTCTCCACTTCTCCTTCCGGGATATACGTACACGAGTTCCCCTTTTTCTTCTTCTTCTTCTTCTTCTTCTTCTTCTTCTTCTTCTTCTTCTTCTTCTTCTTCTTCTTCTTCTTCTTCTTCTTCTTCTTCTTCTTCTTCTTCTTCTTCTTTATCTTCTATTTTCATTCGCTCAAAATGTGTCTGTATCTGCAATATTGTGTCTTGTATGAATTTCACTGTCTCTTATTTTTTTTTTTTTAAGTTCACTCAGTGGTCCATAGAGTTTATCTTCCACTATTGTTTCTCTAGGCCAGAATGTCTGCCTAGTTATGGCGGTTTTTTTTTTTTTGGGGGGGGGGGGGGGCATTCTTAGAATATGTGACTAATCTGCGGCGCCAATTCATATGTGCACTTGACTGGTTCGTCGATCTTGAATTTTCTATACATGTGTTTGCGTAATCTATTGTACCCTGTTCTGAGGCGCAGAATAATGATTTATTCTGGTCTGTCCAAAGAATGGTAATCGCCTTGAGCTAATGTTGATGGTTTTCTGATTGATTTGATAATTCTTTTCTGTTGTAGTATGTAAGGTACATGAGGTTGTTCTTCTATTGCTACTTCCTTAGTTAATCGATAAGCTCTCTCATTTCCAAATACTCTACTGTGAGATGGTATCCATGATGATGACCTTACGCTTGCTGCCTAATCAAGATAGTAGTGTCCGTAGTACTAGAAATTTCCCAGACTGGGGCGCTGCAAGTACTAATTTTGCATCTGCCAGTAGAATCACAGACTGTGTGCTATGGTTGGTATTCAGTAGTACTTCGACAATACATAAGAGTTTCCCATACATACATACATACATACCTACCGACCGACCTACCTACCGACCCACCCACCCACACACACACATCAGCTTTGAACATCATTACTTTTGACTTAAACTCTGACTTCTCTTTCTTGACTCTGCGACGTAAATTACAAGTACCTCTGAGGTCGGAGAAAGATTCGCCTGATGGCCAGGGACACTAGTAATAGGACAAGCTAACTCTCATGAAAAGATCGACCCAGTCATGTTTTGCCATCTCACTCGATCACCAGAGTCATGGATCAGCTCAGTGTCTTGTCTCGACCATACAACGTGGCCAAGCCATCCAGGTATTTACTTCTCTGCCATCCCGTTGTTCTTTTCCCCTCGATTTTGCCAGTTGTCACCAAGTTCTCTAATTTCTTCTCATAACGTGACCAAAAAATTGTGACTGTCTACGTTTAATTTCTGTAATCATTTTACGGTGTTCATTCGTTTCTTGTATGACCTGGTCATTGGTTTTTCTGTCTGTCCATGGTATTCGTTGCATTTTCCTCAGAAACCACATTTCCACAACCATCAGATATTTTTCAGCTTGTCTGCTCATTGTCCACGCTTCACATCCTTACAAAAGCACAGGTTCTATGTAGCTCATCAACACACTTTTTCTCGTTGCAAATGACATCTTTTTATTGGTATTATATTTAGCTTGCTGACATGTAACATGTATATGAAAGTATAAATGAAAAGTTCATAAATAACATAAGTGTTTTAGTATAAATGAAGAGGAAATAAACATGACCGAGAAACATAAGTATTATAGTATATAATATGGCACTGGAATGCGGAGGGAGTCAGCTAAACAAAAAAAAAATAGAATTAGAAAACATCTCGGACCAAGAAAAAGTAAGCGTATGTAAATGAAGACATAAACATGACAGAGAAACATACGTATTAAAGTATATAAATGAAGATGACATACACATGAGAGAGAAACATAAGTATTATACTTAGTATATAAATGAAGAGGACATAAACATGAGAGAGAAACATAAGTACGATAGTATATAAATGACGAGGTCAAACATGACAGAGAAACATAAGTTTTATAGTATATAAATGAAGGGGACAAACATGACAGAGAAACATAAGTAGTATAGTATATAAATGAAGACATAAACATGACAGAGAAACATACGTATCATAGTATAAATGAAGAGGACATACACATGAGAGAGAAACATAAGTATTATAGTATATAAATGAAGAGGACATAAACATGACAGAGAAACATGTGTATTATATATATAAAAGGCGATGTATGTATGTATGTATGTATGTATGTATGTATGTATGTATGTATGTATGTATGTATGTATGTATTTATGTATGTATGTATGTATGTATGTATGTATGTATGTATGTATGTATGTATGTATGTATGTATGTATGTATGTATGTATGTATGTATGTATGTTTATGTGTTCGCGAACGGTCCATCCGATTGAGATGAAATTTTCTACACGTCTTCTTCTCATTCCGGTGCTGCCAACTGTCATAGTTTGTTAGTGTACAAACAGTTATTTTCTTAATATTATTTAATATTTTAATTTACATTATAATTTATATATAGCAAGGGGACATATCTTTTAATAGCATTGCTATATATGTAAAAAAAATTGTTGCATATTTCTCAAATAGGTGGACTTTTTCGCTACAGTTATCTACAGGCATAAGAGTTATAATCCTTCTCCTCCTCCCCTCCCCCTCCTTCTTTTTCTTCTTCTGCTGCTGCTGCCGCCCCTACATTTACCAAAGTTAATTGTTGGGGGAAGATGTAAAGATCTTTCAAGTGCTCTTTCTAATGCTTTTTGTAAGTTGGTCTTCGTTTATCTAAGGTTGCCATTTTTTACATAAAAATTATACGACAACATTATTTTTTACATGAAAATTATACAACATAAAAAAAAAAAATCCTAGCAATAAGCAAAATTTTCTAACTGCAACCAATAAATTATTAGACAGACAGGCAGATAGACAGACAGACAGACAGGGAGGGAGAGACGGACGGATGGGTAGGCAGGCAGACAGACAGATAGAGAGGGAGGGATAGACGGAGGGAGAGACGGACGGACGGACGTGTAGTCAGGCAGGCAGACAGACAAGCAGGCAGATAGATAGATAGATCCCCGTCAGGGACTGGGCGAAGCCGGGCCGGGTCAGCTAGTAGTATATAAATGAGGAGGATAAACATGACAGAGAAACATAAGTATTATAGTATAAATGAAGAGGACACAGTAATACCATCTGATGGGAGATGCCTTGAAGAGATTAGAACAAGAATAGCCATGTCTAAGGTAGCCTTTAGCAAGGTGAGAAACATACTGACCAATAAAAAGATGTCAATTGAAAAGAGAAAAAGAGTGTTGTGGTGCTACATAGATCCTGTACTTTTATATGGATGTGAAGCTTGGACAATGAGCAGTCAAGCTGAAAAACATCTGATGACTGTAGAAATGTGATTTCTGGAAAATGCATTGAATACCATGGACAGCCAGAAAGACCAATGAATAGGTCCTTCAAGAAACAAACGAAGATCGTAAACTGATTAGAGACATTAGACGCAGGCAGTCAAAATTTTTTGGGCATGTTATGAGAAGAAATGAATTGCAGAACTTGGTGACAACTGGTAAGATCGAAGGGAACAGACCAAGAGGAAGACCTAGAAGCAAATACCTGGATGGCTTGGCCTCGTGGCATGGTCGAGACAGAAACACAGAGCTGACCCACGACTCTGGTGATCGAGTGAGATGGCAAAACATGACCGCCCACGCTTACCGGCATGGCACATGATGGATGGATGGAAGAGGACATAAACATGACAGAGAAATGTAAGTATTATAGTATATACATGAAGAGGACAAACACGACCGAGAAACACAAGTATTACTGTATATAAATGAAGAGGACATATAGACAGATGACAGAGAAACACAAGTATTATTGTATATAAATGAAGAGGACATATAGACAGATGACAGAGAAACACAAGTATTATTGTATATAAATGAAGAGGACATACGCATGACAGAGAAACATACGACAGACACTGACACTGCGCACCGTTACGCATGCCCGATGTTGTATCTAATTCGAGGCTACAAACGTGGCGACCGTAACACTTCCTGCCAGACGGTCAGGAATTTATTACTCATAAACAGGTGAATAACATCGCCGATTTCAGCGGCCGAGACCCAGCCTTCGGTCTAGAAACAGAGGAGAACTTATATTTATTCACAATGAGTGCAACTGGCGAATTCGGTAACCCACTGAGGAAGTTCAAACTAGTTTTTCTTGGTGAACAAAGTGGTAAGTAGGAGTGTTCGTTCTGTAACTGTTCTCGGTCTGTTTTCATTTTCCGAGTGTTGTCATGAAGGTTTCGCCTACCACCGATATAATGAATAATCCAATGGCTAACCCTTGACGTGTCGAATTATTATGATTCATTATTAGTATCAGAGATGATCGTCATTATTCTTTAGGAGGTTAATACTTAGACACATAACCACACATCATAACTAATGTAAAGACAGCTTTTTCAAGTCAGTTTAATTTACTTACTACGCTTTTGTCAGTGGTGGAAACTTCGAAAGCTTGACGACTGATTTAGGCATATCTATCACACAAGCCATAACAATACACCCTCTCAAAGTTGAAGGCAAACGTAGAAGAGGAAGGCAGAGAGAATGTCGTCGAACGTATAACAATTATTAACATACAATTGGACAGGGTGTAATATTTCCACACTTGTGCCCAAAAGTGCTGAGGCCGGGAACAGAGACGAGCGATGAAGACTGCTGACCTCACCCTCACCGATGATTGCTTCCATCATGATACTTCTTCGCCCAGCCACCGCAGTACGGGATCAAATAATGACGAGATGTAATTGACAGCAGACTACTTGAATTAGATTGACTGAAAACATTTTGGTACTAGCAAAAGCCTTAAACTTTTGACCAAAATCAAACAGGAAATGCAAACATCTTGGTTTTCGGTTCCTATGAACCAACATCATCCTAGCATTCCAGAAAAAATGTATAGATTCACCATTCCCTCAGCAAGTGCTGTAATGATTTTTTCAGTAACACGCTGGTTGTAAACACATCAGATTCATCCCCTCATACCTTGCTGGAAGCACACTTAAATCCAGTCGAGTTAAATGATGTAGACATTCATGTCTCTCCATATATCTCAGTTCTTGCTATTCTAGGCCAATTCTATTGAAGATATTCCTCCATGCCATTGTCTTAGACCATCCAGCATTACTTTTCTCAGTCTGCCTCTACTACTGCAGATCGTTTTGGTTGTCATAATGTTTTCCAGTACCTGTCTCCTCATTATATGATGAAAGAACACTGCTTGTCTCTTTTCTATAGCTGACTATAATGTACTTTCATTAGCCTCTTTCAGGCAGTTATTATTAGTTACTTTGGCATTCCAAGGTATTCAAAACATTTGTCTCAGAAACCACATCTCCACTGCCTGCAAGTTAATTTGTTCATTCACATTCCAAGATTCACTGCCATACAGTGGATTAGGTTCAATATAGCATTTCCAAACTCTCCGACATTCAGTGACAATGACTCCTATACATTTAATAGGATAACAAATATGTTGGAGCTTTCATTCAACTAGATATCAGATGACACATTGGGCTGACATTTTGATGACTTAGACATACAGATGTCGTAGGAATGATGGGTGGATGATTTGGATTTGACAGAAATAAAATTAAGGTATACTGCCTGCTGATCCTAGAATTGTAGACTCGACATCAAGCCTTCATGGATAAGGGTGAAAAACTTGGAGGACCCGTGAGTAAACTGCACACATAAAAATCCTTATTAGTAGAAGATAAAAAATTAAAAATCCCTTGGCAGTTGGACATAGAAAAGAACAGGGTGAATAGGTCACTGCCCAGGCTAAATAGTAAAAAAAAATATAAACCATAACCCAGAAAGACTATGTCATGTGTGATTCTGGTATTTACACATTTGGGATCCTTTTTGATAACTATAGAGCTGGCACACTGTAGTGAGATTCTCCTTGAGTCTTGCATTAGGAATTCTGGAGCATTTGAACTTCCGGTCCCCAGCATGGCGGTTAGGCATTGAACTGCTACAGCCTCTGGAGTATTTATCTTTGTGGCTGCGGTTTGCATTTCACATTGTCTTCATGTTGGACTGGTAGTATATGGTTCCGTCGCCCTGCTACTGAGTGAGTGCGTGGCGCGACTCTGTGAGCTGTGATATTCATGTGGAATGCTTCTACATGTCTGCTTTTGTTTGTACAGTAACCTGCATGTTCGGAACAATGGCTACCGGCTGTTGCTGAATTGACTGATTTGCCTTTTCGGTTCACGAGTGCATTTTTCAGGAGACTCTTGGGAGTCGGCGCGGGAGCTACGGAGTTCATGCTTAATGCAACGCTTTCGGCGGGTCGCCCTGCAGATAGAGACAGAGCCATGTGAGAAAACCCGAGTCAATGAGGTCTTTCTGGTGACTGCCGATTCTATCGACGATGAACTGTGGTTTTCATGGAGGACTTTTGTGTTGGCATTCTGGCAGCGGCATTATGCACAGTGTATCAGTGCGGGCTGTTGGATTGCCGAGACTCCTGTCTGTTCCACTTTTCACATTGGACAGTGGGGGGCATCTTGTGTGATATTCACTGGCACAGGAACAGAGCATAATGGGGACGACCCGTTGCCGTGAAGTTGGAACCTTGACTAACTAACTAACTATTCTGGAGCATTTTTCTGTGTTCAGTAAAAGAGTGGTCCTTTATAATAAACCAAACGAATCCAGAAGAACTTAAGTTTAACTGGAACAAAAGACAGAAACTCTACTCTTAACACTGAATTTAGGAATCAAATTTACTGCGTTTATGACGTTTCCCTACATGCATCTCTATGGGAAATAGTTTGACTGTATACCTGTCTTGTCTCAGACTTGCGACCATATGACTGTACTTTTCTGTCTTGATTTGTACAGGTCATTCAGCTCAATCAGGCCCCAGCTGCCTGGCCTTTGGGGAGTACTCCACAATGTCTGGTGTCTTCTGAAATCTAACTCAGTTTCAGTTTCTAACTCAATTTTCAATAATGCAATTACCACAGTCAGAAAATAATAACCCTGAATATTCTAATAGCAAAAATAAAACATTCTGTTTTTTTTTTCTGGACAAAATCAGCTGTTCATAAATATTAAGACAGACATTTCAGCCTTAGATATTTTGCATAAAGGTTGGCCAAATTGTATAATTTGTTGATAAAGAAACCTCTTGCTGTTATTGAGTTGAGTTGAGCTAAGAACCGATATCACAGCATTCAGGACATTCCCATATGCCCTCCGTCCCCTTGTTCAACAGCCAGCGAAGAGTCACACTACTAATCGTTCCCACCGCTGTCTGATTGAAAGTTCTCCTGGTCTTCCCTCTCAGTTTTGAGATTCTACCAGAACCCCTGCCAATCCCCCACAATCTCATTCTTTCCACATACGGGTTCTCAATCTGTTCCTCCACCTTCTCCACCTGGTCCCACAGGCGCATGATCACCCCTCCCTTGTCCATAGGTAATTGACCACCAAGAGGTGCATTTTCTACCAGCTTATCAGCCTGTTCATTCCCCCGCACTTCTGCATGGCCAGGGCAAAAAATCCACACAATTCTCACAGTCTGTGACCTCTAAAGCGAGGTGAGCCATTCCACATGAAACTTTCCTCTCTCTACTTTACTAAGCATATTCCTTGAGTCTGTGATGAAGACAATGTGTGTTGCAGTGGTTGCCTCTGGAGGTCTGTACGTCAATGTTGGTTCTGTCCTAACATTTCCTATCTTGTTGTACTTGCCTGTCCTGTTCCTAATACAACTAGACAGCAACAACAAACAAAAACAAAGAACCTTTTTTCACGCCTTAAGGTGCATTGGGAATATGTTACTAAAGCTATACTTTTATAAACAAATTAGCATTTAGTGGGGGGCGTGGTTAGTGTCACCTTTACCTCCTAAGATATTTCCTGGTACTCATTGTTGCTTGGGTCGACTAGGTCAGTTAAACAAGTTTGAATCTGGCCAATGCGGATTGAGCTCAAAACTACTGGGCCGGCAGGCAAGAGTCTAGCCACTACACCAACTCGTCTCCCAGCAGAAATGTAAGAAGGTAATAAATGCAACAGTGCTTTCAACATCTATTTAAGAATACACAAAACATAGACATGCTTAAGCTGCCTTTGCTGTTTCAGCAATTCTGTTTAAGGGGTAGCAATTAGCACACATCAATAGTTGCAGCATTCTCTGTTGTCTTACAGATATATAAGACTATTGATATTTGTTATTTTTTGCTTAAACTGCTGGGTATTTAGCCTGGTGGTTGTTTAAATTGAGTTGTAAAGTTCATAACCAGATATGATGCTGCAGAGCTGCGCATGGCATACTAGTTAGTGCACTTGCTTACCCAGGCAATGGTCAGAGTTCAATCCCCAGAAGTAACATTTCACACACCTATAGAAGTACATGTTTTCGTATTACCTTTACTTTTAATCAGACACATTCTGATTACATCATTTGTACATACTCTTGTTTCAGTTGGGAAAACGTCCCTAATTACTCGGTTTATGTATGACAGTTTTGACAACACATATCAGGTAAGCAGCCTTGTGCCTTTTGTGCCCTCCACATGTATGATATATTATGCTTAAGTCCGTAGCAATACAGAGGTTAAACAGGTTGAAGAGTATGGTACAACAACAACAAACAAATTAAAGTAAAAATGATATCATGCATCTTTCCTGTGACAACATATGATTTGAATCATGAACCATACTACAATCACAAAGAAAGAAATTGGGGCATTTGAGCTTAAATGTTACAGAAACATTTTTACAATACATTGCAATGACAAGAAGTAAAATACTGACATTCTGTAAGATCTTACATTTGAAAAAAAAAAATGGGTTCATATTGGAAACCAAAATAATTTGGCCATATTAAATGTTGTAGTTGCTTAGAATAAAGAATGAAAGAAGGTATGATTGCCAGAAGAGGCAGGGATAGGTTAATGTGCACGCGGACACAGCTTATTAAAGATATTCAGAGTATGAAAATGTATGATGCTGGGGAGCTGATGAAAGATCAAATCTGTTTGGTGTGCCATGATGAGAGTGATGTTCCGCCAGGGACCTGCATTTTGATGATCATGAGGAAATGTGTGATTGTGTGTGAGTGATTGATTGCCTGATGAAATGTGTGGTTGTGTGAGTGATTGCCTGTTGAAATGTGTGATTGTGTGTGAGTGATTACCTGATGAAATGTGTGATTGTGTGTGAGTGATTACCTGATAAAATGTGTGATTGTGTGTGAGTGATTACCTGATGAAATGTGTGATTGTGTGTGAGTAATTGCCTGTTGAAATGTATGATTGTGTGTGAGTGATTACCTGATGGAATGTGTGATTGTGTGTGAGTGATTGCTTGCCTTTTTCTATCTGTCATCTCTCAAAGGAGCATGTGCTCTCAAACTTTTGCCCAAGCCCAGCGTAGACTTGTTCATGATTGATTGAATTTCACAGCTACAGATTTCTATGGCAGGAGATAGCCAGTCTCACACCAACCTTCTTTAGTGGCCTCTTACGACATGCATGTAGGTTACAGTGTTACTATTCTTTGCTTCCTTTATGGGCCCTGGTAATGCACAGGTGGCGATTTCTTTTCTTCTTTTATTTACTTGGAATTTGTCTATATCTTAAAAAGTCGCTTAAAAGTCGACAGGGTCGACTTCATTGCACCGGGTTTTATCCCATATGGCTCGGTCTCTTATCGCAGCGCGGAAAGCGTCGCACAAAGCACGAACTCCATAGCTGTAGCGACGACCCACAGGAGTCTCCGAAAAATGTAACTCGTGAACCGAAGGACGCAGCCCAGAATCGAACCCACAACCTTCGGAGCCCGAGTTAAACGGCTTGACCACTTCGCCACGAAGACTCCCAAGTTGTCTATATCTGCAGTGTTGTAATGTTGTGCAGGTGGTGATGGATTGTGTATGCTAGTAATTGAATGAAGTAGAATACATGAGTGAGCGAGCAGGTGAGCGATTTGGTGAGCAAATGAATGCCATGTTTTGTGTTAGTGGTTGATAGGTATGAGTTGGGTGGTTGTAAAGTGGTCACCTGGCTCCTACTGCAGTAAATTGATTTGATCTGTGGTATGCAGTGATGTGGCACAGTGGCTGAGGGGTATGGCATTTTCCTCTGTGCCAAAAGGTACTGGATTCAAATTCAGATAGACAATTTTTACAGACTATCTATGGATGCTTTACTCTCCCATGATACCAGGCAGTGGACTGGATGTCTAGCCTTCTTGCATAAAACAAAATTTCATGTCCTTTGCATGATGTTGTGATCAACACCAGGTGATTTTTTAAGGCAATTTTATATTCAATAGTTCGCCATTTCTTTATGAACAAGAAATCAACGTTTAAGTCTTAACTGACCAGTGTAGGGGTTGAATCCCATACCCCGCCATCAGAGCACCAAAATTGTAAGAACTAGAGGTTATCTTTGTGGCTAGGTCGAGTACTCCTGTTTTGCATGCGAGTGGACAAATTGAACACGTGTGCACCGTGCACACTTTAGCACACTCAGCAGTTGGACATCTCCGAAAGTAGGGCCAAATAGTCTACTGTTCATATGAAATATGCAAAATTATGAAACCAACGCAAAGAGATTATTTCTAGCTGTCGTCATTTGGAGGTGACAGGCTTGAACCCCGGTCTGTAACTATAACTTTCAATTTTTATGTTGTCTAGTGCTTCCTCTAGTCTCTAATTCTTACCCCTACTTCTATGAGCACCAAACAATAAGTATTTATTTATGAACTGGCCTAGAGAAAACACAGTGGATGAGAATCTTTATGAACCACTGAATGGACTAAACAAGACAACATTTTATACAAGAGACAACACTGCAATCGTTTAAAGTGAACGAAAGAAGAGGAGGAAGAACTGTCTGTCATTATATACCTTTAGAGCCATGATGACATAGTGGTTAGAATGCATGCTGACCGAGGTAACCTAATTTCTATCCTTCCCTTTTGGTAGAATTTGTTCCCAACAAGTACAGCTCTAGGGTTGATCAGGCTTTGTTTAAAAAAAAAGGTACAGGATAATTGCTGACATTTTTGGCAAGGAGAGGCTGCAAAGTAGGGAGTTGGTCACCAAACCTCATATACTGTAACCTAGTATTATGTTAGAAGCTTAACACTACACATATCTTATGTGGGACTACCTTCCCAATTATTTCACAGCTTAGTTAAAAGTTGATTAGTTAATTTTTAAAAATGTTGTCCACAGGCTACTATTGGAATTGATTTTCTATCAAAGACAATGTACCTTGAAGACCGAACGGTGAGTGATCCTTTGTTTAGAGCAACCATTTGTATAAAACATTTGCTTGTTAATATTAACATATTTGTGTGCAAAGACCTCTTAACTTTATCTTTATGCATACTCCAATGGTATTGTTGCTGTCAGATCTTGTCAGATATGACTGAGCTACCGCATAACAGTAGACAGTACTACCTGCTTTCTGTTAGCGCTGAATGTTAGGCAGCCCTCACCAAACCTGACATTGTGTCAGCAGCTTCAAGCCGAGGAAACGCAATTGGGAGGGTACGAGCCTTATCCTAGTGTGAAGAAATGCGACCTAAAGACTAAATGTCATGGCAGGGCAGACCAGGTCCTAAGCCTTGGTCGACAATTGGTCTAGGATTGAAGCTCTGACAGACAGGCAGTTTGAGCATTGCTTTGCTGAACTAGCAGCTTCTGCAGCTTGTCAAGCTTAAGATGTATTAATGTTACCTTTCCTGGGAGTAAACTAGGCAGGCTGAGAGAGGGATCATGCTGCATGGGCAACACATGATCTCTAAAATTCAGCCCAGGCTTTGTGGTATGGAGAGATATGACTCCATCTCTGGCCTTACCACTATGGGTTGTAGTTACTATGTCTTTTTTGTAGCACAGTGTAACAAACTATTATGTGTCAAGATGGCAAGGTGCAAGTGAATCATATTTTTACGTGAGGATCAACTGGATTGTTGAACACTGCAAACACTGTCACAAATGTCCTGGCCAAGTAACTAATCAGAAATGGTCAGCAAACCCTAGCAGAAACTTCAATGCTGGCAAGAGGCAGTCATGTATGGAAAGAAGCCATACAGTATTGCTGCTGACCTCCCAGGTTAGGGGAAAGGGCAAGGCAATCAGCTGTTTGAACTTGAAAACACAAACTCAGACTTTGATGGCACTCATAAAAGATCAAAAACAAGTTAGTTGCATATCCTTTACAGGATGTTGCAGTCAAACCCTGTATTCTTTGGCGGTTTGTGATCTCTTGGCAAGTTTACGTTCAGTAGTTTGCCATAGCTTTCTGAATGACTGGCACTCATACCATTGTATGGAAACCAAAGCAAGGTGGTCTGCTTCAATTAGCCTGCAGTTGTGTTTCAAATTGCATTAGTAACCCCTTCGCCACAGAGCCGACTAAAAGACAAGGGATGAAGTAAACCCAAGAAGATACACTAGACAACAGAAACATGAACCTGTCACCACCAAATGTCAAGATAGCTTTACTGAATAACCAAATGTACCCTGATGCACGGTCAGCTTTCTCAGTGATTCACTGAGTGTGCTCAGAAAGTGCAGGGTAGGCTGGACTTAAAAACAGTGGGTGGGAGTCTCTAAGGAGGTCAAGGCTAGCAATAATAATTTTTGTGCCAGGCCATGTGGGTATAAGAGGAAATGAACAAACTGATAGGCTTGCCAGCCGGGCTACTGTGGAAAGCGGATGAGCAATAGGCAGGCCTGATACGGTGAACGCCCTCAGAGTGGTAGAGCGATTCAACAAATTACGTGAGAATTGTAAAACCTTGACCAGCCTGCAAGAACATCAAGTGAAAAGGGGTGAAGCCAGACAGGAGTGCTGTGCAGGGGGGGGGGGGGCAAAGAAAAGTAGTTAACCAATGCAGAACTGGTGTCGTCTGCTGCTACATACTGAGGGAGATACTGAGGAGGGGATCTGAGCATGTATGGACTGAATGGTTCGATGTGTAGTGAGGATAATCTAATGACTAACTAACTAATGGTCAATTAAATATCCCTGAAGAAAAGGTGTCATCACTAACCAGTGTCTGTCCACAGATCTTGGTCCTTGGTGTTATTGATCAGTTCTGTTGATGGTGCTTCTACATGCCACCATCTAGGATCTTCCAGCTTCATTTCAAGCTTTTAGATAGGAAATAATAGGATTGTAGTGGGGGAGAGAAGGAGAATGCCTTCAGCACACTGAAGATATGTTTGTAGAATAGCTGTTTCCTGATCTTTCCTAAAGTGCATGTAGCTTTTGATTATCTTTATGAGACAAGCCTTTAGATGGTTAGTTGTGAATCCTCTGCAAAGAGATCAAGAGTTTTAACACTTTAGCCTGATGCAAGCTTTTAGATGGTTAGTTGTGAATCCTCTGCAAGGAAATCAAGAGTTTTAACACTTTAGTCTGATCCACTGATGTTCAGGTTGACCTTGACTAAAGTACCATCTCTACAGAGGCTGTTGTGGAGCTCTCCTTCCCCTCTCCAAGCCCAGAGATCAGCATGGTGTGCAAGGTTGCTTCTGGAACTTTACATCTGACTGACTGGCACCTGGCCATCTTGACAGACGATAGTTTGTAACATGGAGTTATAACTCTCCATAACACAAAGCCTGGGCTGAATTTAGAGACCATGTATTAACTTTACATCTATGGAGAGGAATATTAGGATGTATTCAAGTCATGATTCAGCACAGCACACACAGACTGGCTGGAATTAGGTCTAGGTTGATAATTTGTCCTCCACAAGGTTTAGGTGTTTCATAGTCAACAGATGGCAACTCAGTGCCGGGAGGGACATATGCTGTTAGATCAGTTGAGTAGAAGGAGAGAGATCAGATGGATATGTTTGTAGATGTAATTACATTACTAAGCAGTTGAGTGGAAGGAGAGAGAGATCAGATGGATATGTTTGTAGATGTAATTACATTACTAAGCAGTTGAGTGGAAGGAGAGAGAGATCAGACGGATATGTTTGTAGATGTAATTACATTACTAAGCAGTTGAGTGGAAGGAGAGAGAGATCAGATGGATATGTTTGTAGATGTAATTACATTACTAAGCGGTTGAGTGGAAGGAGAGATCGATCAGATGGATATGTTTGTAGATGTAATTACATTACTAAGCAGTTGAGTGGAAGGAGAGAGAGATCAGATGGATATGTTTGTAGATGTAATTACATTACTAAGCAGTTGAGTGGAAGGAGAGAGAGATCAGATGGATATGTTTGTAGATGTAATTACATTACTAAGCAGTTGAGTGGAAGGAGAGATCGATCAGATGGATATGTTTGTAGATGTAATTACATTACTAAGCAGTTGAGTGGAAGGAAAGAGAGATCAGATGGATATGTTTGTAGGTGTAATTACATTACTAAGCAGTTGAGTGGAAGGAGAGAGAGATCAGATGGATATGTTTGTAGATGTAATTACATTACTAAGCAGTTGAGTGGAAGGAGAGAGAGATCAGATGGATATGTTTGAAGATGTAATTACATTACTAAGCAGTTGAGTGGAAGGAGAGAGAGATCAGATGGATGTGTTTGTAGGTGTAATTACATTACTAAGCAGTTGAGTGGAAGGAGAGATCGATCAGATGGATATGTTTGAAGATGTAATTACATTACTAAGCAGTTGAGTGGAAGGAGAGAGAGATCAGATGGATATGTTTGAAGATGTAATTACATTACTAAGCAGTTGAGGGGAAGGAGAGATCGATCACATGGATATGTTTGACGATGTATTTACATCACTAAGCAGTTGAGGGGAAGGAGAGAGAGATCAGATGGATATGTTTGAAGATGTAATTACATTACTAAGCAGTTGAGTGGAAGGAGAGAGAGATCAGATGGATATGTTTGAAGATGTATTTACATTACTAAGCAGTTGAGTGGAAGGAGAGAGAGATCAGATGGATATGTTTGAAGATGTAATTACATTACTAAGCAGTTGAGTGGAAGGAGAGAGAGATCAGATGGATATGTTTGAAGATGTAATTACATTACTAAGCAGTTGAGTGGAATGAGAGAGAGATCAGATGGATATGTTTGAAGATGTATTTACATTACTAAGCAGTTGAGGGGAAGGAGAGAGAGATCAGATGGATATGTTTGAAGATGTAATTACATTACTAAGCAGTTGAGTGGAAGGAGAGAGAGATCAGATGGATATGTTTGAAGATGTAATTACATTACTAAGCAGTTGAGTGGAAGGAGAGAGAGATCAGATGGATATGTTTGAAGATGTATTTACATTACTAAGCAGTTGAGGGGAAGGAGAGAGAGATCACATGGATATGTTTGAAGATGTAATTACATTACTAAGCAGTTGAGTGGAAGGAGAGAGAGATCAGATGGATATGTTTGAAGATGTAATTACATTACTAAGCAGTTGAGTGGAAGGAGAGAGAGATCAGATGGATATGTTTGAAGATGTAATTACATTACTAAGCAGAAGAACTACATATATGTCTTGACTTTTATCATTCTAGATCAGACTTCAGTTATGGGACACTGCAGGGCAGGAAAGGTTCAGAAGTTTAATTCCTAGCTATATCCGAGATTCATCAGTTGCAGTTGTTGTGTATGATATCACAAGTAAGACATGTTTACTTACCTTTTTAATATCATCTTAGCTGTTTAAATGTTCTGTGATTGACATTTTATGTTCCCACTACTAAGACCTATTTTAGCTGTATGTTTTTTACTGGATGTTGAAGTCAATTCCAGCATTTATTGGCTTTTTGTGATTTATTAGGCAATGTTAGCTCTGTATAGCTTTCTGAACAGCCAACGTCTAACACCATGGAAATTAACACAAAAGCGGTCAGACTCTGAATAGCCCGTGGCTGATTATAAACCATAAACTCAGTATGTCAAGGAATTATAAAACTGCTTGTCTCACTATCCCCAAAGCCATAGATGCTTGTTCTTCCCACTACTGGCTGTTTTATTGTTGTTGTTTAAATATGCTTATTTGGCTTTTTATTTAGCTTGCATCTTTTCTGGGATGGGGCATGAAAGGGATCGTGACCTGAGAGTCTCTCACATTTTGTTTTATAGGGTTGCTCCTATGGCTAATAGGCCAGATTTCCATTCTCTGTGTGACAAAATCTGGGCATTCTTGTAGGAAGTTCTCTGGTGTTTCCTTGAGTGGTTAGCAGTTGCAGGTGGCAGGCTCTGAGACTCATGAAGTGACTGTGCTTAGAGTCCACAGTATTCTGTTCTGTGCCAGATTATTTCTGTCTAGCTTGTATACACTACTGTGCTCTTGTCAGATAAATTTTTCAAGTTCTGGATGTTTTTCATGTTCTTGAATGGTTTTATGTGCTTGAAGTGTTTCATATTCCCATTTTTATGTTCTTGAATTGTTTATGTTCTTGGCTTTTTTCAATTTGTTGAAATTTTCTGTGTTCTCGACGTTTTTCCTGTTCTAAAGTGTTGAATTTCTTGAAGTCGTTCATGTCCTTGACATTTTTCATGTTCTTCTAGTTTTCCTTGTTTTGGAAGTTTTTCATGTGCTTGAAGTGTTTCATGTTCTCAGTCTTTCCTGTGCTTGAAGTATTTCATATGCTTTAAATATTTCGTATTCTCAAAGTTTTTCATGTACTTGAAGTTTTGAAATATTTTTGAAGTTTTATGTTTTCGTGAAGTTTGTGTGTGTGTGAAGTTTTTGCACATTCTCATT
This sequence comes from Cepaea hortensis, assembly GCA_963921405.1. Taxonomy (NCBI): domain Eukaryota; kingdom Metazoa; phylum Mollusca; class Gastropoda; order Stylommatophora; family Helicidae; genus Cepaea; species Cepaea hortensis. The sequence goes on along the minus strand of OY992888.1, from coordinate 29,361,802 downwards.
GCCTGCTTGTAGATAAAGACTTTGATCAAAACATTCTGTTATGTGTTTCTTTTGTTGAGTTCCTTAGTTACATTTCTCGTTACAAATATGAAAACCTGCTTGTATAACACCCTGTGTGTGTTTTTTTTTTTTTTTTTTTTGGTGCAATTTCATTGCATTTTCTGTTTGTCTCCAGACATGACCACTTCCTGAAACTGTACACACTATTTCTTCATTTATATGAAGCTTTTATAGAAGCTTCATATTTCAGGTTTCAAAGATAACATTCATTTTATCACTTAGTTCCTAGGCTATCTCGAGATGTGAATGCCTACTTGTCATACAAATACAAGTTTTTCAATAATCAGTGTCATTTTTATCTTTACACTGCACCTCCCTCTGGGTATCAGGTTGGTGCCTGTTGACAGTGACATACATAAAGCCTGTGATGGAAACATGACCAACCTTGACCTACCCTGTGGTTGTCCTTGTCTGCTGTGCTGAAACATGACCTGGTTACAGCTGAACATACCTCTCCAAAGATGTACAATTTAAATACCAGTCTACACAGCTACGCTGATAATGCCATGGGCATGGTTGGTCGAGGGTTTGATGCCTGTGTTTTTAATCCACCTACAGAGGAAAAGAGGCCACCTATTTATTATTCTGTGCCGTCAGGCCTACAAAATGTGATGGCCATATCACATCATCATCATCATCACCATGTGCTATGCTGATAAGTGTGGGCGGTCATGCTTTGCCATCTCACTTGATCACCAGAGTTGTGGATCAGCTCAGTTTTCTTGTCTTGACCATACCACATGGCCAAGCCATCCAGGTATTTACTTATCTGCCCTCCCCTTCTATTTCCCTCGATCTTGCCAGTTGTCACCAAGTTCACCAATTGATTTCTTCTCATAATGTGACCAAAAAATTGTGACTGTCTTCGTTTAATTTCTCTAATCAGTTTACATAAACCCATGGTAGGTCCCCACTTTGGAACAAATTTATGTTTTTTCCCACTAGTCTTGCACACAGCACTTGTTTCTGAGTGTGGGATGGATAGCTCTGTTTCATGGTATCCATGAAGGGGGGGGGGGGGGGGGGTACATTTGTGCCAGGTCAGGAGACAGTTCTGTACACCAACTTCACTCCAGTAGATGCAAGCCATTTTCAGGGCTCAGGCGACCTGATTGCCAATGAAACGGGCTTAAGAGTTAAGAGTGCTCAGTCTTTCAGAGGATTCTATAACCCTGACTGACCGACCAGCCAACCAATCAACCAATCAACCAACCAACCAACAAGCCGTGTCTTTATACATGAAAGTCCTCTTGTTTTACACTGTATGTTTTCACTTAAGTGAATCCTTTTATGTTTTCAGATGCAAACTCCTTCCACCAGACATCAAAGTGGATTGATGATGTACGGACAGAGAGAGGAAGTGATGTGATTATCATGCTAGTTGGCAACAAGACAGATCTTTCAGACAAAAGGTAATGACACCGGCCATAACAATTTGTTTTCAAATGTCTGTTATGTCTCTTTTAAAAACAAATATTTGCTCATCTTGAACTTGAGTGCAGTCCACACATGTGCTACTATGTCCAGTGGTTGCTACTACTAGTAAATGCACTGGACTTACTGTGCATGAGAGGTAGCTTTTATTATTACTAGTGTCCTCCACCATCAGGTGAACCCTTTCCCACTTCTGAAGTACTTGTAATCTGCGTCCCCAAGACAAAGATGAGAAGTTGACATTTAAATCCGACTGACAGGTGTGTGAAATGAACTCACTATGCTGCGGTCAGAAGAGAAAGTTAAGCGTGTTAAACCTTGTAGCCATGTACACCTCCATGGCTTCTTCTGATACAGAACAAAACTCTGCAGTTTTGCTTGATCATGATAATGGTTATTGTCAACAGTAAATAGTTGACGTCCCCTTATTTTAGTCAAAAGATGCAATTAAAAAGATACAATTAAAAAGATAGTTGTTCCCTGATTTTCCACCTACATAAATGGAAGTTGATGCACAAGCAAACAGCCTTTCATATCAAGGTGCAGTGAAAGCCATTGTAGCTGCTGCTGTGCTCTTGATAGTAAACTTCTAGCACAGTGGTTCTCAACCTTTTTTGGCCTGTGCCCCCCTTCATAATATTTTCAGAACGTCATTCCCCCCCACCCCTTTTCGTATTTCCTCCCTAAACCCCCTCCCCCCTACCCGCCCCTGCACAGTATACGTAATAATGTAAGCTAAATTTAATAGCACATACCAGCACATGTCTAGACGTCTACTTATGTTATAAAATGAATTTCAGAAGGGTGAGATGTACAGAATCGTAAAGTATGAAGGCAAAAACAATATCAAGTAATCGGTTCTTGTATTAACGCAATCTTGAAATAATCTTAATTCTCCCCCCCCCCCCCCCCCCTGGAAACCCTGAAATCACCCTTGGGGGAGGGGTGGGGGAAATTCCCCACCGGTTGAGAACCACTGTTCTAGCACATATACTACGTATGTACAGACAGCTGGTATGATACTGACCACTTGATAGTAAACTTCTAACACATATACTACGTATGTACAGACAGTTGGTGTGATACTGACCACTTGATAGTAAACTTCTAACATATACTACGTGTGTACAGACAGCTGGTGTGATACTGACCACTTGATAATAAACTTCTAACACATATACTACGTGTGTACAGACAGCTGGTATGATACTGACCACTTGATAGTAAACTTCTAACACATATACTACGTATGTACAGACAGTTGGTGTGATACCGACCACTTGATAGTAAACTTCTAACACATACTACATGTGTACAGACAGTTGGTGTGATACTGACCACTTGATAATAAACTTCTAACACTTATACTACGTGTGTACAGACAGCTGGTATGATACCGACCACTTGATAATAAACTTCTAACACTTATACTACGTGTGTACAGACAGCTGGTATGATACTGACCACTTGATAATAAACTTCTAACACTTATACTACGTGTGTACAGACAGCTGGTGTGATACTGACCACTTGATAATAAACTTCTAACACTTATACTACGTGTGTACAGACAGCTGGTATGATACTGACCACTTGATAATAAACTTCTAACACTTATACTACGTGTGTACAGACAGCTGGTATGATACTGACCACTTGATAATAAACTTCTAACACTTATACTACGTGTGTACAGACAGCTGGTGTGATACTGACCACTTGATAATAAACTTCTAACACTTATACTACGTGTGTACAGACAGCTGGTGTGATACCGACCACTTGATAATAAACTTCTAACACATATACTACGTGTGTACAGACAGCTGGTGTGATACTGACCACTTGATAGTAAACTTCTAACACTTATACTACGTGTGTACAGACAGCTGGTATGATACCGACCACTTGATTATAAACTTCTAACACATATACTACGTGTGTACAGACAGCTGGTGTGATACTGACCACTTGATAATAAACTTCTAACATATACTACGTGTGTACAGACAGCTGGTGTGATACTGACCACTTGATAATAAACTTCTAACACTTATACTACGTGTGTACAGACAGCTGGTGTGATACTGACCACTTGATAATAAACTTCTAACACTTATACTACGTGTGTACAGACAGCTGGTGTGATACTGACCACTTGATAATAAACTTCTAACACTTATACTACGTGTGTACAGACAGCTGGTGTGATACTGACCACTTGATAATAAACTTCTAACACATATACTACGTGTGTACAGACAGCTGGTGTGATACTGACCACTTGATAATAAACTTCTAACACTTATACTACGTGTGTACAGACAGCTGGTGTGATACTGACCACTTGATAATAAACTTCTAACACTTATACTACGTGTGTACAGACAGCTGGTGTGATACTGACCACTTGATAATAAACTTCTAACACATATACTACGTGTGTACAGACAGCTGGTGTGATACTGACCACTTGATAATAAACTTCTAACACATATACTACGTGTGTACAGACAGCTGGTGTGATACTGACCACTTGATAATAAACTTCTAACACATATACTACGTGTGTACAGACAGCTGGTGTGATACTGACCACTTGATAATAAACTTCTAACACATATACTACGTGTGTACAGACAGCTGGTGTGATACTGACCACTTGATAATAAACTTCTAACACATATACTACGTGTGTACAGACAGCTGGTGTGATACTGATTCTCAGAGCAACATCGAGAATTATTTGTTTGTAGAGCTAAGACACTATCATTGTGTCCTCTGCCTGTCTGTCTGTCTGTCTGTCTGTCTGTCTGTCTGTCTGTCTGTCTGTCTGTCTGTCTGTCTGTCTGTCTGTCTGTCTGTCTGTCTGTCTGTCTGTCTGTCTGTCTGTCTCTCTGTGTGTCTCTCTTTGTCTGTCTCTCTCTTTTTGTCTCTCTCTCTGTGTCTATCTCTGTCTCTCCCTGCCTCTCTGTCTCTCTCTGTGTGTCTCTCTCTCTCTGTGTTTCTCTCTCAAACTCTCTCTCTGTCTCTCGCTATCTCTCTTTCTTCCTGTCTCTCTTCTGTCTCTCTTTCTGTCTCTCTCTGTCTCTTTATCAGCTCTGACTCTCCATCCTCTATTCTCAGAGCAACATCAAGAATTATTTGTTAGTAGAGCTAACACACTATTACTGATTACCTTGTTCCCATGTCTTCAGGCAGGTGACCACAGAGGAAGGTGAAAGGAAAGCTAAAGAACTGAATGTGATGTTTATAGAAACTAGTGCCAAGGCTGGCTACAATGTCAAACAGGTCAGTTCCTCTTAACACACACCATGTCCTTATCATTTGTCACATTATAGTGAAACCAGGCCAGTTCTCCTAGCATTCATCAAATCCTTATCACATAGAAACAGGTAAGTCCTTATAATACATATCACATCCTTATCATTTATCACATTATCATGTGGAACAGGCCTTTCCTCTAAAACACATCACATCTGTATAATTTGTCACATTATCATGTAGAAGCAGGTCAGTCCTCTTAACACGTCAGATCTTTATCATTTATCACATTACTTTTGCAGAATGTCACTCTCATTACAATCCAGCAGAAAGACTCTTTATTCTTCATCAGTTCCCATGCCTCATACATTTTTATGCCCAGGGTGCCTCGAACATCCTGTGTCCACCTTGATGTTGGCTGACCCCTCTCTCATCACCCAGGAGAAACCATGTCTTCCGTTACTATTCTTTGTGAACTACTGTGACATTTAATATGGTTAAGGTGTTTCAGTTTCTGAAGCGTGACACTGTTTATTAATCAGTTTTTGTTGTTACATTGTCACTTTTGTTGTTACATTGTCACTTTTGTTGTTGTTACATTGTCACTTTTGTTGTTGTTACATTGTCACTTTTGTTGTTGTTACATTGTCACTTTTGTTGTTGTTACATTGTCACTTTTGTTGTTGTTACATTGTCACTTTTGTTGTTGTTACATTGTCACTTTTGTTGTTACATTGTCACTTTTGTTGTTGTTACATTGTCACACACCCCCCCCCCCCCCCCCCCCCCCCCCCCATTATTCGCTTTGAACTCAAGTGTAGTCCATACACATGCTACTATTTCTAGTGCACTGGACTGATTTTTTTTATTAGCTTTCCCTATTACCAGTATTCCTCACCATCAGGCAAACATACTCTGACTTCACAGGTGAATTGTCACCTAAAACAGTAACTCTGAAGTCGGAGTGGGTTCACTTGAGGGCGAGGGATACTGGTAATAGGGAAAGCTAATCCTCGTGCAAAATTCAGTCCAGTGCTACTAGAAGTAGTGAGTTTAAAGTGACAAAAGAACAAACAACAATAACAACAAGAACCTAAAACAGTTAGTAGATTCTTGTTGTTTTGGAACCTGTGTTCTTTTGAAAGTACAGGGTGACCCCTCCCCCAAAAAAAACGGAACCAACAAATCTTTGAATGTGGGCACCGCATTCACCTGACTTGAACCCCCTAGATTTGTACATATGTACATATTATATATATATATATATATATATATATATATATATATATATATATATATATATATATATATATATATATATATATATATATATAGAAAGGTTAACCCAGTCAACAAATGCCGGCAGAAGTCGAATGTGTCGGCCGAAAGGTGCAAATATCGCAGCTTTGCTGTAAACAGGCACAACACAACTACGTCCAAACATATTCTGGATGAACGAGGAAGAAGATAAATATATATATATATTGATCTCAGATTGGTGGTCGTGTGAGATGGCAAACCACAATAGCATGGCACAAAGTGATGATGATAAGTTGTGTTGTCATGTTTACAGCAGATCAGGGATATTTCTGCCATTGTGTTGACAATTCTGACATCTCACTGACCTTTGATGGCCATGGTTGGCTTTCCCAGATAGCTTTAGACTCATAACTGTAAACTTCATTTATCAATAAGCTCAGGGGTGGGAGTAGGAGAAAGTAATAGATACATATCCATCCTGTGTCATATTTTTAAACCAAAAGAGTGTCTTACAATCATTTATCTTTCTCTCCTTAGCTGTTTAGAAGAGTTGCCGCAGCACTGCCTGGAATGGAACAGAAAGATGACAAAAATATAAGTATCCTTTTTTCCAGACTTAGGTTCACACTTTCCTGTAGGTACTCAGTATGCTATGGCTTTTTAAGATGATGATGTTACAGTATGCAGTGTTGCCAGGTAAAAGAACTTTTTTGTTTCCCATTTTGACTTACTTAGTTATATGCTTGATGAATATTTTATCAGACAAGATCAGATTTGTCCATGTTATTGTTGATTTCAGGCTGTGCACATGATATTATAAATACTATTCTTGATAAAATCTCATGAACATTTTGTTGCAGCTGTTGATGTTTTGAATTATTATTAACTCTGGGTATTGACTGTTCAGAGGTAGGCTTATTAATTTTAACTCAGTGTGGATGACTGATTTTGTACTCCTGATATGTCCATAGATGCTTGGTCTTCCTACAAGCACACATTGAGTAACTGTTACTCTGGTGTACATCAGGTAACTGTCATCTCAGAGTACAAACAGAGTAGGCTTCCCCTTTTTCATTCTGCCACATTTATTTGTGGCCTGCCAGTTCTTCTTTTACTGTGTCCTGATAGCTTTCTTTGAATTAGTTGTTCTCTTTTTCTGGCATCCTTTACCCCGATAGCAACAATTAATCTTAAGTGTGTTTGTATGAAGTTTTATTAATACACTAATTATATTTTGCAATTTGTTCCAGAGAATCAGCAGCAAGTTTGCAAATTTTCATCTCTTTATCATGAATATGCATCTGTTGGGATTAACATCTCATCTCATCTCATCTTGTTCCTCTTATACCTTGCGGTGTCGAGGTAAATCATAAACAGCGGGTGAGTGCCCGTCTATGGGCTTCATAATCAAGATTCCCATGGGATCAACAGATTCTGGTAATGTAAGAACATGTTTACTGATATATCCAGCTGTGGAGACATGTAATACATATTTTCTGGAGGGGTATTTAAAGGAGGAACGCCTGATCAGCAGTGTTTTAGCCACCATGTTTCTGCAGCTCATAGAATTCACGGTTAATGAAAGTAAGCCAAACATCCAACATACTTCTTCTTTTAAAGATTGAGCACAACGCAATACTGGCAACGCTGATTGTATTCCGGTACGAACCCAAGGTCTTGTCCACATCAGAATCTTTAAATCTCAAATCCAGAAACAACCAAATAAATTAATACTTCTTCTTGGTTCCTCTTATGAGGGAAGCGGGTCACACCTAGTTATGCACCTCACAGGTCAATGTCTCTGACATCGGCATCCTTTTGTATAAGGTTTGTTTCCTCTAGACATTCCCTCCAAGGTAACAGACAATATCTAGTCATAGGTTAGTTAGTTTGTTGCATGTCCTATACAGGTTGTGGCAGTCAACCCCAGCATTTTTTGGCCGTTCATGATTAACTAGGCAGTGTTAGCTCAGTGGTTTTCCATTGCTTTCTGAGTGACCAACATCTCATACCATCAAATCATCACAAAGTGGTTGGCTTCCAAGTCACCGGCGGCTGATTTTGAAACCTCGACTCTCTATGACGGGGAATTATCTTCTAATTCATAGTGCTGTGGGTAGGTTTTTTAAATTTCCTGATAATTTGGCCAAGGCAACTTATCGCCAACTTATTGCGATTTTCAGCTGCTGTGGTATTTGTAACGTGCATAGCTAGCCCATAGGGCCTCGTTTTATTTTGGTCTGAATCCGAGAAGACTAGGTTTCAAATCTATTACCTTAAAGATCAGGAACATGTTATAATACTAGATAGCAATGGTTCTTGGAAAAATTCCCAGCCTTATTCTGATATACAATCTGGTAATCGAGTCTGAGGTAGACACTGTAGTCTGTCAGTAATGTCTGCCCCCAACCAACATACCCTTGCTTGTAATATCAACATACCCTAGCTTGTAATATCAAAATACCCTAGCTTATAATATCAAAATTCCCTAGCTTGTAATATCAACATACCCTAGCTTGTAATATCAAAATACCCTAGCTTGTAATATCAAAATACCCTAGCTTGTAATATCAAAATACCCTAGCTTGTAATATCAAAATACCCTAGATTGTAATATCAAAATACCCTAGCTTGTAATATCAGCTTAACAAGCAGGCACATTGACTGGTCCACAGTTATTGATGTTGCCTGTTTAGTTAATTCAAACTTATGGATGTTGACAGTTTTTATTCTTTCTTAGTGCAACTTTGAAGCATGGTGAAACCAAACACAAATTACTGTACTGCTTAGGAGTATTCTACAAACTGGTACTGTGGTTATCCTTGCTGCTGGTCATATTGCTGCAGTTAAGAATTAGATAATCTCTGCTACAGTTGCCAGATAATACTTCAAGCTGGTAATATGATTTCTTCGGTGTGTTACATGTACATCTCTATTGTATTTTATGGTGTTTTATTGTATATTGATGTTTTGTGTGTGTGTGGCATCTAATTAGTGTAGTCATCTGCTTAATTATATTCTATATTTTTGTTATTTATATGTTCTCAAACATATGCTGTTTGTGCTTTGTCAAGTGTATGGCACAGTATATTGAATTTGACTGTCAATTTTAAGTTTGTGCTTTAAGTGTATTGTACATACAGAATCTTCACTTAATTGTGCAGCCAGAACAGGTAAGGAACAATTTTGCATTTTCAAAATGTTATAATTGTTATGATGTTAAATTTAATTGATGTGGTCCCTGTGTTCAGTGTTCCTTACAGTTATCAGTGATATGTAAGCATTTTGGAGCTTATTTTATTTGTTTGTTTCATTTTATCCAATGCTGTAGTAATTAGGTCACCTGATACATTCAGAGCAGCAGAATCGCACCTGGGATGTGTTGATGCCTTTGTTAAGGAATTCCTTCTCTTTCTTTTGTGACATGTAGCATGTACTCAGCAGTCTAACCAATGAGTTTCCTCCATGGATCCTGTCATCAGTAGATGGTCTTTGCTGATGGCTCACAGTTTCTCTTTGATCTGTGACATGTTTGAGCTCTCGAATCACCAGGGGGGAAGGTACACTTGCAATATGTGTTCTGGTCTCCGAAGTCCATTTTAAAATGTGTACTGGTCAGTTTAAATACCTTTCATTTTATGGAGGTAGACTTGTGGTCAGCAGTATCCTGTGTGGAGTCTAAAGACTGGGTCTGTCATACCCTGTGTGGGTTTAGAATGGGACATTATGAGTAATTGCCTCCTGAATTATATGAGTAATTGCTGCCCATTCTTTGGCTCCATGAATTTGTATATCTTTGATGTGTCTTTGCTTCCTTGATATTTTGATGAAATTTCTTGTTATACAGAAGTGATACTCATGGAAAGCCTATTGGACAGGAACAGTGCATTCATTCTTTGTCAATCAAGTTCTTCCTCTGGTCATTACATTTATTCACACATTTCTGGTTGAGTTATATGACTGCTTGATATGTACTAAATTATTGTCCAGTTTCTTCTTTTTGCCTTTTGTCTTTCATTAGGATATAGACTCTCAACCAGCTCATGCCAAGCTGTCGTATCTTTTGCTTTTTCCTGCAGCTCCTCTTGATCTCCCCATTTTATTTATGTCTTTAATTCTCTTCTCCTTGTGTTTTTAGGTCTGAAACTATTTTATTCATTCTGTGGGTTTCCAACAAGGGATTGTTTAGTTATACTATTTTTAGGTGTTTTTAATGTGTGTTCTGTCCAGCACCAGTGTCCTTACCTCTTGATTCACTGGAATTTGTTTAGTTTCTCCGCGAGCTCCACATTGGTGATTTGGTCATGCCATTTTAGTCTCACTAAACTGCGCAGGCACTAATTAATAAACATTTGTAGTTTATTAATTAATTCTTTTAGTCATTTCCCATATTGAGGAGCGGCTGGCCGAGTGGCTAGAACGCAGGATTCTCCTTCAGGAGACCCGGGTTCGAATCCTCGGTAAGGTGTGGGATTTATTTCTGTCGGGGGCAAAAAGAAAATCCTAACCTGCACAGTTCGCGGCGACTTCACTAGCCAGGCGGCCTTAATTCTTCAGGCTCAAAGACCCCCCTGTCATACACCGCAAGGTACTATATTGGTAGTAAATGGCAGTGTGACAGTTTTTATTCTCCACGTTTCTGACCCATACATTCCAGTGCAGATTTAACATTGGAGTTACAATTTCTAAGTTTGGTGCTAAGTTTAATTTCTTTTGACTTCCACAAATTTCACTTTGCTATGAAAGCTCCTCTTGCTTTCCGTATTCTTATTTTAGTATCTATATATAATCTGTCATCTTTAGACTTTGCTACCAAAATAAGTGTATGATTATGTCTCTTGAAGAGAGGTTTCACCAAAGGAAATCGGGTTGTTATTTGCTTAATGTCCTGTTTCATTGGATAAGAACCATATATTCTTTCTGTACCAATGAATCTATTCCTAATATCGATTACAAATATTCAGGTTTCCTGGTTCAGTTGTTTAACTGCTTGATGTACACTACATTCTTATCCAGGTCGACTTTACAGTAACTGTGTGTTCTTTTCCTGTTGTCCTCTAATCATATATTCTAGCTGTGTTGTGTAATCAGTCGATACACATACACACTGCATTCTTATCCGGTTTAGCTGCATTTTCCTTGACATTTTCAGCTCTTTCATTGAGTTTGATTTTTTTTTTAAACTGAGTAATTAATTTGGCATGGAGTTCTTTAAATAAAAAAAAAAAGTTAATGTAATCTGATTGCTGTTAAAAAGGAACAATGCTCCTGGGCTAGAGATCTGTATTAGTTAATTAAACCTGATGTTGTTAAAAGGAACAATTCGTTTATACTGGGGATCTTTTGAGTTAATGCAACATAATTTTTACACAGTATGTATTCCTTGACTAATACCTCCCTCAGTGACAGAAGTGAAATTGAAAGAAGCCCCTGTTGAGTCCCCACCCCCAGAAGGAGGCTGTGCCTGCTAGCTTCATTGTCATATGTGTGCCCAGATGAACAAGTGTTGGGGAGTGTTTATTGTTTTGGCTGACTCCGTGGAATCAATGTGTACTACTGAAGAGGTCTTTTCATTGGATTTCATACACTCTTAAAAGTAATTTCAGGGACATAAATGACATGCAGGTAGCAGTTGAATACATGAATAAAGTGGTATTAACTGGCAGTCTTATCCTTTGTTTAAATATGTGCGGGAAGAATGGCTGCAGAAATTGGGCATGGTTGCAACAAAGCAAATACTGTACAATTATTAGATATAGATCACAAGTAGTGCAGCACAGCTGAGCTGAGCACTGACATTCCCCCGCACTCCCGCATGGCCAGGGCAAAAACTCCATACAATGTAGTGCAGCGCAAAGATAGATGTAACAATTGATGCACAAAGAGCACTTTTCAAAACAGTCTTGCTACCAACATTATAAGGAGCCACAGTGGTGTTATGGTTACTGTGCCTGCCTGCTAAGACTCGTCTGGATTGAATCCCCAGCAGAGGCGGGGTTTCCAACCAGTGCAGCTCAGAGGTTGATCTAGCTTTGTAATAATGGGTACCAGATGATTTTCTGAATTCTCTGGGAAGGAAAGAAGATAAGGAAGAGAACAGACCACACCAGCTCATATGTTGTGGCTTAGAATATGCGAGGGCCTAACGCTGAACACACCAACAAAAGTATCTGCTTTGGGACTGCCTTGACCAACATTAGGCTGTCAAGTCGGACTTGGGACACAAGGAACATGGGAGAGCACTTGAAACAGTGGAGATAACATGCCCATCCATGAAGAGACCACATCAGAAGCTGTGTCAGGCAACAAGTGGAGAAGAGCACCAATGTTTGGCTATATTATAAAACAGATGTCATCTACTGTCTATAGTACCGTGCAGTGTATGGCAGGGGGGTTTTGAGCCTGAGGAATTAAGGCCGCCTGGCTAGTGCAGTCACCGCGTACTGTGCAGGATAGGAGTGTTTTTTTTGGGTCCCCCACAGAAAAAAATCCACATCTTACCGAAGATTCAAACCCGGGTTTCCTGAAGGAGAATCCATCGTTCTTAGCCACTCGGCCAGCTGCTCCCCTATAAAACAGCAATGGAGACAACTGGAAACAACATAAATAACGTGTCCATGATTAATTCTATATGTAGTGAGATGAGACAAGATGAGAAGCTGTATCAGGTAACAAGTGGAGAAGAGTACCAGTGTTTAGCTATATTAGAAAACAGCAATGGAGAAAACTGGAAATAACAGAAATAAAGTGTCCATGATGAATTCTATATGTAATGACATGAGATAAAAGCAGAAACAAGTGCAGACAAGCACCAGTGTTTGGCTATATTGAAAAAAAAAAAGGCTAAAAGGTTTGGTCATGTAACAACTTTATCAGCAACAGCCCTGTAGTGTGCTCTAGCATTTAGACACTACAGAAACAGAGCAGGCGGCCGCTCCTGCAAATGATGGAATAAAGATTAAAGGTGAAATGATTAACTTCATTGCACTGCTTGTTACCCTGTATGGCTCAGTCTCTCTTAGCCAGCTGAGAGCATTACATACAGCGCAAACTCTGTAGCTTCAGTGATGACCTTGGGGATCTATGGAAAAATTGCTTTTGTGGTCTGAAAATGAATTACAACATTCAGAGTAAGAGTCAGGCAGCTGGACTACTTTGCCATGGAGACCTTCGTGAATGATGGAGTGTCTGATGCTATGAATACCACTATGTGTGAATTACACACCAGAGTTGACCCCAAATGTCTCATTATAATTGATAGGCAGAATAGAGATGGTAAAAAGAAGAAGATACATTACTCTCATGTTTTAAATGTCTAGAAAGTATCTTAATTCCCAGAAAGTTACAGTAGAAGAGTGTAAAAGTTGTGGAAGTGCTAGTGGTTTATAGTATAACCTGAGACTTGTTGGAAATAATTGATAGTTTCAAGTGTAGATTCAAGTATAGTCTGAGACTTTATGGAAATAATAGTTTCAAGTATAGTGGAAATAATTATCTTCAGTTGCAAAATAATAATTGATTGAAATAAGTGATTATTTAAATTTAGAAGTGATTGCCAGTTTCAAGCCATATGACTTGATTGACTTGATTGGTAGTTTGAAGTATAATGATGATATTTCACTATAGCTGATTGAAATAATTACTTATTCCAAGTATAAAATGATAACGGATGAAAACGATTGGTGGTTCTGAGAATAATGAGGTAGCTGAATCGGTAATTTTGAGAGTTTATGGTAGAGTTTTATTCTGAATCTCCAGTAAATATATCTTTGGCTGTGTCAGATGCACAACATGTCTCAGGGTTTCAGGTATTTTGGCCACCACACTGTGAATGTTTCAAATAAAACCTCTTATTGACCTATGGGAAATAATTTTAAAATAGGGAAATGCGTCCACTCCTTAATTAAGTAATAAAATTGAACTGTGTACAGACTGTGAATAATTTCTGTATTGAGTTTGATTTGTTTCTTTTGTTGTGTGTTTTAGTTTTGTATTTAAGTTTACAGCAGCGCACAAACAAGTAATACAATGGAGATGTGCAACAATGCACAAAGAAGGGCAGTGCCATATTGGTTAATGTGCTGGCTACAAAAATAATGGTCCAATTTGAATCTCCAGTAGTGGCAGAATTTTGCTTCCAAGTATGAAAGGAAATGCTCTAATTAAACAATATGCAAATTGATATGTGGAAAAACACCTTCATATTCTGTGTCAATTACATTATATGGTTGTTTTTCCCATTCACTCACTTTGAGCTCAAGGGTAGTCCACACACGTGCTATTATTTCTAGTGGTTGCCACTACTGGGGAGTATACTGGATTGATGTTTGTGTGTGGATTAGCTTTCCCTAGTACCAGTGTCCCTCACCATCAGGCAAACCACTCTGGCTTCTGGGGTACTTGTAATTTACGTCAACCAAGCCAAGGTCGAGTAGTCATCTTTTTAGTCCAACTGTCCGGTGTGGGGGTTGAACACGCTACCTCATCAACAGCACACAGGAAATTATTAGGAGCGAGCGCTATTATCTATTCATCCATGCTGACCTCCATTATGTGGTTCTGCGTTGGGAGTCTCCATGGCGAAGTGGTCAAGCCATCTGCCTCGCTCTCCGAAGGTTGTGTGTTCATTTCCCTGCTACGTCTTTCCGTTCACAAGTGCTTTTTTCTCGGAGACTGGGGGTCGTCACTGGCACTATGGAGTTTATGCTTTGTGCGATGCTTTCGGCAGGCCATCCTGCTGAAAGAGACCGAGCCATATGGGATAAAACCCAGGGCAACAAAGTCGATCCTCTCGACTTTTAAGACTTTTATATGGTTCTGCAGTGTAGACATTAAGCAGATATGATGAACAACATATAGAGGCATGTGAGATGTATTATAGGAAAATAACAAATACCAATGAATTGAACAATTGACAAATGAACAAGTTCTAAAAAGTATAACTGAACAAAGAATACTTCTTAATATAATACAAAAGTGAAGGCTCTCTTGGTATGGTCACAGCTATAGACATGAAGAGACAGCAAATTGAATATTTGATGGCAAAATAAATGGTAAAAAAGAGCAACTGAGAAAAATAGTTATAAAATCATCATGCACATATCTATCATAGCAGACTTAGATAAAATTAAAGATGTCAGCACAAGACAGGCAACTGTGGAATGGAATAATTAGTAAGCTTCTTGACCAGCCCAAGAGCTGAGATACATGACGATGACAGCTATGAGGTCAACCAATATTGTAATATGGGTACAGGGTAATATCCTGAAAGAAAGGATAGTGAGAAAGGAAACTGGGTCACCATACCTCATTATGCTGAGATCTGGTGGTTTTTAAAGCCGGACACTACACGCTGCTCGAGACGGTGTGTCAAGGGGTTACCTTAATTATGACCTTTGTCAATGCACGAGTAACTCCAACGTATAGCGAACATTCCTGCCTTTTTTTTTTCTGGAACGTTCTTTTGAGTAACATTTGTTGGTAATCAACCTGTTAGTTGATGTACACACACAAACATACATGCAGGTGCATGTGTATATGCGTGTATGTGAAGTTGGAAGACGTGAGTCCACATAATGCTGTGTTGAAGTTGGACGCAGTGACCGAATAGCGCGATATATCCTTCCAGCTTAGCTGTAAACACCATCAGCATCATATACTCTGCTAAACAGCTTAGCTGCTCATGTCACTCCACCAGATCTGGGTCTTTGGTGTTCTGTATCAGTTCTGCTGCCGACATTCCCCCATGCCACTGTATTAGACCATCAGGGATTATTTCTCTCCCTCTGCCTCTTGTATGGCTAATCTTTCAGGTCATTGACATGTTCTCCAGTGTCCTCTTCTCATTATATGTCTATATGGTTTACTGGAGAATGCACTGTTCTAACCGTATAATCTAATGAACCTACAATCCAGTAATTTACTGGAGAATGCACTGTTCTAACCATATAATCTAATTACCTTACAATCCAGTCTTTTACTGGAGAATGCACTGTTCTAACCTTGCAATCTAATGAACCTACAATACAATTGTTTACTGGAGAATGCACTGTTCTAACCATACAATCTAATGAACCTACAATCCAGTCATTTACTGGAGAATGAATTGTTCTAACCATAAAATCTAATGAACCTACAATCCAGCCGTTTACTGGAGAATGCATTGTTCTAACCATAAAATCAAATTAACCTAAACAACCCAGTCATAGGCTCAGTAGTTTAAAAGTAGCAACAACATTCAGTATAGGCTAACACTCATAGCATTTTACAGGGCAAGAAGTATACTCGGTGGTCATCTCCTCTCTAAGAGTCACGAAAGTAAAAGTAAGATTAATAAAACCCGTTGTATGCCATGAGACATTGCGTATATGGTCCCTATATTTTTAGACCAATTAGCACTCAGTGGGTTATGTCATATGCCAACTATCTTTACTTCCCAAACAATGTTCCTGGTATTCATTGAGCTATTTGACCTGGGCACCCAAGTAGTGAAAAAACAGGATTCCCTGCCTCAAAGGGGACTCAAACACATGGCCACTGGGCCAGCAGGCAAAGCGAGTCGAACAAATACCAGGATAATAATGAGTTATTTCCTGTAATTGCTCACTGGGTGGTTAGGTTTAAGCACAGTTTTGTTTGAAATAATAAATAACAGTACAGTAAAGGAGTTTGAATCCACAACTCTAGATTCAAGAGCTCAGAATACTAGCCACTATTCACCTGCTTATTTTTACAGCACACAGTCATGACAACAGTAGCACAGAAATTAAGATGTAGTAATTTTCAAAACATGTATGTGCATGCTAATGTAAAATTACCACTGGCTTTTGAATATGAAAGAATTACTCTAATCTTTATAACTGCATTTCATACAAGGCTGTATGTATATTCTGGGAGTTTATAGTGAAAGTAATAGTGCATTCTGAATCCATTTCTCCTTTACAATTCTTTAACTGGAAGATGAATGACTTTCTTTTTCTTCGTGATGCCTGTGGTCATAATTGTTATTACATCATTGTGATGTGGCAAAAAGAGAAATTGTGAAAAAAAGAACAATTTTTCATGCCTGGTTGCATTTCAGGCGGATCCTTATCTTATAGACCAATTGGCACCTGGTGGATTATATGGTCAGTATTATACTGACCTCTTTGACTTCCCAAGACATTGTATGGCACCCATTTTAGGCTGGGTGGACCCGGGAACCCAGGCCAGTTTGACAGATTGACCCATTGAGTGCTGATAGGTCTATAAACACTGGATTAGCACCATATACACAATATTTTTTATGTTTGCGCTCGCTCGCTTTGAGCTCAAGTGTAGTCCATACACACTACTTCCAGTACACATATTCACCGTGTCCCTCGCCATCAGTTGAACCCACTCCAACTTCAGAGGTACTTGTAATTAACGTCTGCAAGTCAAGGACGATAGGTCACATTTTAGTCCCAACTGTCCGGTGTAGGGGTTGAACCCCTTACCTCGGCATCAGCACACTGGATGTTTAAGAACACGTTCTAATCCATTTGACTTTGCTAACCTGCAACTTCAGTTATAATCTATTAAGGGAAGTGGCTTAGATGTCAGGTGTCCACCTCTAACTTGAGCAGGCCTAGTGCAAGTCACAGTGTTAGGTGTTTATACAAAATAAAAGGATATGATACCACTTCCTGTTTCTGAATTTTTGTTAATGCATATACTATTTACAAGACATTGCAGTAAACACCAGCATTTTTCAGCTGCTGTTGTCTTGGCAAATTTTACGTTCAGTAGTTTGCCATTACTTTCTGAATGGCCGGCTCACATACCTTTCCGTAAGAAACCAACGTAACGCGATCCACTGCTGAATCACGCAGCTGTGTTTCATACGTGGGTATACGGGATTACAAACAGCGTCCTTAACCCCTTCGCCAGGGAAACCGGCTGTTCCTGAAGTAGTTAATCGTAATTCTGGCCATCTTGGACAGTTGCATGAGATGACAAAGTGGCAACTGCTTGGGCAAGCAGCCTTTATTCATCAACCTGAAACACTTGTTTAGTAAGCACTAGTATGTGTACTGATACCTCAATTAAACAAGTGTTTAAAGTTTTCGTTCACTCGCTTTGAATTCAAGCATAGTCCATATATGTGCTACTACTTCTAGTGCACTTGACTGATTTTTATATGTGGGATAGCTTTCCCTATTACTAGAGTATAGCCCTCTGATTGGTCCATAATCATCATGTGCTCTGCCAAATAGCATAGGGGTTTATATATATCTCTCCACAGATCTTATTCTGTGGTGTTCAGGGACAATTCTATTGATGTTATTCATCCATGCCACCATCTTAGGCCATGCATCATCATATCTCTTGTTCTTAGGATTGGTCCAGCCTGATCAAATGACTACCAAATAATTGTCTGCAAATTGTCTGAGAAGGAAATGCTTGAGGAAGGAAACTTTTCAGCCTGCTTTAATATGCCATGGCCTAGATTTATGTGTAAATCTAACACTTACACCTCAATGGCATTATCTATCGTAGGACTACATTTACAAGGTGTATAGGGAGGCATTCACTTACTATACTTCACAAAGCATTTAATGGTGCCCTTTATATTTATAGTCTGGGATGAACTGGGAGAACAGGTCAACTAAAAATAAAAATCTCCAGCATGTGATTGTATAGGCCAATTAATTGCATGTTTCTTTTATTTCAGAATGTAGTCTGTAAATGCCGCTCCTTTTTTGTCCAGTTATTTGCATTTAGTTTTATATTTGTATTTTTTGTGCGTTCCTTTCTGATTAATTTTCTATGCATGCATTCTTGTATTTAGACTTGATGTAACACTTAATGTACAGCATGTTGTGTGCTCATTTGGTTTGCCTCACTTATCCTTGAATATTGTGTTCCTTAACTGTACTGCACAGTGCATGATGTTGTGCTGAAGCCCGAAACCCCAGTAGAGCCTCAGGCACAGCAAGGAGGGTGTGCATGCTAGAACCCGCACAGTCACAGCCACACATCTTTGTTACCATTAGTGACAATCCAACATTGTTGGAGGATGTATATGCTTGATGTTTTGTTTTACAACTTTCACATGTATGATTACCTCTGTTTTCCTCTCAGGAAGTTGTTACTTTGGCTCTTTCTATTCCAAGCGATTGTTATTTTAATGTAATAGATGCTTGAGTGTGAAGGGGTTGAAATAACACTTCTGACAGTCGGTTGGTGTAAATACTGTCTGGAACAGGAGCAGTTAACTCTCAGCTTTAAAAAATGCATGATGTGTGATTGGCTGTGTCTTGTGAATCACATGACATAATGTCAAAGGGGCTGTCAAACAATGCATGATGCGTGATTGGCTGAATCCTGCGAATCACATCACATAATGTCCGAGGGGCGGTCAAACAATGTTCCACTTTAGTATGAAGGAGGCACGTTGGTGTGAACTTAAGTCCTTTACGTACTCACCCCACAAGATGATGCACTTCTCCCATCTCTTCTTCACCAATGTGTTGTCCTGATTCTAGAACTTCCTGTCTGGGGCCCAGACTGATGTTTCCAGTTGAGTTATCAAATCCTGTTTGTTGGAAAATGACGTCCACGAAGCTGATTACTCTGGATACACTTAGCACTAATTGATTACTTCCTGTATCCAGACATAAAGAATCTGCTTCATGGAAGTAATTTTACCAACAACAGGATTTGATACTGAAATGGAAATGTGCACCCTGGCCCAGATAGGGGAGTGCTACTATCAGGGCATCAGATTGGAGAAGAAGACATGGAAGAAGTGCATTGTCTTGAGGGTTGAATACACAGAGAAGAAGTAAAGTTCACAACAATTTTACAGGCATATACTTCAACTCCTTCATGCTGAAGTGTAACATTTTGACTGCCCCCTGTATTCTCTCACTTGTTACATTTGGTTAAGAGCATGTTAAAGAAATCTATCTTCCCCTGTGGCCACTTCCACTGTTTATTAAGCCTCTTTGAAAGTCATGCATTTATGATTTTTCATAGGGTTTATTTCCCCTGAGGACATATGCAAAAGCTTCAGGTAATGAAACTAACTGTTTCATTAGAAAAGAAAAATATATTATGCATGGATTAACCTTAAAACATAAAGTGTTTTTCTTGGTACATAATAAGTTAAATATAAAGGTAATTCCATGTCAGAGACTGCCATTTAGAGTGAAGTGTTCAATTTTTACATATGCTATGTTACATCATTATGGGCCGGGATCATCAGTTTCCTTTCTTTCCAAATTTTCTTCTCAGAAATTTTCCTGGTATACATTTTACAAAACCAGAGTCTTTCAGCCACATAAAGCAACCAGGCACCTTCTCTTTGAGTGCCAAATATTTTGAAATGCCAGGATATCTGTCTCCAACAGTTTCAGACAAGTTATAACGGGGTCATGGCTAGAGGGGACCTACACCCCAAATAATGACATTGAGCTGTCAAGAGTAGACAACTCAGCAGCAAGATTTTTGTTGTTGAGGTTGATCTAAATCCCTTGTTATCTACCCTTGGCAACCAAAGCCATACTCGGCAATTTGTGTTCTCAGCAGCTTTTACAGGGACCCATAGAGTGAGTTAGTAACTGTTTGAAACAACTGAAGTATCTTTTCTCTGGCAGTTAAAAGTACGGGGCACTTAAAAGAGCATGTGCCGGGGACACAACACATTTTTGGCCCATAGTGTACATATTTTTGGCTTAATGCATGGGAAGACAACATTATGCAATGTATGTGATAATCATAGGTAGACTTGTTCACAACATTCCACACCTAAGGGAGCGCATAAGTGTATGTGCATGTGTATGTATACCACAAACTTCACACAAATTGCAGTAGCTGCCTTGGGATTGTTGTTCATGTTCTAAGCATGTTACTGCTACCTTTCTAACGTGGCACTTTTGTTAGAACATTCCACATCTTTATTATAATTTTGCGTGTTGATGTTTTTACCTAAACAAGTTGGTGTTTATACAAAATAAGTCTGTTGAAGATTCATGGATAATCAAAAGTAGTATTTCTACTCTCTTCTGATACTGAACCATTTTGATGCCCATTGGTCTTGTTTTCCTGCCTTTTCTGTCAGTAGAACAAAGTCCCTCTATCCTTTCATTCCATATCCTCTTATCATTCGCTAACTTTTGCAGTTTCTTCCATGTCTGCTTTAGTTTCTTTAGGTCTACCTGTATTTATTTTCCTTTGTCGATTCCAGAGGAAGGATTTATGTTGGGTAGTCACTCCTCGGGAAGGAGTTTTAACTCTTTAAGTCTGATGCTTTGGTCTTTGGGTAATGTGAGCCTTGAGAAGGACTTGCATCTGTCGGAGTGGGGTTGGTCTGGAGACTTTCCTGCTGACCCGGTATTGAAGTATCATCTCCATGGAGTCTGTGTTACAGAGCTCACCTTCCCCTTTCCAAGCTCATAAACCAACAGGGTGTGCCAGGTGGCTTGTGGAATTTCTCATCCATGGAGTGGCTTATTAGAATATAACCAGTTCATGATTCAGAACAGTAATACAGATGTTCTGATATTGGGCTAACGCTGGTAATGTTTTTTCTATGAGTTTGAGGTGTTTCATTACCAACAGACTCCAGCCTAATGCCCATTGGAAAAGGTGGGAGTTTCTAGCCACATGACTCAGGGGTCAGGCACCAGCATTTTGAGTCGCTTACATTTATTTAGTTCCCTCTGAATTGCTCCACATTGTTAATTCTGCCATACCATTTGAATACTTCTGTTATATGCAGGTAATCAGTTAATGAAGGTCTGAATTTATTAGAAATTATATGTGTCTTTTTTTCCATGATTCTGATCCACTCAGCACTACTTATTTGATGTTATCAGAGTTGAGTATTCCAAGTGTGCTACTGGTTTACATGTCATTTTAACCTCCACAAACTTCCTGGTGCTATGAAAGCTCCTCTCGCCTTGTCTATTCTTATTTTAAAGCCTTTAGATCAGTGTTTCCCAACGTGGGGCCCACGCCCCACAGGGGGGCAATTTGACTGTTAAGGGGGGCAATTCGAAAATGGAAGAAATCGGCTGAATATAACAAAACGGGGAGACTTGAGACTGAAGTTAACTAAATTGGAACCTGACATAAGATCTCTTTGCAGCAAGCATCAAGCGCAAGGATCTCACTAAATTTAAATAATAAATAATTACTAATAATTAAAATAATATAGAAAAATCTTTCATTAAAATTATTTTGTACTTGAATTTCAGTTCTCCATTATATGTTTTGAAAATTTACTTACTGTGTTTGCTCAATAATTACCTAGTGATTTCTTCCTAAAACCTATCATTCAAGTTTCTTTAGTGAACATTTCAATTTTTGAATATTAAAAATAATGTATATGTTGAGGGGGGGGGGCGTGGGGCGGGGGAGGGGGGCAATATGATTTTTAGAAAGGCTTAAGTGGGGCATGGCACAAAAAAGGTTGGGAAACACTGCTTTAGATAATTTAAATATTCTCTCTCTCACTCTCTTTCCTCCCTCCACCCATCTCCACCACACACCACCACCACCCACATGTTCTATTAAGTGCCCTGTACTGTTAACTGCCAGAGAAAAGATACCCCAATTATCTCTAACAGTTACAAACTCATAGATGTGTACGATTCCTTATCTTGAAGTGTAGTTAGTTTTCACAAAGGTAATCAGCTTACCATTGCCTTGCTTATTCTATCTTTTTCTTTCCCCTATGCATGTTTAGATCTAGTTTTTGTTGTGACTGCTCTTCAGGTGTACTTAATTTATCTGGATCTGTTTTGTTGTTGTTGTGTATTTTGTTTTACCTAACCAAGTTATGAAATTATACACAATTCTGTTGAATATCAATGGGAAATCAAAGGCATTAATTCTACTCTTAACTGATATTTAACGAATAAGATTGTAAAGGATTTGGCAATGCAAAATGAAATAAGAAAGTTATGTTAACATCATGTAAAGAATAATCAAACACAGACTCATATATTAAACCTTATAGAGACTGATAGTGAACAACCCTTGACATATTTGTCACAAAATAATTTTCATGTTATATATATTTTGTCCCAAATAACACACTGCATGTAGTCGGCTGTTGTCCATGGGTATAAAATCATCCATGGTGTCATTACATGGTTTGTTTGGTCATACTTAATATGCCTTTTTTAACCTCACGGTTTTGTTTACTTTCTCACACATTGTGTCTTAATAATTCTAGTTATTTTATTCTTAGTTATAATGATGGTGTTCTTGACAAAGGTTTCAATACCTAACATGTCGGAGAGTTGTGTCATGTTTTAACATATAATATTTTAATACTTAATCATCATTATATGATTTCTGTTACTTTTTAATTTCATCCATTTTTCCATTTTTAATTCTGCTCTTCTAGCATGAGGTCCTTGGAAGATGTGTTTGTGTTTGTCGTTTGTCGCCTGGTCCAAACAGACCTTTGTGTTTCATTATGTATTATCACATCCTGATGCGGTCAAGATCTTTCTTATTTATTAAAGAAACTTAGTTAGATATTTTAACATGATACAGAATATATGTCCACCAGTGTGTTACTGGAGGCCCAATAGGGAAGTAAGGAATAAATACTACTTTAATCTTCCAAGCATGTCATAAGAGGCAATTAAGGAAGGTTGGCAATGAACTGGCTTCCTCCCATACAAAACTTTGGCTGCAAAATCCAACCAGCCATGAACAAGTCCTGGCTGGTCATGAGTTGGTTGAGTGCTTCTACTCCATTGGGAGATAACAGGAGTAGAATAAGAAGGAGGAGGTTATATGATACCTTTTACCTTTTTGAAAGTAATACTCATGTTGTTTTCATTGTGGCTGTTGTCCTCCTTAGGGAAATCTACTGTGAAAACTCTTAGGACTGAAGGAGTTAAGTGTTGAACACACGGTATGTGATTCAACATTATTACAATAATATTACAGGGAATACACAGATTTTTAGTCATTTAAAATACTAGGTGCATATTTTTGTTTTCAATCAAGTCTTGGTAAATGATTTTTACCAACGCTGACAATTTCAAAGGTTCACAAGTTTAGTATTATATGCCTCTAGCCCTAGCAGTAAACAGAGGAAAGACATTAAAAGATGCAGTTGATTGAAGAGTTAACTACAATAGATGGTCCAAATTATTGGATAGAATGTTGGAGGAGGAGGTCTTTTACAGAATGTTACAGTATTAAAAGGCTGTTGCCAGAGGGAAGCTAAGGGACTATGAGATTGATATTGTTGCAGTGATTCTCAAGTTGTGTAGACCAGATCTAACGTAAAGCCATTTTCAGATGGTACAGTGTTTTAAAAAAGAATGCTGGTATTTTTTGCGCTGATAATTGAGGTTAAATATTTTTTTCGCTCTATAAGACACACACACACACTCTCTGTCTGTCTGTCTGTCTGTCTGTCTGTCTGTCTGTCTGTCTGTCTGTCTGCCTGCCTGCCTGCCTGCCTGCCTGCCTGCCTGCCTGCCTGCCTGTCTGTCTGTCTGTCTGTCTGTCTGTCTGTCTGTCTGTCCCTCCCCACTCTGTTTCTCTACATGTGTGTATTTCTGTGCATTTCCCTGTTCACCCTCCCATTCCTTATGGCTGATTATATCTCTCTCTCTATCTCCCTTTCTGTAAATATTGCTGTCTCTTTTTCTCTCTGTCCGTCTGTCGCCTGTATATATGTCTTCCTGTACGTCTCTGATCAGCAGTGTACATTTCTTTGTCTTAGATCAATTTAATTTTGTGTCTGCTGTTTCATTCTGGTCTACACTTTGAGAATCACTGCTGATAATTTGTAAATAAGAGTTATATATCAATATTATTTATGATGCGCGCTACGTGAATGAAACAGTTACGCACATTGATTTTTCCTTTTTTATTTTACTTTTAAATTATCTTATTTATATCAAATATCATGCCCTATAAATATTAAGGGTAAACTTTTGTTTAATCAAAACATGAAGTTAAGTTTCCTTGGTTAACTCAAAGTATACGATGCACCACTTGAAGTGGATCAAAAACTGCCTCAAATTGACCAAACTCCCTGTAGAGTGACTCCAATAGTCGAGGCTCTACAACACAAGGCTCGTATTCCAGTCTAGTATTTCTACAAGTCACTTCTGTTAATCTGTGTGCTGGCATGTGAAGGCATGTTTTGTTGTACCGATAAGTTGATATTAAGCAACGGGCTTCCATGTTACAGTTATCAATCATGGCCTAAAATTTACTCACAAAAATCATCATCATCATCATCAAGTGCCCTGCCAGCTGGTGTAAGCGTTCATGGCTCTCCAGAGATCTCGGTCTTTGGTGTGCCTGAAGCAACTCTGCTGATGATGTGCCTTCATGCCACCGTCTCAATCCATCCAGCATAATTTATGTTGATCTGCCTCTGCCTCTCTTCCCCTCGATCTTTCCAGTTGTTATGATGTTCTCCAATGTCTCTCTTCTCATCACATGACCAAAGAAAGTCGTTTGTCTCTTTCTTATTGATGTATATAGTGTTCTAGTTTCATTAGCCTCTATCAGGCAATCATTGTTAATTACCCTGGCAGTCCAAGGAATTTTTCAATATTCGTCTTAAAAACCACATCTCTGTCGCTTCTAAGTTCTTCCTAATTTATTCATTTACATTCCAAGATTCACTGCCATACAGCAAAAATGGTTCCATATAGCATTTAAGTACTCTCGTTCTTACATTCATTGATAGTGACTTATTGCATAAGATACTCTTCATTTTCTGAAATGTGACTTTTCCCTGCCCTATTCTGCTCTTAATCTCTGTTGTACATCTTCCATCTAATGTTATAAATGACCATAGGTAATTACAATTTTCCACTTGGTTAAGAATTTTCCCTTTTATTTCTATATCACATTTTGGTGTCTCCATTTTCTTTGATATCACAAAAAATGAGCTTGTAAAACAAAAGGGCAGTTTTTGAGCATGTTTACGAAGAGTTAACCAGCAATCATGATTGCATGTCTATGTAAATAGTGGGCGTGTACCAGTGTGAACTATATTTATATGTGAATGCACTTTTGCATACAACTCTCATGTATCGTTATACTTTGGAGAGTATGTTGGGATCTGTTTGTGTTAGGGCGACTGTATAGGAACATGGTTTTATTTGTGTTTGAACTTGAGCATAGTTGACACAAGTGCCACAATTAGTAGTAATTGCTATTATTAGTAAGTGCACTGCAATGATTTTGCGTGAGAGTTGGCTTTCCCTGTTACCCACACGTCACCAGGCGATCCTCTCCAACTTCTAGGGTAGCTGTTATTTACGTCCCCAAGTCATGGACAAGAAGTCAACATTTAGGTCCAACTGACCGATATGTGGAATAAATCCACGATGGGGCGATACCAGAGAAAGTTTTAAGTCCGAACTCGTTAAATCCTTTCCGTCGCTAGTGCACTCCTTAGAGTGACAATACCTTCACCTTTTAGAGTGACAGTACTTTCACTTTTAGAATGACAGTACCATGACCTTTTATAGCAATAGTAACTTCAGCTTTTATAGTGACAGTACCTTTAGCTTTAGAGTGACATCATCTTCAGGTTTAGAATGACAGTACTTTCAGCTATTAGAGTGACAGTACCTTCAGCTTTTAGAGGGATAGTACCTTCCCCTTTTAACATGACAGTGCCTTGACTTGTTAGTTTTATAGTGACAGTACCTTCAACTTTAGAGTGACAGCACCTTCACATTTAGAGTGACAGTACCTTCACCTTTTAGAGGGACATACCTTCAGCTTTTAGAGGGATAGTACCTTCCCCTTTTAACATGACAGTGCCTTGACTTGTTAAGAGTGACACTACCTTCACCTTATATAGTGACAGTATCTTCAACTTTAGAGTGACAGCGCCTTCACATTTAGAGTGACAGTACCTTCACCTTTTAGAGGGTCAGTACCTTCAGCTTTATAGTGACAGTACCTTCAGCTTTAGAATGACAGTACCTTCACCTTTTAGAGTGACAGTACTCCCGGCTACTACTGTTGGTTGTTATGCTTCATTTCTCCTGCTGTCAAGTACCATATTCGACTTGGGGTGGCCTTTAGTGTTTGTATGTGTGTGTTTATACTGGATGTGCAAGGAAGTAATATCCGAATTGCTTTAAAAAAAATTACATTCTAAGGGCAGTAGAGGAACAACGAAGAATATAATGAAATGACCAGTGGCCAGTCTGTAAATAATAGAAATTATGAATTATGGCCAATTCACCACCATCCTAGCCCCCCCCCCCCACACACACACACACGAACAGACACCCCCTAATACACACATACACACACACACACACCAAACAAACCATACCACCATTGCCATACCCTCCGCCTTCGTTCAACCCGTAGGAAACTAAAAACATACGCACGCGCGCGCATACATACACACCAACAACAAAAACACAAATTTCCCGACCCCGGACACCCCCCCCCCCCCCAATATACACCTTTGATCCCCCGGCTCACCCATTGTTGTCGACACACACAGGTCCTCTCCCATTACCACCACACCCAGATAACATTGTGCGCAGGCTCACCAGCAACACGATAAGCTACCAGATCTGGCACCACACCAGAGAGTGTCTGATACGAGAGCAAGAGGGCGCCCGAGAAGAAGACGGATTGACCGTCGACATCGAAGACATTGTACAGTCACACATAATGACACCATTCATTGCTACCCATCGGACTCAGGGACGCCAACTGTTTCTCCTTACGCCGCTTGGCGACAGAAGGGAAAGACCATAATGATGACACACCCACCAACAACGAAACACCTATCTTCCCCACAACCCAACACTCACATACTTAAACCTCCAATCCCATTGCACACTCCCGAAACACCATGACACCCCGCCAGCATTCTGTGGTCTTTCCACTTGTCTCCTCAAAAATTGTGATGTCTTCTTGGGCAGACATAAAATACATAGGTATTTATTACTTGTTTCTTATGTATATGTATATAGTGTGATTTGATGGGGATTTGTATATCTTTTCTTAATTGACAATATTGACTATGTGGTCATTTGCTGTCTTGTATGTGTATTCATTTGTATGTTTGTAGTTGTTATAGCCGTGATAATTCATAATGTGTGTCACTTGTGTGTACGAAGCCTGTCCCAGTTCCTCATTTGTGGGCTAAAGTGAATGATAGACCTGGCTAATAAAAACACCTTGCTTAAGGGATATATAGTTGGCTATGCATACAGTACACTTGTTCTTATGTCGGGCATTGTCGTCATTTGGGGGTCGCAAGTTCGAACCTCATTTCTCTCGAGTCACACCATTTGTTTTCAACTCCTTCCTCCCTTCCTTCCTTCCTTCCTTCCTTCCTTCCTTCCTTCCTTCCTTCCTTCCTTCTTTCCTTCCTTCTTTCCTTCCTCCCTCCCTTTCTCTCTCCCTCCCTCCCTCCCTCCTTCCCTTCCTTCCTTCCTTCCTTCCTCCCTTCAGAACGGGCATGTTAATCAAGGCGCGCACGGTGGTTTCCCCCCTCTCCCCCCAAGAGTGACTTTAATTGAGCTGGGCTGTGGAACTTCGCTAGAGTTGTCTCGCCTCAGAAACCCGCGAGACTCATTACTGAAAGCACAATCTGTCGATATCAGATTCCACCCTCACATTGCTCTAATTGACGATATTACGATTATTCTGATCGAGTTTCACAGTGTTCCCCCCTTCGTCTTCTTAGACATCCATTTCCTCTTGTAGTTTGATTTTGTTTAGCAATTGTTCTATAGCCAGATATGCTCACCGTGGCCAAGCTATCTGGGACTTGTTGACTTTACATAATAAATATATTTATCTAGATAGTTTGCATTGATTCTCAGTTCTTACTCTTCATTAATTGGTGTTACTATTTTTGACTGGGTCGATATGTAATTAGAGTGCTATTTTGGAATAAAAACATAATGTATGGTTACTGTTGTATTATTATTACTATTAATATTATCGGTAGATAGTTGATAGGTTATTTGGATGCTGAATTTAAGAACCACACCACTGGACTCGGGATATCCCCGCACGTGCTTCGTTACTGTGAGCAACCGAACCAAGTTAGAACTGGGAAGCAATAGCGGTTTTATTTAATTGCGGATGAATGGTCCAGAGTGTCTGTTAAGTACAGACTGACCACTGATCGTTTCATTCTATTGTTCGCTGCTCCTCTATTACCCTAGCAACGGTTGTCCCGGATAGAAAGAGGTCTAGAAGCCAGTAGTTACCATGGATAGAAAGAGTTCTAGCAACAATTACCATAAATAGAAAGAGTTCTAGCAGCCAACAGTTACCATGGATAGAAAGAGTTCTAACAACAGATACCATTAATAGAAAGAGCTCTAGCAACAGATACCATGAATAAAAAGAGTTCTAGCAATAATCATGGACAGAAAGAGTTCTTGCAACAGATACCATGGACAGAAAGAGTTCTAACAACAGATACCATGGACAGAAAGAGTTCTAGCAACAGTTACCAAGGATAGAAAGAGTTCTAGCAACAGTTACCATGGATAGAAAGAGTTCTAGCAACAGTTACCATGGATAGAAAGAATTCTAGTAGCCAACAGTTACCATGGATAGAAAGAGTTCTAGCAACAGATACCAAGGATAGAAAGAGTTCTAGCAACAGTTACCATGGATAGAAAGAGTTCTAGCAACAGTTAGCATTGATAGAAAAAGTTCTAGCAACAGTTACCATGGATAGAAAGAGTTATAGCAGCCAACAGTTACCATGGATAGAAAGAGTTCTAGCAACGGATACCATGGATAGAAAGAGTTCTAGCAACAGTTACCATGGATAGAAAGAGTTCTAGCAACAGTTAAATGGATAGAAAGAGTTCTAGCAGCTAACAGTTACCATGGACAGAAAGAGTTATAGAAATAGTTACCATGGATAGAAAGAGTTCTTCTAACAGTTACCAAGGATAGAAAGAGTTCTAGCAACAGTTACCAAGGATAGAAAGAGTTCTAGCAACAGTTACCAAGGATAGAAAGAGTTCTAGCAACAGTTACCATGGATAGAAAGAGTTCTAGCAACAGTTACCATGGATAGAAAGAGTTCTAGCAACAATTACAATGAACAGAAAGAGTTCTAGCAGCTAACAGTTACCATGGACAGAAAGAGTTCTAGAAATAGTTACCATGGATAGAAAGAGTTCTAGCAGTCAACATATACCACGGACAGAAAGAGTTCTAGCAACAGTTACCATGGACAGAAAGAGTTTTAGAAATAGTTACCATGGATAGAAAGAGTTCTAGCAATCAACAGATACCATGAATAGAAAGAGCTCTAGCAACGGATACCATGGATAGTAAGAGCTCTAGCAACATTTACCATGGATAGAAAGAGTGCTAGCAACAGTTGTCCAGAATAGAAAGAGTTCTAGCAACAGTTACCGTGGATAGAAAGAGCTCTAGCAACAGTTGTCCAGAATGGAAAGAGTTCTAGCAACAGTTACCGTGGATAGAAAGAGCTCTAGCAACAGTTGTCCCGAATAGAAAGAGTTCTAGTAACAGATGTCCCGAATAGAAAGAGTTCTAACAATAGATGTCCCGAATAGAAAGCTATCTAGTAGCATTGACCATGAATAGAAAGAGTTCTAGCAGCACAGACCATGAATAGAAAGAGTTCTAGCAGCAGTTGTCCAGTATAGAAAGAGTTGTAGCAACAGTTGTCCCGAATAGAATGAGTTTAGCAACAGTTGCCCCGAATAGAATGAGTTCTAGCAACAGTTGTCCCGAATAGAATGAGTTTAGCAACAGTTTTCCCGAATAGAGTGAGTTCTAGCAATAGTTGTCCAGTATAGAAAGAGTTCCAGCAACAGTTGTGCCGAATAGAATGAGTTCTTGCAACAGTTGTCAAGAATAGAAAGCGTTCTAGCAACAGTTGTCCCGGATAGAGTGAGTTCTAGCAACAATTGTTCCTGATAGAAAGAGTTGCATAACTACCACCTGCCGTGGTAAGATAACGGCTTCTTGTTTTTGTTTCTTTCCTTCAACTGGTGGTACCTGTTTCTAGCGTAGAACGAGACTGGTAAAATAAGTACCGGAATTTCTCTGGGACTGAAAGGCAACAAGAGAGAAGAAGTGGTCTCCATACTTCATATCTAACGACTTAATATAGACGAAGGCCGCTCACTTAACGCCACGTGAGAGCAACTATCATGTGATGTTTACCTTTCAACTCACGAAATGGGCATATAACATACGAGGGTAAGTTAATAAATAAGTCACTAATGGCTGTAGAAAACTAACTAAATATGATAACAACTTGAAACCAGTTTATTTTTATACATACATTGTCCCTTTATTTCTCAACATAATTTACACCAACATTGATGCACTTATCCCATCGTTTTATCAGTCCTACCAAAACCGGCATTCAGGTATGACTGAGCTACCGTATAACAGTAGACGGTACTACCTGCTTTCTGTTAGCGCCGACCGTTGGGCGGCGCTTACCAAACCCGACAACCCACATTGTGCCAACGGCTTCGGGCGGAAGAGCGCAATTGGGAGGGTACAAGCCTTACCCTGGTGCGAGGAAATGCAACCTAAAGACAAAGTGTCATGGCAGGGCAGACCAGGCCCTAAGCCTTGGTTGGCGGCTGGTCTAGGATCGAAGCTCCGACAGGCGGACAAGTAGAGCATTGCTTTGCTGATCCGGCAGCTTCTACAGCTGGTCTTGTTCCAGATGTAGAGGCGTTACCTTTCATCTGGAGTGAACTAGGCAGGCCGAGAGAGGGATCATGCTGCATGGGCAACACACGATCTCTATATTTTAGCCCAGGCTTTGTGCTATGGAGAGGCAATAACTCCATCCCTTACAAACTATCGTCTGTCAAGACGGCAAGGTGCCAATGGATTAACTTACCCTCGTACATAGCATTTATTATGATGACTAAATTTTATGTTGTATCTGTTATGATAGTTTTGTCTGTTATTTTTTAAACGCTGCCGTGAACTGACAAGGTAAGATATAACATTAATTTTGTTGTTTTATGGTTATCCGTGTGTGTTGTGGATAGCACATTGTTTGTTTATTCTCCACCCTCCTTCCCGACAAATCGTGCTGAAGAGGATGATATCATCTAGAAATGTAAACAACGAAAGGTACCACGAATGGAATATATGAATTTGCACAGCGAACCAAAGACAACCGATGACGTGTTAAGACAACCCCAAAGAACTACTTCAAACCAGAATTAAACAATGTATCACAAGAAACATGTTCTATATAGAAGATGTTCTTGCGAAGAAAAGTACTGGTAATTTTAAGTTACTGTGTGGCCAAAGGTTGATAATATTATTGCAGGAATAGCTGGATTATACAACTGGCATCACATGAAGTAAGAAAACTCAACACAAAGATTCTTAGTAACACACTGAAACAACAACCACCACAGCAACAACAATAGCATCATCAACAGCAACAAAAACAACAGAATATCTGTACAAACATGAGCGAATTAATAAAATAATATATTATCCGGAAACTATTGACTATATACCCCAACGGAGCCGCGGTAGCACAATGGATATATATATATATATATATATATATATATATATATATATATATATATATAATCTCTCTCTTTTATCGTTTCTTTACTTATTCAGTCTCGGTAGAGATTTGTTCGCAGCAGACGAGCATAATCTCCGGCGGGCCTATTCTCCGGCGGGCCTATTCTCGCCGGTCGCGAGAGCCGCACTGTGGAAGGATGGGAGACATTGCTCGCAATAGACAAGCAATATCTCCTGCGGTAGCTCTGGCGGGCCTATTCCCGCTGGTCGCGGGGTCCGCTAAAGTCAGATGGAGAATCTGACGATAGTGCACGCTTTACACAGGCCCGGACACTTGTGATTGACAGATGTGCGCGCCCTTATGGTCCGGGCTCGTACGAGGCCCTCACCTGTGGGACTTGGCTGAACGCCTCTAAGCCGGGTCCCTTGGGTGTCAGGGTCTGGCCATCACTCGCCACCTGCTCGTGGTGGCGAGGTCCTGGAGGATTTGACGCTGTGCCGCCAGCGTCTGCAACCTACCTTGTGCCAGACGTATTGGTTACACATTCCTCTGGAATATACAAGAATTAGGTCGAGAGATGGATCATGTCGTTTGGGCACCACATGTTTCTCTGAAGCTCTGCCCAGGCATTGTGATGGAATATTGGCCACATTCCAACTCACATACTTTAGTCTGTCAAAGACTGCAAGGTGCCAACTACTACTATTACTACTACTACTACTACTACTACTACTACTACTACTACTACTACTACTACTACTACTACTACTACTACTACTACTACTACTACTACTACTACTATAATATATATATATATGTCATGATGTCAATTGAAACAAGAAAAAGAGTGTTGAGGTAATACACAGAGCCTGTTGTTTTGTATGGATGTGAAACTTGAACAATGAGCAGTCAAGCTGAAACACATCTGATGGCTGCAGAAATGTGGTTTCTGAGGAAAATGCAAAGAATACCATAGACAGACAGAAAAACTAATGACCAAGTACTACAGGAGACAACTGAAAATCGTAAATTGATTAGAGAAATTAGACGTAGACATAGAACTGTTTTGGACATGTTATGAGAAGAAATGGATTGGAGAACTTAGTGACAACTGGCAAGATCCAAGGAGAAGACCGAGAAGTAAATACCTGGATGGTTTTGCCACATGGCGTGGTCGAGACAGGAACACTGAGCTGATCCACGACTCTGGTGATCGAGTGAAATGGCGAGTCATGACCGCCCACGCTTTCCGGCATGGTATATGATTGATTTATTGATATATATACACGCACGCGCGCGCACACACACACACACACACACATATAACACCTTAATGTGCGTTAAATGGTTCCGTACTTTTTATTGTCTACTTATATATCCCAGTTATAATCCAGAAGGTGTGGCATGTAAGGAAACAAAATAGTCCCATGTCAGTCTCTGAGTAGGTTTCTAGGTGACTGATAAGATCAATCTCAACCTGGAATTATTTATTACAGTGTGGGGAGATGGATTCCGCCTGTCGATAAGTGGGTATTTGATTTGCATATAGCATGTCTCTATGTAACCTCCTCGATTAGCAGCTGCTCAAAGGCTTCCTCAGTTAGTATCTGCTCAAAGAACGCATCGATCAGTACACGCTCAGAGGAAGTCTGATTAATAAGTGCTCAAAGACTGTCTGGATTAGTAAGTGCTCCACGGCTTAATCAATTAGTAAGTCCTCAAAGACTGTCTCGGTTTATACATGCACTAAGGTTTCATCGATTAGTTAGTACCCAAATTCTGTCTCGATTAATAAGTGCTCTAAGGCTTCATCAATTTAATAAGTCCTCGAAGGCTGTCACGATTTGTAACTTACCTGCCGCGCGAACAGCGATCAAAACCACAGAATACCTGGTGTCCAAGACATGAGAGCTCCTGGTCGCTCGGTTGAAGGCAGTGGTATGGTCGTGTCGAGACATTGGTCCCATATTTGTCTATAGAACCAGCGCGCTCTTAGCCTCACAAAACGACAGTAATTTTCTAGTGTTTAATTCAGCTTCATATAATAGTTTTGTTATTCATCTGTCCAAGCAAAACCCAACAGCACAATAATTTCTTTGTTGTATAACAAGATAGTAATTATTTTAGCAGGATATTCTTAGACGAAAAATGTGCTACAGCACTGCCTTTGTCTTGTCTGCCAATAATAATAATAATAATAATAATAATAATAATAATAATAATAATAATAATAAATAATATAATCACGGTAACAAATGTAGCACCATACAGCATTCACTACTAGCATTTTAAATAATTTTGATAAAATAAAAGCAGTTTGTAGAGCTCTTTGTTAAATGACATTTCTAGAAAAGAAATTTAAGAAGCAGAAATAGAAAGTAAACTAGAAGAGAAATTTTACAGGAACTAAATAACTAGAGAGAATTTATATAGGAAATAAATATCTAAAGCAGTGATTCTCAACCGGTGGAGAATTCCCCGCCCCCGGGGTAATTTCAGGGTTTCGGGGAGGGGGGGGGAGGGGGGGGGAAAATTAAGATTATTTGAAGATCGCGTTAATACAAGAACCGATTACTTGATATTGTTTTTCTCTATATACTTTACAGTTCTGTACTTCTCGCCCTTCTGAAATTCGTTTTATAACGTAAGTAGACCCGTAAATCACGTTTTATGTAGATGTCCAGACTTGTTATAGTGTGTGTTATTAAATTTAGCTTCCATTTTTACGTATACTGTGTGGGGGTGGGGGGCGCCGGGGAGGATTTATAGGGAGGAAATACGAAAGGGAGGAGAAATGACATTCTGAACATATGGTGAAGGGGTGCATGGACCAGAAAAGGTTGAGAACCACTGATATAGAGAGAAATTATATAGGAACTAAATAACGAAAGAAATTATATAGGAAACAAATGACTAGAGAGAAACTATATAGGAACTACACAACTGCAAAAGTGAAGAAATTCATAGACCAGGATAGGAAAATAACAACTGCAGAGATATCTGGTTCAGCAAAACTAAGAGTACAGTTTTTAGAATTTTACACAACAGACTGAACATGAGAAAAATGTGTGCCCGCTGGGTCCCGCGCCTGCTGACATGTGAACAGAAACAAATACGGGTTGATTGCTATGGCCAGTTGCTCAACATGCGGCGGTCGAAAAACATGTTGACGACCATTGTTACGGTAGATGAGACTTGGATTCACCATTATGACCCAGAATCCAAAATTGCCAACATGCAGTGGAAAACCCCGGGCTCGCCAACACATGTCAAGCGAAGAGCACAAAAATCTGCAAGAAAAGTTATGCTGACTTTTTTTTGGGACGTCAAAGGTGTCATATTGAAAGACTACATGCTTCATGGCAACACGGTTAATGGGCAGTACTATGCAGATCTCCTTATCAAACTAAGAAAGGCTGTGACCAGAAAATGAGGGATAGCGCGTACGCAAATTCTGCCTTTGCTTCAAGACAACGCGCCCTCCCATAAAGCACGGCTTGTGCTGCAAACTTCCAACGATTTGAATATTGAAATTTTCCACACCCACCATATTCTCCGGATTTGGCTCCATCAGACTTTTTTCTTTTCCCAAATCTTAAAAAAAAAAAATACAGCTGGAAGGAAATCGTTTTGACAGTGACGAAGATGTCATACTGGCTTGTGATAACTGGTTTAGTTCGAAAAATATGTCGTTTTATTCTGACGGTCTTTTCAAGGTCATACAGAGATGGCAGAAATGCATAAATTCAGGTAATGGCTACATTGAGAAGGAATAAGCACTGTGCCAAATTTCAATTTTCTCCTCCTACTCTTTGATGGTCGGGATAAAGACTTACGAGAAGCCCCATGTAACTAGAAGATAAATTATATGAGAACTAAATAACTAGAAGATAAATTATATAGGAACTAAAGAACTAGAAGAGAAATTACAGAAGCAGATAAAGAAATCAGCCACGAACCCCAGGAGTTGATGAGAAAATTGCACAAGTGAACCGAATGATGAAGCCAGGAATCGAAAATACGACCTTCGAATTCGAGGCTGGCGGTGTAACCACTATGCCATGGATCCCTCTGAGATCTACAAGTGTTGCAAGAACACCCATCTACATCACAAGGAACAGGCAAATAAAATGTATGGGGTATATCAAGAGTAAGAAAATACTAGACACGAGAAAAAAGGGGAAGACAGAGAAATATGTACGTGGACAGTTTATGCAACTAAGCAACAAATTATAATATAAGAAATACCAACTTCATCAAAATATTCGATGACAGAAGGAACTGGAGATTCATGATCTTTGATGCCTGCAAGTCCCTCAAGAAATAAATGAAAACCATAAACTGATTAAAGAAATTAGACCGAAACAGTCAAGATGTTTTGGGCACGATATGAGAAGAAATAAATTGGAAAACTTAGTGACAGCTTGCATGATTGATGGGACAAGAATAAGCGGAAGGCAGAGAGATAAAAATCTAGATGGCTAGATCATATGACATAATCGAGAACCGAGGACAAAGATGATCCACGACTCTGGTGATTGTGTGAGACGACGAAACATGACCGCCCATGTTTATCAACATGGCACATGATAATGATGTTTGCTCCAGACCAGGCGCACGAAGAAAAAAGAAGAAGCAGACGTGTTGGGTATTTTTCTGTTAAACAACATTTATATGGTTTCAAAAGACCTGTTGCTGTTAATACTTCTTTATTGACCGCCGTAGAGTACCGACTGATCGATACAAATATGGGGCTAGTACTAAAGACCCAATACTACACAACGTGAGGAAATTTATCTTGTGTTTTTACAGATAACTATTATAGTGCGTTCACAAATGTTTGCCCCTGTTTAAAAATTCAAAACTCAGTAACCAATTGAGGAAAAAATTATGAGATTTAGCATGCGACTTTATCATTGTGTACACTCAACAAAAAAAGTTTTTTTTACCCCTTGTGGTTGTACATCAGATCTCAATATTTGTTTGTACGAGTTTGTAGTATTTAGTTTACGGGGCAGAGATGAAGTGCATATTATGAAATGTATTACTTCTTCAAATAGAAACATCACTGTTCAGTAATGAATATTCTCCGTGGTGGACGTGAATTTTTCTTATGAGAAGCACGTCACATAGTGGAACGAAAGTGTTGAGAGAATTGACGTGCATCTGTAAAACAAGTTTATTAGCATGAATTCAATACATTTTCGCCAAAACATCAAATAAATTTCGCCGCTGTCCATGATTTCAGTTGCCTTTGGATCTATCAAAGACATATTCCTTGGGTGGGAGTAAATATACGACGGTAGGGAATATTTCATAACGATGTAACAGATACTTTAAAAAAAAAAAAAAAAAATGGAACGTGAATGAGGGCAAACATTTTTGAACGTACTATAACTCAGTGTATAGCAGACAGTGTGCGATATTTGCATTGGCTACTACTCCCTGTGAGCATTGGCTTGGAGTCTGGTGACAAGGAAACGCGTAGAACCTGTGCAGGACACATGACCAACCTCGGCCTAATCTCAGCTGGTCCATACGTGCTATGCTGAATAGTGACCTATTAGCTTATAGTTATAGCCTAATATGTTAGTTAGTTAGTTAGTCGACAGATCATCCTCATTGCACATCGAACCATTCAGTCCATAAGTGCTCGGATCCCCTCCTCAGCAAATCCCGCAACGTGTAGCGGCTAACGACGCCAGTTCTGTGTTGGTTTATCAATCTTCTTTGGCTTCCTGCGTAGTGTTCTTGTTTGGCCACACCTCTTTTAATTTGCTGCTCTCGCAGTCTGGCCATTGTTGTAGATTCACAGTCATCACTTGGTTCTCGCAAAAGTCTTACTTCTCGTAGAGCATTCAGAATGTCGGCCTGGTCCATGGCGCGTCCGCCCTCCACCGTAGCCTCACCTGCGAGCTTGTCAGCCCGCTCATTTCCTTGTACTCCCGCATGCCCTGGCACGAAGATGAAACTAATCTTTGCCAGTCGAGACCGCTCCAGAGGCAGCAACCATTCTCTTCGGATCGACCCCTCCTCTATCCTCTTGATCATGTTCATTGAGTCGCTAAGGAAACAAGCCCTAGTGAATGTCTGTGTCTCGAGCCATGTTATTGCTTTACTTACTGCCATGACTTCCATGGTCAGGCTACTTGTGGTTTCAGTGAAAACACCAGAGTCCTCCTTCACAATTCTCCCTCCGGCCCGAGCTGTAAAGGCCCATGAGCTTCTCACAATTCGGACGACTGACCCATCTGTGTAGATGACCACGTCACCGTCTAGCGAATTCTCGAAAATCAACGCTTGTACTTCAGCCTCAACAGCAGCCGGATTTCCTTGTCTGCATTTTCTATCTAGTTGGATGCAAACTGAAAAGGATGTGCAGAAGTCTGTTGGCACTTGCACCCACTCCTCGCCAGGTTCTAAGTCCTCAAGTGAACACACCTGTTGAAGAATGTCTTCGGCTTGACCCATCCACGACCGTCCTCTTTTTAACCTGCTGCCCTTCACCTTCCTAATTTCACTATGCAGTGGATGTTGTGTGTTTGCGTTAATTCTGAGGTAGGCGCGTGCCCTGCAACCTTGTATTCTCTCTTCAATGGTTGGAAAATCAAGAAGGTAGCGCATCGCCCTGCATGCTGTATCTCTTGTACATCCAAGAATAATGCGCATAGCTTCATTCTGTATCCTTTCCATCCTTTCTATCTGCTTATGGCTGAGAGTCAGGATTGCCCTTGCATACTCCAAAACAGACATGACCAGCCCCTCGTACAGAAGACATAGATGGCGCTGCTCACAGTTTGCTGCCGCCATCAACCGCATCGCTGCCAAACCCCGCTTGGCTTTTGTTATCACCTGGTCTATGTGCACATTATAAGCAAGGCTTCGATTAAACCGTATCCCCAGGTAATTCATTGCCTGCGTTCTGTCCACCGTCTCTGAACACAGCATTACAGTTGGTGTTGGAGTGTTGACAATATGATTATTCAACGAGAACCAAGTCACTGTTGCCTTTGTTGGGTTGACCATTGCCCCAGCTTCATCACACCAAGTACTTATGCGATTGAGTTCGGTTTGTAGTTCCACAGCAACCTCCTCTCTATCCTTACCCTGACGATACACTAAAACATCATCGGCATATGACAATGTCCTGCCAGGTCCAGTGATCTGCTCACTGGTGATTCTCACTGTGTAGGCGTTGAACAGTACCGGAGATAATGGTGATCCCTGTGGTAGGCCAGGATATATTGTTGTTGGTTCCAAAGTCCAACTGCCACATCTAAAAACTACTTTCCGTTGGAAGAGGGCTGCAGCGATCCAACTAAGGAGGAATGGACTTACGTTTAGTTCGAGAAGCTGAAACATTAAAAAATCCAGTGGTACTCTGTTGTATGCGTCCTCAAGATCAATCGCTGCAGCAACGGTTTCAGTGCCTGAGTGGAAACCTTCATAGACATCCTGGGCAAAGACTGCTGCATTGGTCCAGGTTTCTCTTTTTGGACGGTACCCACCCAGGGTGGGTGGGAAAACACCTTGCCTCTCTTGTTGGCTTGATATTTTCCTGGCAATTACCTTCTCCAGCAGCTTGCCTATTGTATTCTGCATGGTTATAATTCGATATCCCTGAAGTTTTGTGTGGTCTTTGTCAGGCTTCGGCAAGGGAATCAGATAGCTGTGTAACCATTCCTCCTTGATGCTAGCACTCCCTATACTGTTGTTGTACATGTCTGCTAGTTTCTCTAGCTCATTGTCGGTACACCTATTTATGTCGTCGTATCTTATGCCATCAGGACCTGGAGCACTGTTTTTTGATCGTCGAAGCACAGCCTTGATTTCTTTCACTGTCACTGTGTCTTCATCCGAAGTGTTCTGGGCCTTGCATCTGTCTGAGGTGACCTCCTTGGCCAGATTTCGGCATCCCATGTCTGTCTGGTTGCTCTGCTCAAGGTAGCGTTCAAAGAGAGCTTTGCCCTTGTCCTCGTCAGTCCTCTGCTAGATGAGGTCAGCACCTTGGAAGTCAGAAATGCTCTTATTCTTGACTACACCACTCATGCTTTTATGTAGTCGCCAGAACAATTTCAGTGACTTGTCTGTGCTTAGTCTTTGACACAACTCTGCCCATTTTTCGCTTTTAACAACCGTGACCAGTTTTTTGAAGTAACTTACTTTTGTGTGCATCTCTCTTTCTAAGTGCAAGCAGGGACTAGGATGACCAGCTCTGTTCTTCTTTGCATTTTGCCATCTCCTTACAGCACTACGCTTATCCACCCAAGCCTTCTCCACCTCGAAACTCCACCACGGTGGCTGCTCCTAGCTTTTTTTCCTGCCCTGAAACGTTCTGCGCTTGTCACGTCTTATTTTACTCACCACATCTTGCCCTCTACTGTCATACTGGAACGTCTTTACCTTTAGCTTGTGCTGCCTGGTTCTGCCTTTCTCCACCAGAATGCTGCAAGGGTGGTGGTCGCTGCCATGGTGTCCTAGGACACCCCATCTACACACTGTAGTGAGTGAAGGTGAAACTAGCGCCAGATCAATAGCACTGTCCTCATCGCCCGGACGGCTTGCTGTCCTGGTGACACAGCCACTGTTGATACAAACCAGGTCGATGGTTTCCAGTTCGTCCCTTAAAGACAGTAATTTGGTAGGTGCAAGCTGTTTTCAGCAATGGCAAACTACTGAGCGTAATCTTGCCAAGAAATCAATATACAGCTGAAAGATGCTGGTGTTGACAGCGATGTCCTGTAAAGGATATGCAAAAAAAAAAAAAAGCTGTTTTCAGGGTTAACGCAACCGGAGTGCTGTGCCGTGCCCCGGAACTGAAAGAGTTAGAACCCTGACTGACCCCCCCCCCCTTCCCTCAGAAAGTTGACAACCAACAAACAAAGGAAAAAAGAAAAAACCCCTGAAGGCAACACCATCAACTACCAGCACTGGCCCTACATAAAAGGAGATCGGATACGAGAGCAAGAGGACGCCGAGAAGAAAATGGATTGACGACATCAAGGACATTGTACGTTCACGCATAATGACACTATCCAGTACACCCCCCACCGCTCTCGGGAGCTGGAATGTCAACTTACCCTCCCCACGACGCTTGGCGGCAAAAGTTGGAGAAGATTACGATGGCTACTAAATACATAATTTGTTTGTCTTAAGTGCATTTTTCTCTGGCAATTGCTATATTAATTCGGGCTAAAAACTTGTTCGGAAATCAAGACTTAAAGTAATAATTATCTGGGGAGAGGGGGGGGGGAAAGAGAGAGAGAGAGAGAGAGAGAGAGAGAGAGAGAGAGAGAGAGAGAGAGAGAGAGAGAGAGAGAGAGAGAGAGAGATCGGATCAGCTAGGTCATGAGCACTGGACTTTCTGGATCAGTCTCGGAAATAAGACAAAGTAGAAGGATAAACAATGCACTGGATAGATAATGTTCAGAAATACAATATGTGCAAAAACAAAGCACATACTCGCAGCAGGGATGTCCGGGTGAAAGGAGAGACGATGACCTTCTAGTTTATGGCAAAAGTAAAGAG
Organism: Cepaea hortensis; assembly: GCA_963921405.1. Classification (NCBI taxonomy): domain Eukaryota; kingdom Metazoa; phylum Mollusca; class Gastropoda; order Stylommatophora; family Helicidae; genus Cepaea; species Cepaea hortensis. The sequence continues at coordinate 29,319,735 of OY992888.1, read as the reverse complement.
AAAACACCTAAGGACCCTTTCGACATGTCTTGAGAAGTATAGGGTATATGGCTAGCCCATATGTTTTACAGCCTCTGTTGGTGATGTGGTCAATATTATGCCGTCTTTACTTTCCGAATCGTTTCCTGGTATCCCTTTAGGTTGCAACGATCTGGAAGCCCACATAAATTTATAAACAATCCGACTGGATGCGAAATAAAACCCATGACCTGGTGCAGGCAGACAAACGTACCAGTCACTGCAATACCGCGCCTCAATTTTGGGAAAGGCAAAATAATTATGAATGAGTTAAGAATGATTTTGTAGATACTCTCAAACGACTACTCAGGATTTAATAATGTAGATCGATCCTGCTCCATTTGATACTTGTTCCACAGATCCTACTGTGATGTTCCTAACCCAGGCCTATATGACACCTGGAGGTGGATTCAACCCCGAATCTTCAGGATGGAGGCCAGCATGGCTGAATTGATAAAAGCGCTCGCTCTTAAACTTCCGGTGTGTTAATACCGAGTTAGCGGATTTAATCTTTACACCGGTCAATTGGACTAAAATAATGACTTCTCGTCCTTGACTTGGGGACGTAAATCACAAGTACCTCTGGATTCGAAGTGGGATCGGCTAATTGCGAGGGACACTGATAATAGGGAAAGCTAATCCACACTCAAGAATCGGTTCAGTGCACTAGAAGCAATAGCACCGATATGGACTACGATTGAGTTCAAAATTTAGCCCCCCCCCCCCCCGAAAAAAGCATGTTATGAGAAGAAATAAACTAGAGAACAGCCGGCAAGATTAAGGGGAAAAGATCAGGGGAAGGCAGAGAAGTAAATACCTGGATGGCTTGACCACATGGCATAATGGAGACAAAAACATGGAGCTGATCCACGACTCTGGTGATCGTGTGTGATCGCGAATCATGACTACCAACGCTTGTCGGCATATTACATGAGGATGATGATGATGATGATGATGATGATGATGAGAAGGGACGTTATTCTTACATTGGTGTAGCTCAGCTGTTTAACCATTAGTATCAGGTCTAACTATCTGAGTTATATTTAAGATATAGAATGTTGCCTGTCCTTTGCAGAACGTTGCAATCAACTGCAACAATCTCCTTCTTCTTCTTCTTCTTCAGCGTCCCGAGCCATTGAGGTCCTTTGCTGCAAATACAATCTGTCTCCATTCGTCTCTCTGGTGGACCTTCTCTTGCCAGTCGTTGATTCCAAGTGCTTGTAGGTCTGTACATGTATTATCTCTCTACCGTCTTCTTGGTCTACCTCGGGGTCTACGGTCATTTATTTCCTGAGTGTAAGCGAGTTTTGTTTCCCTATTATCTTCCATTCTTTCTATATGCCCCAGCCATTGTAGTCTATTAGCCTTCATGATACCAGTGATTAGCGGGAACTTAAACAAATCATAAATGTCTTTGTTACTTCTTCTTTTCCACTCTCCACTTTGTGTATCCCTAATGGGTCCAAAGATGCGTCTTAAAATTTTGTTCTCAAAGGTTTGTAACAAGGCTTCGTCTCCTTTCGTTGTACTCCAGGTTTCAGAGCCATACAGCACAACTGGTCTGATCAGTGTTTTGTATATTGTGATTTTGGTGTTACGAGATAGCGCCTTTGATTTTAGTAGATGTTGTAGTGCATAGTATATCTTATTTCCAGAGTTGATTCTAGTTTGTATTTCTTCCCTTATGATGTTGGAGCAGTTGAAGATTGTACCCAGGTATTTGTATGTTTCCGTTCTTTTAATGGTCATATTATCTATTTGTATGTGGCCAGAGTTTTTAGCCATTCCTTCTCTTGAAATTACCATATATTCTCTTATCTTGGTTGATAACCAGCCCCATCTGTTGGGCTTTTTCCTTTAAGTGAGTCAATATTTCCAATGTCTTTTGTTCACTTTGCCCTATAATATCTATATCATCTGAATAACCAAGCAGCTTGGATGTTCCTCCAATATCACATTCCTCCTTTACCTTCCTTACAACTTTCTCTAGAGCCAGATTGAAGAGTAGCGGCGATAGTGCATCACCCTGTTTCAAGCCAGATGTTATTTGGAAGGGGTCTGATTTCCTGCCTTTATATGTTACTATATTATAAGTATCTTCCATGCATAGTCTGGTCATGTTGATTAACTTCCTTGGTATTCCAAATTCCTGCATAGCATTCCATAGACTATTCCTATGGACACTATCATAAGCCTTTTTAAAATCCACAAAAATGTTATGGAGATCTCTTTTATATTCGCAATGTTTCTCGGCTATTTGTCGTAAGATAAATATCTGATCTATTGTTGATCTGTTTTGTCTAAAACCCGCCTGGTAGTCACCTAATATGTCTTCTGAATATGGTTTTAGTCTATTTAGTAATACTGCGGATAGTATCTTATAGCTTGTGGACAGTAGTGATATTCCTCTATAATTTCCACATTGGAACTTGTCTCCTTTCTTAAAGATATGTATCAATAATGACTCTTTCCAGTCATGGGGTAATTCTTCTGTCCTCCAGATTTTTATTATTATCTTACGTTCAGTAATTTGCCATTAATGTGACTTATGAGAATATGGAGCTGGTCGCTCAGAAAGAAATGGCAAACTACTGAGCGTAATCTTGCCAAGAAATCAACAATCAGCTGAAAGATGCTGATGTTGACAGCGATGTCCTGTAAAGGATTTGCAAAACATTTAGTTTGCCATTGCTTTCTGAACGAGAAGTCATAGTTTAAGTTCAACTGACCAGTGTGTGTGGAACGAACCCACTACCCGCCGTCACCGCACAGAAAATGTAGGATATGTAATATATATTATTAATATGTGAAAGATATTGTTAATATGTAAAATATATTGTTAATATGTAAAATATATTGTTAATTCAGATAATAAGTGTAAACGTATGTTGTGCTATTTAATAATGCAAAGCGTTTCAGGTAATAATCATTTTCACGAACAGAACACCAACATAGAACATTTCAGGAGTGATATATCCTTAACCTGGCACAGACATAGAACTCAAGCCCAAGGAGCCCATGATGGAAGTGACCGACCAAGAGGGGCAGTGTTCGTGTCTTCTCTGAGAATTCCAAGACGATGTTCCTTCACCTAGATACAAACGATTTTTTTGTATGCTACTTTTAGTATAAATTTTTTTGGTCCCCAGTCAATAATTTGTACATTAGATAAACTAGTTCCAGCAATAAATAATCGATAATTCGATCTTTGTTGAAGCTTAAGCTACTTGCCGGTCTGTTTTTCATTTGTTTTTGGTTTATATATATATTTCTTTTTACAAATTGACATCCGTGTTGTTATTCTTGGTACATTTGTCAACAATGTAACGTTTCTTCTTTGAACTTTCACACCGAATTAGTGAATTCATAGGTAGAAAATGAATATTTTTAAAAGTAAAGGTACTTTTTTGCATAGAGGGATCAACAGGAATACCGATATATGTGATTTATAGATTACAACAAAGATTTTTATGAAATGATAAAAATGTTTAAGGTGCAAAACTAATAGGGAAGACCTCAGAATAGTAAAAAAAAAATATTTACTAGAAAAACAAAAGCTGGAATTAAAATGGGAAATAAAGTGTGCAGTTATGAACATATGAAGCAAGGAGTAAGTCAAGAATGTAATATGTCGCCGGGTCGGTTATAATTTTATAGCGAAATAACTAGAGAGATAAAGATTGACAAGGAATGCGAGTTGCAGATTATTATGTATAAACAGTTGAGTTATGCAAAATTACTGTAACAATAACCGAAAAAGTACAAAATCTGTAACATGTGTTGGACACTATAGTAATAAACAGCGCAAAGTCTTGTGCATAAGGGATGAAAACATAGATCGTACACCATAAAAACGATGATCTTAAACCATAAAAACAAAGATGTTACACCATAAAAACAATGAATTTACACCATAAAAACAGTTATCTTACACCGCAAAAACAACCATCATCTTACACCATTAAAACAATGATCATTTCGACATGTGCATTCTTGCTTGTGTATCCAGGGATAATTATTTCTTAGTTTTGTTTTGTTTTCAAGCAGTCGCCACGCCATGTACAGCTATGATTTTTTCACATTCCTTCACAGTGCACCCGTTAAAATCATCTCGGCTGACATTAGAAATTGTGCAAAATGCTGTAATGAATGTGTTTTTCCTCCGTCTACTTAACATGATTGTGCATGCTCCATGCAATGTTGCTATGTCATATATATATATATGTGTGTACACGAACGTCGAAGTATTTAACATTATTTTTATTTAGAATATGCATTTTAGCTACAATAGAGCAATGTTAGCACCTTTAGAGAACTGGCTACTTCGAATTGTTCGCTATTATATTATCTTTAACATTGTGACATTCTTGTAAATGCTTATGCGAAAAAAATAGATGTTGCCTAGACGACGACAGACATTCCTTTTACTAATTATTTATTTAACACATGTTCGCTCTAGTCACAGTATTGCATTTCTAACAATTGTAAACATTATTAGAAACATACATACACTCTATCCAGCAATAAACGAGTTTCATTTTACTTCGCTCACTCGCTCGCTGTGAACTCAAGCGTAGTCCATAAGGCGACTTCTGGTTGCACTGTACTGAATTTTGCATGTCGATTAACTTTCCCTAATACCAGCACCTCTCGCCATCTAGCGAACCGAGGTACGTGTAATGTACGTCCCAAAGCAAAGACGAGAAGTCAACATTTTAGACTTCATCTGAAGTGGGTTCACCTGATGGCGAGGGGAACTGTTGATAGAGAAAGCTAATCCGTACGCAAAATTCAGTCCAACACAACTATAAATAGTGTGTGTGGACTACGCTTGAGTTTAAAGCGAGCGAGCTAAAAAACAAACATTTTAGTCCAACTGAACCTATAGGGGTTTAACCCTCTACCTCAGCATCTGCACACGATGTTTAAACATTTTAGTATTATATTACCTAACCCCGCTAATCACTGGTATAATGAAGGCTAATAGACTACAATGGCTGGGGCATATAGAAAGAATGGAAGATAATAGGGAAACAAAACTCGCTTACACTCAGGAAATAAATGACCGTAGACCCCGAAGTAGACCAAGAAGACGGTGGAGAGATAATACATATACAGACCTACAAGCACTTGGAATCAATGACTGGCAAGAGAAGGTCCACCAGAGAGACGAATGGAGACGGATTGTATCTGCAGCAAAGAACCTCAATGGCTCGGAACGCTGAAGAAGAAGAAGAAGAAGAAGAAGAAGAAGAAGAAGAAGAAGAAGAAGAAGAAGAAGAAGAAGAAGAAGAAGAAGAAGAAGAAGAAGTTGGTACTCGATGGCCGATGCGATCAATATCACACAAACCTTCTCAACTTGATATTTTCCTTGATATTTTTGTTTATAGACTGGGTCGACCTGGGAGCACAGATCAATGACAAAATTCACCACCTCAATTAGGATTCGAATACATAACCAGTGGACAGTCAAGCAAGTCTATTAGCCACTTGCGCAACTGTGGCTCACCATTTAGGTGATATAACCACTGTACAGTTAAACAAGTCTATTACCCACTTGCGCAACCGTGGCTCACCATTTATGTGATATAACCACTGTACTGTTAAACAAGTCTATTAGCTACTTCCGCAACCGTGGCTCACCATTTAGGTGATATAACCACTGTGCAGTTAAACAAGTCTATTATCCACTTGCGCAACCGTGGCTCACCATTTAGGTGATATAACCACTGTACAGTTAAACAAGTTTATTAGCCACTTGCGCAACCGTGGCTCACCATTTAGGTGATATAACCACTGTACAGTTAAACAAGTCTATTACTCACTTGCGCAACCGTGGCTCACCATTTAGGTGATATAACCACTTTACTGTTAAACAAGTCTATTACCCACTTGCGCAACCGTGGCTCACCAATTAGGTGATATAACCACTGTACTGTTAAACAAGTCTATTAGCTACTTCCGCAACCGTGGCTCACCATTTAGGTGATATAACCACTGTACAGTTAAACAAGTCTATTAGCCACTTGCGCAACCGTGGCTCACCATCGCGGTTTGTGAGCCCGTATACCCGGGTTCGAAATACGGCGGTGCTGGTTTTTTCGAAAAAGGTATAGAGGCCGGTCGTTCAGAAAGCAATGGCAAACTACTGAACGTAACACTTTCCTAGTACATCAACAGCAGCTGAAAATGCTGGTGTTGACTGCAACGTCCCGTAAGGGATACGCAACACAATAAATAACCACTGTACTGTTAAACAAGTCTATTAGCTACTTCCGCAACCGTGACTCACCATTTAGGTGATATAACCACTGTACAGTTAAACAAGTCTATTAGCCACTTGCGCAACCGCGGCTCACCATTAGGCGATATAACCAATGGACGGTCAGGAAAGTCTATTAGCCACTTGCGCAACCGTTGCTCATCGTTTAAGTGATATGCTGTTACATACACACCATACTAGAAACAGTTACATTTACAGTTTAAAAAGTAACAAAAATCAAATAAGACAACCTACATAGCTTTAAGATTCGCGTAACGAAATCGCAAACGGAAATATTGAGAAGAAATAAACTAGAGAACAGCCGGCAAGATTAAGGGGAAAAGATCAGGGGAAGGCAGAGAAGTAAATACCTGGATGGCTTGACCACATGGCATAATGGAGACAAAAACATGGAGCTGATCCACGACTCTGGTGATCGTGTGTGATCGCGAATCATGACTACCAACGCTTGTCGGCATATTACATGAGGATGATGATGATGATGATGATGATGATGATGAGAAGGGACGTTATTCTTACATTGGTGTAGCTCAGCTGTTTAACCATTAGTATCAGGTCTAACTATCTGAGTTATATTTAAGATATAGAATGTTGCCTGTCCTTTGCAGAACGTTGCAATCAACTGCAACAATCTCCTTCTTCTTCTTCTTCTTCAGCGTCCCGAGCCATTGAGGTCCTTTGCTGCAAATACAATCTGTCTCCATTCGTCTCTCTGGTGGACCTTCTCTTGCCAGTCGTTGATTCCAAGTGCTTGTAGGTCTGTACATGTATTATCTCTCTACCGTCTTCTTGGTCTACCTCGGGGTCTACGGTCATTTATTTCCTGAGTGTAAGCGAGTTTTGTTTCCCTATTATCTTCCATTCTTTCTATATGCCCCAGCCATTGTAGTCTATTAGCCTTCATGATACCAGTGATTAGCGGGAACTTAAACAAATCATAAATGTCTTTGTTACTTCTTCTTTTCCACTCTCCACTTTGTGTATCCCTAATGGGTCCAAAGATGCGTCTTAAAATTTTGTTCTCAAAGGTTTGTAACAAGGCTTCGTCTCCTTTCGTTGTACTCCAGGTTTCAGAGCCATACAGCACAACTGGTCTGATCAGTGTTTTGTATATTGTGATTTTGGTGTTACGAGATAGCGCCTTTGATTTTAGTAGATGTTGTAGTGCATAGTATATCTTATTTCCAGAGTTGATTCTAGTTTGTATTTCTTCCCTTATGATGTTGGAGCAGTTGAAGATTGTACCCAGGTATTTGTATGTTTCCGTTCTTTTAATGGTCATATTATCTATTTGTATGTGGCCAGAGTTTTTAGCCATTCCTTCTCTTGAAATTACCATATATTCTCTTATCTTGGTTGATAACCAGCCCCATCTGTTGGGCTTTTTCCTTTAAGTGAGTCAATATTTCCAATGTCTTTTGTTCACTTTGCCCTATAATATCTATATCATCTGAATAACCAAGCAGCTTGGATGTTCCTCCAATATCACATTCCTCCTTTACCTTCCTTACAACTTTCTCTAGAGCCAGATTGAAGAGTAGCGGCGATAGTGCATCACCCTGTTTCAAGCCAGATGTTATTTGGAAGGGGTCTGATTTCCTGCCTTTATATGTTACTATATTATAAGTATCTTCCATGCATAGTCTGGTCATGTTGATTAACTTCCTTGGTATTCCAAATTCCTGCATAGCATTCCATAGACTATTCCTATGGACACTATCATAAGCCTTTTTAAAATCCACAAAAATGTTATGGAGATCTCTTTTATATTCGCAATGTTTCTCGGCTATTTGTCGTAAGATAAATATCTGATCTATTGTTGATCTGTTTTGTCTAAAACCCGCCTGGTAGTCACCTAATATGTCTTCTGAATATGGTTTTAGTCTATTTAGTAATACTGCGGATAGTATCTTATAGCTTGTGGACAGTAGTGATATTCCTCTATAATTTCCACATTGGAACTTGTCTCCTTTCTTAAAGATATGTATCAATAATGACTCTTTCCAGTCATGGGGTAATTCTTCTGTCCTCCAGATTTTTATTATTATCTTACGTTCAGTAATTTGCCATTAATGTGACTTATGAGAATATGGAGCTGGTCGCTCAGAAAGAAATGGCAAACTACTGAGCGTAATCTTGCCAAGAAATCAACAATCAGCTGAAAGATGCTGATGTTGACAGCGATGTCCTGTAAAGGATTTGCAAAACATTTAGTTTGCCATTGCTTTCTGAACGAGAAGTCATAGTTTAAGTTCAACTGACCAGTGTGTGTGGAACGAACCCACTACCCGCCGTCACCGCACAGAAAATGTAGGATATGTAATATATATTATTAATATGTGAAAGATATTGTTAATATGTAAAATATATTGTTAATATGTAAAATATATTGTTAATTCAGATAATAAGTGTAAACGTATGTTGTGCTATTTAATAATGCAAAGCGTTTCAGGTAATAATCATTTTCACGAACAGAACACCAACATAGAACATTTCAGGAGTGATATATCCTTAACCTGGCACAGACATAGAACTCAAGCCCAAGGAGCCCATGATGGAAGTGACCGACCAAGAGGGGCAGTGTTCGTGTCTTCTCTGAGAATTCCAAGACGATGTTCCTTCACCTAGATACAAACGATTTTTTTGTATGCTACTTTTAGTATAAATTTTTTTGGTCCCCAGTCAATAATTTGTACATTAGATAAACTAGTTCCAGCAATAAATAATCGATAATTCGATCTTTGTTGAAGCTTAAGCTACTTGCCGGTCTGTTTTTCATTTGTTTTTGGTTTATATATATATTTCTTTTTACAAATTGACATCCGTGTTGTTATTCTTGGTACATTTGTCAACAATGTAACGTTTCTTCTTTGAACTTTCACACCGAATTAGTGAATTCATAGGTAGAAAATGAATATTTTTAAAAGTAAAGGTACTTTTTTGCATAGAGGGATCAACAGGAATACCGATATATGTGATTTATAGATTACAACAAAGATTTTTATGAAATGATAAAAATGTTTAAGGTGCAAAACTAATAGGGAAGACCTCAGAATAGTAAAAAAAAAATATTTACTAGAAAAACAAAAGCTGGAATTAAAATGGGAAATAAAGTGTGCAGTTATGAACATATGAAGCAAGGAGTAAGTCAAGAATGTAATATGTCGCCGGGTCGGTTATAATTTTATAGCGAAATAACTAGAGAGATAAAGATTGACAAGGAATGCGAGTTGCAGATTATTATGTATAAACAGTTGAGTTATGCAAAATTACTGTAACAATAACCGAAAAAGTACAAAATCTGTAACATGTGTTGGACACTATAGTAATAAACAGCGCAAAGTCTTGTGCATAAGGGGTAAGAGATCAACCAGAGAACGTTTGCAAACCACTGCGACTTAATATGATAATGTAGTTGGGAGATGTTGGTGTTTACGTAGCCTCGTATTTGTTTCTGATGTTTGATTCGTAATGCGCGGGAATTAATTTTCCAAACTGAATGTACTTAACTCTACCTGGTTAGTGGTTAATTATAAATATTTGCAGGGCTGTATCCCATATCGTACCATAAACAATTATATTGAACAAGCAACTAGAAAATCGAATAGAGATGTGGATATACAGACGAATATGTCGTATTTCATGGAAACAAAAACAATCAAATACAGACGTTCTAGAATAACTGAAAATGAAAAGAGAGTTGATGAAAGAAATAAAAAAGAGGCAAGTAAAATATTTCGCCCACGTTAAAAAAACATGATACTCTTATAAAAAACAAACTGGAGGGCAAGCGAGCAGGAGATAGACAACGATATAGGTGGGAAGATAAAATCAAGAGATGGGCGAACGTCAATCTGCCAGAATGTACTGTCAGGGCGAGAAACAGACAAGTGTTGGATATCCATTGCAGAAAACCTTCATTGTGGAGACAGCACCTGATTGATTGATCCTATATCGAAAAACAATTCTACAGGAACATTTCCATCCACATTTTATTCATTTTCACAGGAAAATTATTGTCTTTTTTTTTGTTTTCGTATCTGGCGGCTTTGAATGTTTAAGACAATGGTAATTGTATTTTTACAAGATGTCGTTCCTATAGAGTAAATAATTATCATTTTATGTTTGCGAACAAGCACACTATTAGGTAATGATTGACTCACATATAATTACATAAAGACAAAGAGGTACAGGAGAAAACACTGGGCATTCTAGGCAAACTGGAGGTTCGATTCTATCACTTCAAACGACGTTGTCACACGATAAATGAAGCGATTGTATTACGACGCTCGATCGGCTGTTTAACATTGCACGCGCGCACACACACACACACGTACACACACACACATGCACAGAACGCACTCACACATAGCTGGCTTTACATGATTGCACATTTGACATGCACGTTCTCGGAGTCATTATTATTATTTAGTCTTATTGCAAGAAACAATGGGCACACTGTAAAACAGAGAAGTTTGGCATAGGCTACTACACACTCTATCATGAGAATGGAAGTTGAGACTGACGGCAGCCGTGCGATGTTGGAGGGCAGCACAACCAGACATGTTGTGTTTGCACGGACTCAGAGAGTATGCTACGGAAAGTGAAAATTGACATGTTCCAGCTGGTTTGGCTAACATGGCTTCAATGGACCAAGACTGAGCACATCAATTGTCTGCCCAGGCGTGCAGGTGTGCGGGGCAATAAACAGGCTGACAGATCAGCTGCAGCCGCCCCTCTGCAAGGAGAGCTTTTTTTTTTAAAAGTTACATATCCCTTACAGGACGTTGCAGTTATTACCAGCATTATTCAGCTGCTGTTGATGTACTAGACAAGTTTTTATGTTCAGTAGTTTGCCATTGCTTTCTAAACGACCGGCTCACATACCCCCGTAAGTTACTAGCGCGGCGCGATCCGCTGCCGAATCTCGCGCAGCTGTTTTCCCTACGTGAATATACGGGATTACGAACAACGTCGTTAACTTCTTGACCAGGGAGACCGGAAGGAGGGCTACTGTAGGATAAAGGTGGCGTGGTGAAGGCTCCCTGGAACCGGGCGTACAGTGCAGCTGAACGGAGGAGTATCCATATCTGGAAAGGCTGGCTCAGGAGGTTGTGAGCAGGGAGTCTGGACAATACTCGAACCGTAGAGGGAAAAGCCAGGCGGGTTTGTGGGCTTGTAATCAAATCGCTAATGGAAAAATCAGCGTGGTGAATCCTACGGTGTCCTTTGAACAGGGAAACAGATCGTGCGTGGAAATATTCTGTGTACAGTGATGTCATCACAGCCTCAGCATCCATTCTCATGCTAAATGTTGTAGAAGAATACCCCAAACAATATGAATGATCGACTTTTTTGCATGTTACTAAATATTGGGGATAAGTTTCCTCTTTCTAGCCAATTCCTAGCCAATTCTTTTATTTTAGATTTTGTGTGGCCCAGTTTCTGTAATGTATATCTTTGACTCTTGCAAAACGCGTGGCCAAATCTTGGGGTTGGTGTTTCCGGGAGATCATCCACTACTCGTGGCTGGCTTCTTTGTTTGGAGCAGCATGGTAGCTGACGCCATTCAGTGAGGCATTTGATGATGATGGTGATGATGAACATTCACATAAAGAGATTTTTTGCTGCACCAAGCATAGGGACATTCATAAAGCGTTTAATAGTTTTAAGGGTAATGTCTCTAACATACCTTGTTCTTGGATAGCTCCTTGCCCTTGAAAAAAAAAACAAACAAACAAACAAACTTATGCATGGTAATTTACGCATGCGCGTGAGGCTGGTAGATTTTAAACATTAGAAACGCCGTGTGGTCACCCACCAAAAAGTATTACTGTATATTTATATATTCTGATCTGTTTGCTTTTTTTCATAATTGTTTTGAATATGTAAGATATGGCTGTATTGAATTTACGCTAAATCCCTTTGATAAGTCACATAATGTGATCTAGCGAATTTTTGTTTCTGCCACTCCGTATACTGGTGATACATATTTTGCAAAGTTTGTAAATTTGTTTCTTTTAAAACAAATGCAATCAAAAGCAGATTATTCTTTAATGTGCACCCTTTTCCCTCATTTACTCGTAAAAGAAGAGCTACAAGGTTAGAATACGAAATTGATACATTGTAGAACCTGTGATTCAATTTTGGTATGGCTGGTGATCTCCGGTTATCGGAGGTGAAATAACAAAACAAAACTAAAATTAACAAATAAGAAACTAAGAACCAGTGAAGGTACAACACCTATCGCCTGTAATTTTCCAAGGTAAGGCTAACATCACCATACCATCTTTTTTAAATTTATTTATATGCCCATACATTTTATGCCTTTTGTTTATATTTTAGATGAGTGGTCCAGCAACGTTTGCATCAGTCATTACCCCAACGAGTGTTTCATTGTCTGTCCACGATAGTCTCAACGTTCATAAAACAGTCACCACTAAGCAGCCATTACACCATGGAGACAATAATCTTCCCATACCATAGACACAATCATCTTCTTATACCATGGAGACAATAATCTTTTTTTTTTACCATAGTAACAATGATCTTCTTACACTATGAAAACATAGATCGTACACCATAAAAACGATGATCTTAAACCATAAAAACAAAGATGTTACACCATAAAAACAATGAATTTACACCATAAAAACAGTTATCTTACACCGCAAAAACAACCATCATCTTACACCATTAAAACAATGATCATTTCGACATGTGCATTCTTGCTTGTGTATCCAGGGATAATTATTTCTTAGTTTTGTTTTGTTTTCAAGCAGTCGCCACGCCATGTACAGCTATGATTTTTTCACATTCCTTCACAGTGCACCCGTTAAAATCATCTCGGCTGACATTAGAAATTGTGCAAAATGCTGTAATGAATGTGTTTTTCCTCCGTCTACTTAACATGATTGTGCATGCTCCATGCAATGTTGCTATGTCATATATATATATATGTGTGTACACGAACGTCGAAGTATTTAACATTATTTTTATTTAGAATATGCATTTTAGCTACAATAGAGCAATGTTAGCACCTTTAGAGAACTGGCTACTTCGAATTGTTCGCTATTATATTATCTTTAACATTGTGACATTCTTGTAAATGCTTATGCGAAAAAAATAGATGTTGCCTAGACGACGACAGACATTCCTTTTACTAATTATTTATTTAACACATGTTCGCTCTAGTCACAGTATTGCATTTCTAACAATTGTAAACATTATTAGAAACATACATACACTCTATCCAGCAATAAACGAGTTTCATTTTACTTCGCTCACTCGCTCGCTGTGAACTCAAGCGTAGTCCATAAGGCGACTTCTGGTTGCACTGTACTGAATTTTGCATGTCGATTAACTTTCCCTAATACCAGCACCTCTCGCCATCTAGCGAACCGAGGTACGTGTAATGTACGTCCCAAAGCAAAGACGAGAAGTCAACATTTTAGACTTCATCTGAAGTGGGTTCACCTGATGGCGAGGGGAACTGTTGATAGAGAAAGCTAATCCGTACGCAAAATTCAGTCCAACACAACTATAAATAGTGTGTGTGGACTACGCTTGAGTTTAAAGCGAGCGAGCTAAAAAACAAACATTTTAGTCCAACTGAACCTATAGGGGTTTAACCCTCTACCTCAGCATCTGCACACGATGTTTAAACATTTTAGTATTATATTACCTAACCCCGCTAATCACTGGTATAATGAAGGCTAATAGACTACAATGGCTGGGGCATATAGAAAGAATGGAAGATAATAGGGAAACAAAACTCGCTTACACTCAGGAAATAAATGACCGTAGACCCCGAAGTAGACCAAGAAGACGGTGGAGAGATAATACATATACAGACCTACAAGCACTTGGAATCAATGACTGGCAAGAGAAGGTCCACCAGAGAGACGAATGGAGACGGATTGTATCTGCAGCAAAGAACCTCAATGGCTCGGAACGCTGAAGAAGAAGAAGAAGAAGAAGAAGAAGAAGAAGAAGAAGAAGAAGAAGAAGAAGAAGAAGAAGAAGAAGAAGAAGAAGAAGAAGAAGAAGTTGGTACTCGATGGCCGATGCGATCAATATCACACAAACCTTCTCAACTTGATATTTTCCTTGATATTTTTGTTTATAGACTGGGTCGACCTGGGAGCACAGATCAATGACAAAATTCACCACCTCAATTAGGATTCGAATACATAACCAGTGGACAGTCAAGCAAGTCTATTAGCCACTTGCGCAACTGTGGCTCACCATTTAGGTGATATAACCACTGTACAGTTAAACAAGTCTATTACCCACTTGCGCAACCGTGGCTCACCATTTATGTGATATAACCACTGTACTGTTAAACAAGTCTATTAGCTACTTCCGCAACCGTGGCTCACCATTTAGGTGATATAACCACTGTGCAGTTAAACAAGTCTATTATCCACTTGCGCAACCGTGGCTCACCATTTAGGTGATATAACCACTGTACAGTTAAACAAGTTTATTAGCCACTTGCGCAACCGTGGCTCACCATTTAGGTGATATAACCACTGTACAGTTAAACAAGTCTATTACTCACTTGCGCAACCGTGGCTCACCATTTAGGTGATATAACCACTTTACTGTTAAACAAGTCTATTACCCACTTGCGCAACCGTGGCTCACCAATTAGGTGATATAACCACTGTACTGTTAAACAAGTCTATTAGCTACTTCCGCAACCGTGGCTCACCATTTAGGTGATATAACCACTGTACAGTTAAACAAGTCTATTAGCCACTTGCGCAACCGTGGCTCACCATCGCGGTTTGTGAGCCCGTATACCCGGGTTCGAAATACGGCGGTGCTGGTTTTTTCGAAAAAGGTATAGAGGCCGGTCGTTCAGAAAGCAATGGCAAACTACTGAACGTAACACTTTCCTAGTACATCAACAGCAGCTGAAAATGCTGGTGTTGACTGCAACGTCCCGTAAGGGATACGCAACACAATAAATAACCACTGTACTGTTAAACAAGTCTATTAGCTACTTCCGCAACCGTGACTCACCATTTAGGTGATATAACCACTGTACAGTTAAACAAGTCTATTAGCCACTTGCGCAACCGCGGCTCACCATTAGGCGATATAACCAATGGACGGTCAGGAAAGTCTATTAGCCACTTGCGCAACCGTTGCTCATCGTTTAAGTGATATGCTGTTACATACACACCATACTAGAAACAGTTACATTTACAGTTTAAAAAGTAACAAAAATCAAATAAGACAACCTACATAGCTTTAAGATTCGCGTAACGAAATCGCAAACGGAAATATTGTTAGTTCAAGAACAGGTAAATCGAAGAAACAAGTGCATGCCATTTCTCTACATTGCTAAAAGTGGAAGGTATGATGGCTGAAGACTTCTTGCTTGAGCCATTCCACGCTGTGTCTGCCTAACTGCTTTGTTTAACTTAAATGTGGTATTGCTGTGCTGATTTTGTATTAACTACAATCACCATGTTTTGGTAATGTGATCATTAATAAAGCTATTGATCGAAATGATGATTGGCGTTTGGGAAATTATATCTTATTTGTGTTAATGTGCCATGTGTTTCTTGTATGTTTCTCTCTGTTTAGTCTTGGATGTACTTTGGCAAGAATTGAGACTTCGAGTGAATTAGGGTTATTTATTTTATTGCATGTTTCAATCTTTACTTAGATGAATTTCACCGTGGAAGGGGGATAGAGAAGGAAAAAATATGGTAGGAGGGAAGGATAAGGCAGGGAAGAAAAACAGGACAAAGAAGAAGGTGGGCGGGAAAAAAGGATAGAGCTGGAACGAAAAATAGGGCAGAGAAGAAGGATGGAGTGGAAAAGGATTATACAATCGTCATCATCAAGTGTCCTGCCAGCTGGCGTAGGCGTTCATGGCTCTCCACAGATCTCGGTCTTTGGTGTTCTGGATCAACTCTACGGATGATATTCCTCCATGCCACCGTCTCAATCCACCCAGCATGATTTCTCTTGGTCTGCCTCTGCCTCTCTTCCCCTCGATCTTTCCAGTTATCACGATGTTCTCCAGTGCCTCTCTTCTCATCACATGACCAAAGAAAGCTTTTTGTCTCTTTTTAATTATTGTATATATGTTCTAGTTTCATTAGCCTCTTTCAGGCAATCGTTGATTGCAGTCCAGGGAATTCGCAACATTCGTCTCAAAAACCATATATCTGTTGCTTCTAAGTTGTTCCTAATTTGTTCATTTGATACAATAGGGAAGAAAAATAAAATAGAGAAGAATAATGGGATGAGAAAGAAGGGTAGTGTGGGGGAAAAATACGACAGGGAAAAATACTAAGGAAAGGAAGACTGATAAGGCAAGGAAGAATGAAGAGGTGAAGAAAAAGGGTAGGACAGAAAAGTAGAGATCGGAAAGAAGTATAGAGCAGGGAAGAAAAATAGGACAGAGAAGAAGGATGGGATAGAAGAGAGAAATAGTGCGAGAGAAAATATCACAGGGAAGAACATTAAGGCAGGAAAGAAGGATACGACTGGAAAGAGGAAAAGAGTTAGGAAAAGGGATAGGAAAAGGGTCAGAGAAGAAGGGGAGGGAAATAAGGATAGAGTTACCCCAGAAGTCGTAGTGGGTTCACTTGATGGCCAGGGACACTGGTAATAGGCAAAGCTAATCCACACGCAAAAATTAATCCAGTGAACTGGAAGTAGTAGCACATGTAAGGACTACGACTGAGTTCAAAGCGAGCGAGCTTTCGACTGCACATGGGTTCCCGAAGGCTGATTAACTCTCTTTTATCCCTGTCGGTAACTATAGCTTTCAATTGTTATGTTGTCTAGTGCGCCCCTTGGTCCCTACTTCTTTCTTCTTTCTTTGTCCACATTGTCAAAGAACATTTCGAGCCATAATAGGCCTTACCAGCCATCTTAGAACTCACGGCTCCATACTTTCAACCCCACTGGATGAAATGAATGGTCATCATCATTCTTGATGGACAAACAACAACACTTCTTTCTTCTATGAGCTACAAACAATAGATGATGTGTTCATGTATGTGTTGTTAAATGAACGTCATATTCATTGTTCGTCAGAAATTAGTGAAATGTAGACTGACAAAATACTCATAGAGAGACATTAGGACAGTTTCTTTGACTGTACACATCTGTAAAGGTGTGAATAAACAGCCTGGATCTTCCGGAAGTCTGTGGCCGTTTTGTATCAAGCTCGACCCGTTTCAGTGTTTGGTGATTTGATTTATTATCTACAGACAGACCTCTTGCCACTGACGGCCTTTTACCGACGTCTAGCCTAAAGTACTCCACAACGTTTGGTATCACATGAAATCCCAAATCCTTAGGATACCGACAGATGGGTTGGGAATTGAAGGATAGATTGGGGAAGAAGGACAGGGTTGGAAAGAAAAGATAAGGCATTGAAGACAAGTTGAGTTGAGTTGAGTTAAGAAACGACATCATTGCACTCAGGACATTCCCATACGTGCTCTGTCCCCTCGTTCAACAGCCAGCGAAGAGTCATACTGCTAATCGTTCCCACCACTATCTGATTAAAAGTTCTCATGGTCATCCCTCTCAGTTTTGAGATTCTTTCAGAACCCCTGCCGATCCCCCCCGCAATTTCATTCTTTCCACATATGGGTTCTCAATCTGTTCCTCCACCTTCTGCACCTGGTCCCACAAGCGCACGACGACATCCCCCTTGTCCATAGGCAATCTATCACTAAGAGGTGCATTCCCTGCTAGCCTATCAGCCTGTTCATTCCCCGCACCCCCATATGGCCAGGGAAAAATATCAAATTCTCACAATCTGTGACCTCTAAAGCGACGATAGCCATTCCATACGAAACATTCCTTTCTCCACCTTACTAAGTATACTCTTTGAATCCGTAATGAATACAACGTGTGTTGCAGTAGTCTCCTCCAGGGAACGGAATGCTTCCACCTCCATTCTCATGCTGGAGGTTGTAGTCGCATATGCCAGACTCTCCTGTTTGAAGACTCGTCCATTAGCCTTTGCAATAAAACCCCAACCACTGTGTATGTTTCTCACCTTTGACCCATCGGTGTAGATGACTATGTTGCCTTGATGTGTGTTACTCTGGATCAGCTGTTGCACTTCAAACTCAATGCGGCCCAATGTAATTATTATTATACCTTGTGCCAGTCCGTCATGTCTTCCGGAACTTCAACCCACTGTCTTTCACGATTGATGGTCTCTAGATCACACACCGCCGGTCTCTCTGGCCGAGGGGTTACAACACTTTCTCCGTAATCCCGTTTATCACGCAGAGTCTCGTACCGGGCGACAGCTGGAAGCGGTTCGACCCCCGCTAGTGACTTGCGGGATAACTGAGCCGGCCGCTCAGAAAGCAATGGCAAACTACTGAGCGTAATCTTGCCAAGTAATCAACAGACAGCTGAAAGATGCTGCTGTTGACAGCGAAGTCCTGTAAAGGATATGCAAAAAAAAAAAAAAAAAACCACACACCTGACATATAGAAAGTTCCGCCTGTGCCATCCAGGACCTGCCTCATCTTAGTCTATGACATGGAAGACAAAAAAAAATTAAAAATTAAAGGGAAGAAGTACGGGCCAGGGAAGAAAGATAGCGTTGGGAAGAAAGATAAGGTAATAAGGAATACTATGACGAGTAAAA
>OY992888.1:29270785-29298285 GCA_963921405.1 Cepaea hortensis | reverse complement strand
TGTAGATTGATGTTGTAGATTGATGTTGCAGATTGATGTTGTAGACTAATATTGTAGGTTAACGTTGTCTACTGATGTTGTAGATTGATGTAGTGGACTGATGTTGTAGATTGATGTAGTAGAATGATGTTGTAGATTGATGTCGTAGACTGATGTTGTAGATTGATATAGTAGACTGATGTTATAGAATAATTCTTTAGATTAATGCTGTAGATTGGTATAGAAGACGTGATCTAAACTTTCTCAAACGTGTGTAAATCATTGCCTTTTGTATTGAATTATTTAATGATTATGCATATTTACCAAGGTGACAGATGGCAACTACAGGAGTGACGTCTAACAGAAATGCAAATATTTGTGGTCACGCATGAACAACGAAAAAAAAGACGTAATCTTATATATAAATTAGGATCTCCGTCTGTCTGTATGTATGTATGTATCTATGTATGTCCTTTATACGTTCGCGAACGGTCCATCCGATTGAGATGAAATTTTCTACACGCCTTCCTTTCATTCCAGCGCTGCCAACTGTCGTATTTTTTTTTCTTCTTCCTCCTCCTCCCTCCTCCCATTCCCAAAATACGTACGTAAATATATGATGATGATGATGATGAAAGAATCCCCGAACCAAAACGCTAGGGAAAGGGAAGAAAATGACGTGACTACACAGAATCGTCACACGGCAATCATCATCATCATCAAGTGCCGTGCCGGCTGGCGTAGGCGTTCAACTCTGCTGCTGATATATATGCCTCCATGCCACGGCAATATCAATAACAATTCATCTTTTTATGTGTAAGGAAGTTATCTACAGTCGTGTAGAAGGGAAGAACAATCAATGGAAGGACCGAAATCACAGAACCTAGACGAGTATGAATTCGGAATGGCGAACTCCCTCCTCCTCTCTTCTCCTCCTGCCTCTACCTCCTCCCCTCCTCCTCCCTCTACCTCCTCCCTCCACCCTCCTCCTCTTCCTCCTCCCTCTACCTCCTCCCCCTCCTCCCTCTCCCTCCTCCCTCCTTCTCCCTCTTCCTTCTCCCTCTTCCTCTCCCCTCCTCCTCCATCCTCCTCCCTCCTACTCCCTCCGCCTCCTCCCTCCTCTTCCCTCTACCTCCTCCCTCCTCCTCTCTCTACCTCCTCCCTCCACCCTCCTCCTCTTCCTCCTCCCTCTACCTCCTCCCCCTCCTCCCTCTCCCTCCTCCTTCTCCCCCTCCCTTCTCCCTCCTCCTCCCTCTCCTCCTCCCTTCTCCTCATCCCTCCTACTCCCTTCTCCTCCTCCCTCCTCCTCCTCCTCTCTCCTCATCCCTCCTCCCTTTTCCTCCCTCTACCTCCTCCCTCCTCCTCCCTCCTCCTCCTTCCTCCACATCTCTCTTCCTCCTCCTCCCTCCTCATCATTCCTCCTCCTCCTCCTCCTCCCCCTCCTCCCCCTCCCTCCTCCTTCTACCTCTTCCGCCCTCCTCCTTCTCCCTCCACCTCCTCCATCTCCCTCCTCCCTCCTTCTCCTCCGCCACCTGCGTTCTCCTCCTCACTCCTCCCTCCTCCTCCTTCTCCCTCCTCCTCCCCCTCCTCCCTCTTCCTCCTCCTCCTCCTTCACCCTCCTCCCTCTCCTCCTTCACCCTCCTCCCTCCTCCCTCCTCCTCCTCCTCCCTCCTCCTCCCTCCTCTTCCCTCCTCATCCCTCTTCCTCCTCCTCCCTCCTCCTTCTCCCCTTTCCCCCTCCTTCTCTTAATCCCTCCTCCTCCCTCCTCCTCCCTCCTATTCCTCACTACTCCTCCTCCTCCCTCCTCCTCCTCTCTCTGCCTATCTCTTCCTCCCTCCTCCTCCCTCCTCCACTCTCTTCCTCCTCCCTCCTCCTCCCTCTTCCTCCTCCTCCCTCCTCCCTCCTCCTACCTCCTCGCCCTCCTCTTCCTTCCTCCTTCGCCCTCCTCCTCCCTTCTCCTCCCTTCTCCTCCTCCCCCTCCCTCCTCCCCTCCTCCCTCCTCCCTCCCTCCCTCCTTCTTCCTCCCTCCTCCTCCCCCTCCTTCCTCCTCCTCCCTCTCCTCCTCCATTCTCCTCCTCCCTCCTCCTCCTCCCTCTACCTCCCTTCACATTCCTCCTCCTCCCTCTTCCTCCTCCTCCTCCTCCTCATCCCTCCTCCTCTCTCCTCCTCCTCTCTCCTCCTCCTCTCTCCTCCTCCCTCCTCCTCCCTCTACTCCTCCCTCCTCCTCCCTTCACATTCCTCCTCCTCCCTCTTCCCCCTCCCCCCCTCCCTTCTCCTCCCTCCTCCTTCTCCTCTCCTCCCTCCTCCTCTTCCTCCCTCTTCCTTCTCCCTCCGGCCTCCTCCCTCCTCCCACTCTCTCCTCCTCCTCCCTCCTCCTCCTTTTCCCTCCTCCCCCTCTCCTCCTCCTCCTCTCTCCTCCTCCTGCGTTCTCCTCCTCCCTCCTCCTCCCTCTTCCTCCTCCCTCCTCCTTCTCCTCCCTCCCTCCCTCTTCCTCCTCCCTCCTCCCTCTTCCTCCTCCCTCTTCCTCCCTCTTCCTGCTCCCTCCGCCTCCTCCCTCCTCCTACTCCCTCCACCTCCTCCCTCCTCCTCCCTCTCCCTCCTCCTCCTCCTCCTCCTCCTCCTCCTCCTGCGTTCTCCTCCTCCCTCCTTCTCCCTCTTCCTCCTCCCTCCTCCTCCCCCTCCTCCTCCCTACTCCTCCCTCCTCTTCCTAATCCCTCCTCCTCCCTCCTATTCCTCCCTATTCCTCCTGTCTCCTGTCTCCTCCTCCCTCCTCTTCCCTCGTCCACCTCCCTCTTCCTCCTCCCTCCTCCATTTACCCAAGACAGACAGACAGACAGATAGTCGGGAACGGGATCTTATATGACTACTTATATGATTTAAATGAGATGCTCTCCACCATGGGCTGGGCCGGGTCAGACAGACAGACAGACAGATAGACAGACAGACAGACAGACAGACAGACAGACAGACAGTCGGGAACGGGAACTTATATGACTACTTATATGAATTAAATGAGATGCTCCCCACCAGGAGTTGAGCGATGCCGGGCCGGGTCAGACAGACAGACAGATAGATAGTCGGGAACGGGAACTTATATGACTACTTATATGAATTAAATGAGATGCTCCCCATCAGGGTCTGGGCGAAGCCGGGCCGGGTCAGATAGACAGACAGACAGATAGACAGACAGACAGACAGATTGTCGGTAACGGGAACGAGAACTTATATGACTACTTATATGAATTAAATGAGATGTTCCCCACCAGGGTCTGGGCGAAGCCGGGCCGGGTCAGCTAGTTTAAATATAAATGAATTGTACGACGGTTGCACGTATCCATCTAACCATAACAGGCACTGAATCACATCATGACGTGGAAACACACATACACTGGCATTTAAAAATAAAAAGGAGAAGATTCAAATCTTGAATGCAACATGACAAGTTGTTTCGAAAGTAATAATCGTAATCTACATAATTCTTTGTGTTGAATTTGTAAAAAGAGTTTAATACAGGGTTTAAATTTAAAGGCTCGAATTCATTGCACCAGGTTATTTTCCAAATTGCGCTTCTCTTTCCATAGAGTGGCCAGCCTAAAGGGTAGTAAATAACACGAACTCTGTAGCCCCAGCGACGATCCCTAGTGGTTTCCTAAGAAGTACATTCGAGAAACAAATGATGACATCAGAAAACGAACTCACGACCTTTGGAGCACCGGGCAGGCGGTTGATCATCTGGCCACGGAGATCCCATTGCTGCTTATCTTCAGACACAATAGACACAATTATAACCAACATGTTTTATTATCTAGTTATCAATCAAGTGCCGTCTCCATAATGAAGGTTGGATCTCCAACACTGTCTGTCTCTCGTCCTGACTTTACATTCTGTCAGACTTATGTTCGTCCACCTCTTGATGTTACCTTCCCATTCGTATCGTTGTCTACCTCTTGCTCGTTTGCCCTCAACCTTGCCCTCCCGCTTGGTTTTTATAAGAGTGTTATGTATTTTAACGTGGCCGAAATTTTTAACTTGCCTCTTTTTATTTCTTTCTTTCATCAACTATTCATTATCTAATAACCCTAACTGAAGCGGGCGGTTTGACCGATCAGCTTGGATATTGCCCTGATAATGACACGAGCGTGGTCGGACGAGGTTTCGGTGCCTGAGCTAGACGTAAGGGAGAGACTGACCACCTATATCTCTATGCACTCAGGTCTGAAAAATGTGATGGTCCCAACACTTCCCTTACCGACGCCAGGTTCCGGATATGAAACTTGTTTCATTCATTCATTCATTCATTCATTCATTCATTCATTCATTCATTCATTCATTCATTCATTCATTCATTCATTCATTCATTCATTCAGTAGTATGTCGTTTGCAAAACCTCGCTCCCATAACAACCTTTCAGAAAACTTCTCGGTCATAAGAAAGATATCCCGCGTCCGATACACCTATTTGGAGATCATCCGCCACATCCTGCACCCATCTTCTTTTTGACCTTCCTCTTCCTCTCTCTCCGGGCATATAACCCTCAATTATTGTTCTCTCCAAACTTTCATGATGTTTCAAGTGACCAAAAAGTGTTTACTCTGCTTTATAACAGGTTTTGTGGAATGACCTTTGACCACCACAATTACACGTTTGTCCACTCTGGAGTGGAACAGCAAAAAAAGTGCAAGACACGATGTGGGAATAGTCATTGTACACGGCTAGCAAGAGGAATACTAGAAATAAAATATATATCAGAAAGAATCATAACAGTGAGAATAAAAGAACAAACAATTACAACATATGTACACATATACGCACCATGTAATACAAACAATAATGAGCAAGAATGCCAGGACTTCTACGAAGACATACATGAGGTGCTAAATAAAATAGATAAGCAGGACAACATCATAGTTATGGGAGACTTCAATGCAAGACTTGGAGACAACAGAGCGGGCATAGAAAAACATCTTGGAACATTTGGAGACCAACATACTGAAAGAAATGATAACGGAAGTAGACTGATAAAGTTATACAGCCAACACGACCTCTATATAACAAACACACTATAAACTATATTCTATAAACATAAAGACTCACAAATATACACATGGTATAAATGATACTAAAAGCCAAATGGATTTTATATTTACAAGAAATAACAGAAAGAGAAATATATTAGATGCAAGGGCAGTGCCCAAGTTAAGTTTAAACACAGACCATAAAGCAGTCGTTGCCACAATAAGAACCATCAGTAGAAGAAAACAAAGACCAAGAAAATACATGTCATGCGAATCAGTACACTTAAAAATCCTCAAAGACGAGGCAGTACGGGAAAATTATAAGAAATAACTAACCAAAATCTTTGTAAAATTACCTATAGAAAGTGAGACATGATGAAGAATAGGAGATGTTCAAATAAAGCATTTTAAAACTGCAAAGGTAACATGTGAAACCATGAAAAAAACGCAAAACACGTATAAAGAAAATTACCTAGTTGGTGGAACGCAGAGGTAAAGAAAGCTATAAAAGACAAAAAGGAAAAATATAAAAAAAGTGTTCGAATAGCAAACAGGAATTTCGATTACATAGAATATAGAATAACGAGAAGACATGTGAATAGAATAGTAAAGAGAGAAGAACAAAAACAACTGGGAGTAGTATGGAGAAACCTTAAATAAAAACTACAAGGAGGCAACTAGAAACTTCTATAAAAAGATAAGTGCAATGAAAACCAGAGGAGAATCATTTGACTTAACTGAAATAATTAACAGCGAAAATGGAAAACCAATAAATAAACAAAAACAAATCCTAATAAGATGGAAACATTACTTCGAACAACTTTTCAACATCCCATCAGATGCCACAGGAATTCAAGAAACCTACACAGATCCCACCGAAGAACAGAACCAGACATACTGAAAGAAGAAATTATAGAAGCCATCAGATTAGCCCCATTGAACAAATCACCAGGACAGGATGAAATACCAAATGAACTAATTAAAGCAGAAAGAGAAGTAGGAACAGCATGACTACATAGACTATTCAACCATGTTTCACGAGACTAGGGAAACGCCATAATTATCCTAATTTAAAAAAAAAACCAAAAAAATAAAAATAAAAAAAAATAAAACAAAGGCAGCAAAAGAGATTGCACACAATACAGAGGCATTTCACTGTTGAGTCATACTGGGAACACATTTTGCAAAATTCTTGAGAAAAGATTACGAACTACTATAGAACCCCAGCAAAGCGAAACACAACTTGTAGGAAAAATAAAGGATGCACAGATGCCATTTTTGCTCTTAGACAACTTATAGAAAAATCAATCGAATTCAATGAAACACTCTACTTAGCCTTTGTCGACCAAAAAAAAAAGGCATTTAATAGAGTAGATTGAAACAAGCTGTGGGAAATCCTTAAACAATATGGAGTGAGTACACATTTAACAAACCTATGTAGAAATGTATACAACAACAGTGAATGCACAGTGAGAGCAACTGGAGGACACTCAGAACCCTTCACCATAAGATCTGGAGTACGACAAGGTTGTGTCCTGTCCCATCTCTTGTTCATAACATATATAGACAGCATAAGTAAAGAAACCAGCCAAGCAGAGACAGCAAGAATGCCGCATGATGAGAACACAGAAGCGGAACCATCTGCAAATATAACCATTAGAGAACTGTTTGCGGACGACCAAGCACTAATAGCAAAATCAGAAGCTGAATTACAAGACTACACGAATAATCTAAATGAAATGTGTAGGGAATATAACATGAAAATTAGCACAAGTAAAACAGAGGTAATGACTTAACTAAAGAAGAAAAAGCAACAACGATTCACCTAAACGAACATCCATTGAAACAAGTACAAAGTTTCAAGTACCTAGGAAGTATAATATCATCAAATGGCAGATCAGAAGACGAGATCGAAAATAGATGCAATAAGGCAAACCAACTCATTGGACAAATGGCACCAATACTAAAGAACAAACATGTATAAATAACTACTAAGAAAGCACTCTACAACACAATCTTCCTACCAACTCTATGCTACCAATGCCAAACCTGGACAATGACAAAAAAAGAGAAAAGAAAAATCACAACAACAGAAATGAGATTGCTGAGAAGAATACTCAATGTATCAAGAACAGATAAGATCAGAAATGAAGAAATCAGGACTAAAGTGGGGGTTACAGCAGCACTAGATTTTATTAGAAGGCAGCTAGTCAAATGGTTTTGGCCATGCAAGTTGGTTACCAACTAACAGTACATCACAACAAGCAATGATGTACAGACCAGAGGGAAGCAGAGGAAGAGGCCGATCACGTAAACGATGGACGGAGGGAATAACAGAGTCCAAGGGAATATCGATACATGAAGCCCATAAGCGGGCACTCTCCCGCTGTCTATACTTCACCTCGACACCGCAAGGTACAAGAGGAACATGATGAGATGAGATGATGAGATGAGACCGTTGACCCTATAGACAGTGTTACTGCGCAGTTCTCCAAAATAAAAACAAACTATTGTCTCGTAGCAGTTTCATGCAATGGGTCTTTGATGTGATAGTGCCATTACTTTTTGGAAGGTATAGAACAGTGGTTCTCAATATTTTTTTGTCCATGCACCCTTTCACAATATGTTCAGAATGCCATCGCTCCCCCCACCCTTTTATATTTCCTCCCTATAAATTCCACCCCCGCCCCTACACAGTATACGTAAGAATGTAAGCTAAATTTAATAAAACATATTAGAACAAGACTAGACGTCTACATAAAACGTGAGTTGCGGGTCTACTTATGTTATAAAACGAATGTCAGAAGGGCGAGAAGTACACAATTGTACAGTATGGGTGGAAGAACAATATCGCGTAATGGGTTCTTGTATTAACACGATCTTGTAACAATCTTAATTCTATCTCCCTGGAAACCCAAAATTTCACCCATGGTGGGAAATCCCCACCGGTTGAGAACCATTCGCCTAGAACAAGGAGGAAGAAGTGGTCAGTCTCTCCCCCCCCCCTCCCTGTGGCAAGCGACGAGCCCAGACATTAAACCCATATCCGACCGTGTTCATGACGTTACCCGCAGAGTTCGCTATCAACTTCGCTAGTGCTACCATGGCAATTCCCTTGGCAGTTAAATATACCAATGTTTACCCCAGAGTTCGTGAACCTTTTCCCTCCGAACTTCGCCCTTCTTATGAATATTCAATTACATTTGCAGTCTGCTTCGAGGGAATTTTCTATTCTTATTTGTTGAAACATTATTCAGTCGAACACACTATTGCTCTCATATATACTTTGGTCCACATTTTGGCCCCGTGCATTCATTCTCGTTACTGATTTTTATATCATTATCATCATGATGATGTGCGCTGCCAGCTGGAGTAGGCGTTCATCTCTCTTCACAGATTTTGATCTTTGGTGTTTTGGGTCAACTCTGCTGAAGATATCCCTTCATGCCACCGTTTCAGTCCATCCAGCATAACTTCTCTTGATCTGCCTCTGCCTTTCTTCCCATTGGTCTTTCAAGTTGTCACGATGTTCTGCAACGCCTCTCTTCTCATCACATGACCAAAGAAAGATGTCTTTTTCTCATTGTTGTATACAATGTTCTAGTTTCATTAGCCTCTTTCAGGCGATCGTTATTAATTATTATGGCAGTCAAAGAAATTTGCCACATTCGTCTCAGGAACCCCATCTCTGTTATGAAGGAAAACAGTCAAAGACACTTTATACGCCTTGATATGTATTGTAAATATAGTAAAAAAAAAACCATATATGTGTAAACCAGTGGTTCTCAACTGTGAACAACCACATAAT
This sequence comes from Cepaea hortensis, assembly GCA_963921405.1. Classification (NCBI taxonomy): domain Eukaryota; kingdom Metazoa; phylum Mollusca; class Gastropoda; order Stylommatophora; family Helicidae; genus Cepaea; species Cepaea hortensis. The sequence goes on along the minus strand of OY992888.1, from coordinate 29,289,483 downwards.
CAATTGATTATTGCTCACTGGATTTAGGAGGCCTGGTGTTCCTTGCCAGTGAGAAGTCCTGATCGTTCGGGTCCCATCGATTGACGGACGTCGGTCGCGGCGATTGGGCAATCTTGAGCATAGCCTACGATGGGTAGCGTTGTGATATTCTGTTGTGATAATTTGGTGTGTCCAGTGTGTGCCGCGTGGTTACACACCCGCTTCACACGCGTGATCCGGGACTGTTTCCGGATCCGGTCAGGGATATGCACTACTGACGAGCTCAAATGAGAGCGAAACTCGAGTATAGTGCTTCCATATTGACGTGGATAGGCCTTAGGTTCATACCAGAATGCGATCGGCGTTGCCAGTAGTAGGTTGTGCTCAATATTTAAATTTCAAATCCCGAAACAACCACATAATCAATGTGACATGTATGTCATCATCCCTCAGTCTTTTCCAGCAGACAGCTTCACGCGCTATGAAAACTTAGGACGGGAGAATTAACGAAACGAAATTTCCTTTCGTTTTAAGGCAATTGATTGGCCGCGCCCCGGAAACACAGGCTTAATCTAGACAAAGGCTTGGTAGACAAAGCGGTCTGGTCAATCGCCATGTTTCTCCAACGTTAGCGGGTGACCCATTGTTAATGGGTTAATTTAAAGCCCACTTATTCTCTGCGTTTTAGGTGAGCATTATATTATATAAAACATATCATGTTATGTATTAGGATAAATGCTTTGAGGCAACTAATATCATGATTGAAGTTATGTGTGTGAAAATTATGAGAACCGCTTTCATTGAAAGGTTGGTTTACGTCACGCAGTCTGGACATCGCCATTTTGTCCAGTCAGCCTTCTTAAAACATACAATATAATCTTGCTATGAGTCACCCTTCTGAGATGATTTTGTGAACTTACCTTATTCCTAAAGGCTTATTTTTCACAACTGGTCTCTATGTTATAAAGTGTTCTTTCTGAGTGCTTATTTTGTATTTCTACTCTTATGAGGGAGAAATATTACTATCTGTGTACAACTTTAATAGTTTGTTAGATAGAGAGATATTCTCGCTTGACTTTTTCATGCACTTAGGAGTTAATCTGTTGTTTACATTGTGGTAAATATACAGAGGTGGGATTGTCTTGTAGTCCTTTTTCATAAATGATGTTATGAGATTGTCATTTGGTATGACATATCTATATATAATCTCAAGGGAGTGGGAAATGACACCATGCTCTTGTGTTTTTACTTTGAGATGTTGGGTAATACCCACTAGAGAGTTCATACCATGTTTAGTAAAAGACTAACAAAGTTTTCTGTTATTCATCATATGTATCTATATATATTCTATTCATGATGTTACTGTTGGAGTAGATCTTTTAACTCCCCCCCCCCCCCATTGGGGACAAACACATGATGATGATGATGATGATGCAAGAGGAGATGACTGATTGGTAGCTAGCCTTTTTGCCATTTGTCAGTGGTAGTCACATAATGCTGTTTGTAACTATGGAAAGGAGATTTATGAATTGTGTACATGAGGACATTGTCTCAGGAACTTTTTCCATGATGTGACAGCGGTACTATCAAAAGATTTTTGCATATTTAGGAGGTGAAGAAAACCTCCCAGGAAGCTCCAGTATCAGTCCAGAAGAGATGCACCTATTGAGTAGATATCTTACTCACTTTTGGAGTGGGTCAAAACTCTACAGTAGGCGACAAGTGCTAGGGAACTAGCTACACTTTTTCTTTCTTCTTCCCTTTTTGTTTCCTTTAATTTTATTATTTACACGGTTATCAGAATGTATATTTTATTATGATAACTGATATCAGAATATATATTTTATTATGATAACTGATATCAGAATATATATTTTATTATGATACACTGTTATGGGAATGTATTTTTAATTATGATACACTTATCAATGTTATTGTTATTACTAATCTATATCAACCCTGTTCTTCTTCACTATACAGCGCTAGAGATGGCGGTGGAGTATTGGCACTAGTCACCATGATTGGAACTGAAGTTATGATCAACTTGTTTGGATTTAGAGGCAGGAAACTGGGATATCAGCCTCCTCTAATATTCTACAAAGAGTGCGGGTTACTGCTACACACCCTGAACTTCAATGCCTGGATAATTACTGGATTTTGAATATGCTGAAGTGGATTCCCTACCTCTGGGAACTTACAAATGGTGTTAATCTTTTCAATGTCTGCAAAGACATGAGGCATGCCTGGCCTAGATGGTTTTCAGCGTATATCCTCTTCTAAAAGTCACCGCCCGATTCCACGTTCAACTGTCATATTCCAGAGGCTCATGGATAAGTCTGGAATTCACCATCATTTACCAGTATGGATTTACCAACTGATTTTGTGAACTCCCAGCTTCCTTTGAATCTTCTCATCCATCATATCCCAGACAGGGACAATCAAGCACTATACCAACTCCCGGTCAATCAATTTGTATATTCAGCTGAAGAAAGAATAACCTACATCTTAACCAAGAAAGGGCTGAAATATTCAGGCCCAATTCAAGTTAGTTCTGTCAGGAAATGCTGATGGATTATGTGATGTCACTCCTCATCCAAAGATATACTGAAAGTGTTTGAGCCTGATCCTGATCGAATCAATCACATGGACTCCCGTGTGTCACGCCACGCCAGAACGTTTCCGACTCATATCTGTCGGTTATATCACATCTGGAATGCTCCTCGTCTAGTTACTTAGCAGCTGTGACTTGAGAGATTACAGTATATCCACAATGGATTCATATGGATTACTCCTACATGTTTTTCGCGATGGATATATGATCCAGAAGTGGAAGCTCTCTGTGTGTGTGTGTGTGTGTGTGTGTGTGTGTGTGTGTGTGTGTGTGTGTGTGTGTGTGTGCAATCCCCAATTTTCTGAATAGGTGGATATATGCAAAGCAGGTGTTTTCCTTGGATTATAGAGAGTGTGATTATGGCCAGACTTTTCTAGTGAATATTGAAGGAGAGGGAGTCATCAACAGACCCCTAGGATATTTCTAGAGACAGATTAGATAGATTTTCTTTATCTAGTTCTTTGTATGGATTATTTACTTTGTTTTGTGTTTGACACAGGTATTTGATGGGACTTCTGTTATGGCTGTATACTTTGTGTGCATTGCCTGAAATATGATAATTTTTTCATGCATGTGACCATATTGTAACCAACAGGGTTTGTCCAGAACCCAAATGTTTTCCACAATACAATTGTTTGTTTGTTTGGTTTAACCAAGCCTTGCAGTTACTTCATTGTTAACCTGTTGTTCCAAAATTGATGTCTATAGTCCAGTTATTGTTACTGTTATGTGATACAGTGAGTTATGGCACTGTTTTTGTCTAACAATGGCTGTTTTCCTCTGTCATGTAATCCAGTTGTTGCGTCTAACATTGGTTGTTGTCCCTCTGTTGTATAACATTGTGGATGTGCATGACAGTGGATACTTGTCATTGTTTATATATATATATGTGGGAGATTAAATGTGGGGCGGGGCACTTACACATAGACACACCTTCTGGGTAGAGTGATTTGTACTCGGGTGTCTGTGGTAGAACTTCCCGGATCTCCCAGCCTTCTATAGGGAAACATTTCTTCTATGTTAGTGTTGAACTTGCACCCTTTTCTGCCTTGTTCAATGCTTGGGTGTTTTACGAGCCAATATATTATTTCCTATAGAGGGCGTGTTTGGGATTTAAACCCCATTCATACTGAATACCCCTAGCGAAACTTGTCCTTATTCTAATTTATTATAATTACCACCCCACATCAACCTTTTGTGGCCCGTGCACCCTTTCACCATATATTTAGAATGCCACCCCCTTTCGTATTTCCTCTCTATAACACTCTCCCCCCCCCAAGCCCCTAAACAGTATACGTAAAAATGGAAGCTAAATTTAATAACACATACTAGAAGAAGTCTAGACGTCTACATAAAACGTTATTTGCAGGTCTGCTTACGTTATAAAACGAATTTCAAAAGAGCGAGAAGTATAGAACCGTAAAGTATGGCGGGGAAAACAATATCAAGTAATCGGTTCTTGTATTAACTTCTTCTTCTTCTTCAGCATTCCGAGCCATTGAGGTTCTTTGCTGCAGATACAAGCGATCTTGAAATAATCTTACTCCCACTCTTCTGGAAACCCTAAAATCCCCCTCCTCCATCCTGAGAGGGTGGCGGGGGGTGAGGGGGTGGGGGGGATTCCCCACTGGTTGAGAACCACTAGTGTAAACCAATAGATACTCGGTAGGCAATGTTGTCAATATCACACCTGCCGCCTTTATCTCCCGGGGCATTTTGTGTTACCCATTGTAGGCTAGATCAGCCTGGAAGCCCAGATTAAGTCACAAACACTGCCTCAATGTGGTTTCGAACACATAACCACTGGGCCGGCAGGCAAGCGTGCTAGCTACTGCGTTACTGTGGGTCCCACATTTGAAATAAAGATGTGTTTCTGACAGCAGTGATCACTCAGCCAGCTGCCAGGATTAGTGCACCAACAAACAAACAGGACATTGTAAGCAACTCGGTCGTAGTTTGTTCTCGTTTTTGTTTTAAACCACATCCCATTATAGAAATTAAGTTAAGTTAGTTGCATATCCTTTACTTACTAAATCCCTTAGCAGTTGGAAATCTAAAAAGAGTAGCCTAACGCCCGGGCAAAATTTCGAGTTAAAAATCTACCCAAAGTATTTCAGGATCCTCGCCGGTGCTACGGAGTTCGTGCACTGAGCTGAGTTTCTCCAGACTCAGGTTTGAGTTAGGAGGAGAACGGAGCACTTATGGGCTAAACCCGTGTGCCGTGATGTTGATCCATCGACTAAACTAAACTAAACTAAACTAACTAAACTAAACTAAACTAAACTACACTACACTACACTACACTAAACTAAACTAAACTAAACTAAACTAAACTAAAGTTTCAAGTATTAGGAGTGTTCATTTTAAATCCGTTCGTTCAGCACCGCGCGTAATTGCGTACGTTGAACAGGATCATGTTATAGTCATGTGATAAGTACTGATCAATGAATAAAAGAGCACGTGCTTATCGTCCCATGATACATAGGTTCTGTTTCTGACAGTTGAGAAAATGGCCGGGTTGATCCAGAATCCGTCCAAAGAAGCTCAAAGAGCGGTGATTCAATTTCTTTCATTTAAAGGATGCCGACCAGTAGACATTCATCGAAGAATGCAGGCAGCGTACGGTAACACATGTGTGTCGAAGACAACAGTGACAGACTGGGCACGAATGTTTCGGAAAGAACGTTAGTTCATTACAGATCTTCGACGGCCGGGTCAAGCGCATATTGATGCAACAGAAAAAAACCATCTCCAAAATTCATGCAGCAGTACAGATGAACCGTTGTCGAAGCATACGTTCGCTAGCGAAAGAAAGATTGATTGATTGATTGATTTAGGAATCGACATCACAGCATTCGGGGCATTCCCATAAGCGCTCAGTCCCCATCCTCAGCAGCCAGTGAAGAGTTCCAACACTAATAGTACCAGTAGCAATCTGATTATATGTCCGTCTCGCCTTTCCTCTGAGCGTTGAGCGTCGGCCAGATCCCCTCGTCACTCCTCGCTGTCTCATTCTTGCCAGACCATGGTAATCCATTTGCTCCTCCGAGGTGTACACGTGCTCCCACAAGGCCGCAACCACGCCTGCCTTGTCATGTATCAATACTCCACCAAGTTCTGCAGAGCCAGCCAATCTGTCCGCCTGTTCATTTCCCAGCACACCAGCATGCCCCGGAGAAAAGATCCAGGCGATGCTTGTCACCCGTGATCTCCGAAGGGAAGCAAGCCCCTCCGCACGAAGCCTAGAAGAAGTCTAGACGTCTACATAAAACGTTATTTGCAGGTCTGCTTACGTTATAAAACGAATTTCAAAAGAGCGAGAAGTATAGAACCGTAAAGTATGGCGGGGAAAACAATATCAAGTAATCGGTTCTTGTATTAACTTCTTCTTCTTCTTCAGCATTCCGAGCCATTGAGGTTCTTTGCTGCAGATACAAGCGATCTTGAAATAATCTTACTCCCACTCTTCTGGAAACCCTAAAATCCCCCTCCTCCATCCTGAGAGGGTGGCGGGGGGTGAGGGGGTGGGGGGGATTCCCCACTGGTTGAGAACCACTAGTGTAAACCAATAGATACTCGGTAGGCAATGTTGTCAATATCACACCTGCCGCCTTTATCTCCCGGGGCATTTTGTGTTACCCATTGTAGGCTAGATCAGCCTGGAAGCCCAGATTAAGTCACAAACACTGCCTCAATGTGGTTTCGAACACATAACCACTGGGCCGGCAGGCAAGCGTGCTAGCTACTGCGTTACTGTGGGTCCCACATTTGAAATAAAGATGTGTTTCTGACAGCAGTGATCACTCAGCCAGCTGCCAGGATTAGTGCACCAACAAACAAACAGGACATTGTAAGCAACTCGGTCGTAGTTTGTTCTCGTTTTTGTTTTAAACCACATCCCATTATAGAAATTAAGTTAAGTTAGTTGCATATCCTTTACTGGAGGTCGGAGTCAACCCCAGCAATTTTTGCTGTTGTGATCTCTTGGCAAGATTACGTTCAGTAATTTGCTATTGCTTTCTGAACGACCGGCACCCATACAATTTCGTAAAAATAAATAACAACACAAGGCTGTCTGCTGCCAAATCGTCCACAGCCGTGTTTCGAACGCAGGTGTGCGAGATTACGAACTACGTCCGTAACTTCCTCGCCACGGAGCAGGCACCAATAAAGAAGACAAGAACGAAAACTTCGAATTTCAGAGACAGTTTTCATTCAAGGCGAAGAGCCCTTGGATTTCTTATAAACATTCTTAATGATTCAAAACAATGTTTTCCCGTAGTGAATTTAAATAACGAAGACACAAACAATAGATTGCACGATTTATTGCCTGGCATATTTCGCTGCATCTCGTCAGGTACATACTGCAGAAATCACACAACTTACGTGAATTAACTAGATAAATCCTTCAAGTTGAAATATACACATATTCGCACAGTAATGTCACTTATCTACCACGGTAATTTTAAGCTGACTAACATGTCTTTCTGTTTACACAATTCTGGCTTGCGTTGATAGATCATAATTGCTTCTGCAAATTTTAACAAGCGAGTATTTTGTGTGTTAAACAACACGCGAAAGGCAGTGTTTCTGTCCACCACATGGCCACTGTCGACGATGTGCCTACAGATTGAAGATGCCAGGAGCTTCCGGTGTGTCGGCCCCACGAGGCTAGCATCTCCTGTGTGTTGTATCTTGTTGACCCATTGAGGTATGTGTTCTAACACCCGTTTGTTAAGCTGTCTCTCTGTTCTACCAATGTAAACGGCCTGGCATCTACATGTGAATTGGTAAATACAATTGTTTGTGGCGTACAGAGGAACAGGCTCTTTGACTGCTGGTGTAGGAATCGGTACGGTTTTATATCTAATGACTGGAGTTGCAGTACAGAATGTTCGGCCTACTGCTGTAGTAAGCCGGTCTTGTAGACGTTGCATTACGTCATCCCCTCGAAAGGTTAGCTGGATGAATACCTTGAGTTTAGGGACTGTAGTTACGTCTGCTTTGGGTTTGGGCTGTTGGCAGTGGCGCTTTATAAATCCTGTAGAGTACCCATTCAGGTTTAAGACATTCTTCAGAGTTTCAAATTCCTCTTTCAGTGTGTCCTGGGTGCATATCTTTCTAACACGCTCAAGCAAGGTCCGTACTAAGCCCCGTTTGTACTGGACAGGTGTGAAGCTCTGAAAATTTAGGTATTGGCCAGTCCATGTTCCTTTGCGATACACCGATCTTTGAATTGTGCCGTCTGCTCTACGTCTCATTAGAATATCTAGGAACGGCAACGCTTCGTTGTGTTCGTGTTCCATAGATAGAGAGATGTTTTTATGCGTCTTGTTCATTGTGGCCTGAAACGATGTTGCTTGTAGCTCGTCTGTGGTGATAATTAGTATATCGTCCACATAACGACGGTAAAAGGCCAAGTTGTTGATGTTTGAGGATCTCTTTTCTTCTAAATGTGCCATGAAGATGTCCGCTAGAATAGGACCAAGAGGACTCCCCATGGCCACTCCGTCAATTTGGCGGTATGACTTAGTTAGAAAAGTGAATTGTATGTTGGCGGTACAAAGTAGTAGTAGCCTCTCCAGAATAGGTGTTGGTATGCCTAATTTTAGTTGTTTGTCTTCAATGCGTTCCCTTATTATTTGCACTGTCTCCTCTAATGGAACGTTAGTGAATAGGGAGGCTATATCCATGGATTCCATGTGTTTGTTATTTATGTCCATAGTATCCAATAATTCCACCAGTTGGAATGTATCTCTGAGTATTTTAGGATCGAAGGACTGTCGTACTGGCTTTAACATTTCGGCTAACCATCTCGCCATTCGGTGTTGTGCAGAGTTAACCATGGACAGGATAGGTCTTAGCGGGATGCCGGGCTTGTGAACACACAGGAGATGCTAGTCTCGTGGGGCCGACACACCGGAAGCTCCCGGCGTCTTCAATCGGTAGGCACATCGTCGACAGTGGCCATGTGGTGGACAGAAACACTGCCTTTCGCGTGTTGTTTAACACACAAAATACTCGCTTGTTAAACAATTTTCAGAAGCAATTATGATCTATCAACGCAAGCCAGAATTTTGTAAACAGAAAGACATGTTAGTCAGCTTAAAATTACCGTGGTAGATAATTGACATTACTGTGCGAATATGTGTATATTTCAACTTGAAGGATTTATCTAATTAATTCACGGAAGTTGTGTGATTTTTGCAGTATGTACCTGACGAGATGCAGCGAAATATACCAGGCAATAAATCGTGCAATCTATTGTTTGTGTCTTCGTTATTCAAATTCTTAATGATATCCAAAATAAATCGTAATTTACAGCTTTTCTTAATGCTGCATGCAATGTATGTTCAATTAGGCATTCATGTTCCCATTACCTCTATCCCGTTCAACCCCAGAAGAGAAGTTATAATTAGGGCCCATCCCAGCAACAAATTAATAATCCTGTGACCAAATCAGCCACATTTCGGAAATTAATTTGAAAGGGATTGTTGTCCATAGAAAGTAATTGTTCATGGCCCAGTGAACAATGACGAAATTGAACATGTCACTAATTGATACGAGGGTAAGTTAATAAGGAAGTCACAAATGGCTGTAGAAAAATAAATAAATGTGATAACAACTTGAAACCAGTTTATTTGTATACATACATTGTCTCTTCATTTCTCAACATAATTTCCACAAACATTGATGAACGTATCTCATAGTTTTATCAGTTCTCCCAAACCGGCAGCATAGAACTGCGTGCTCTGTTTTCCAAACCACGTTTTAACTTCACATTCAATTTCGGCGGTTACTCACGAACGAAATGTCTCCCGCCAAGGTGGGTTTTCATTGGACTTAGACCCTAACGATTTCCAGTAAAGCGGTGCATAGTTGGGTAGAAAACGTTACAATGACGAGTCAATAAGTAAGTCACACAGTTATTTGGGATGGCAGTTAAATGAGAACAGGGCAAGCAAATCTATGCAGTCGGTTTGGGAGAAATGATAAAAAGATGGCATAAGTGCATAAGTGTTGGTGGAAATTATGTTGAGAAATAAAGGGACAATGTATGTATACAAATAAACTGGTTTCAAGTTGTTATCATATTTAGTTATTTTTCTACAACCATTTGTTGCTTACTTATTAACTTACCCTCGTAATATAGTCCTACTAAAATCAATAATGGAGACAATTTGAACACGAACACCGAGTTCATACCTTACAACGGACTCCATAAAGGTGAACATAGGTCACAGAGTGAACATCCCCAAAACAAGAGACAATAAAAAAAAATACAATAATGAAATAATAAAATAAAAATAAGCATTCTAGGACACAACAAACGACGTTTCGATTATATAAATCTTCTCCAGGGACGGGACAACACAAACAGATCTAAAGAAAAACTATAACATTATAACATAATTTTAAAACACAACTCCTTCGTTGTCAATATGGCACAAAAGTTGGGTTCATTTCGATTTTGAAAGGTGCTCTTTTTCTACAAAGGTTAAGTCCAACTCAGCTGTAAAAGTTCCAAATAATAAATTTGTGGCCAAAGTGTGCAGATAGTCAGATATGAATATATAGAGGGAAGTCGGCAGAGTTACAGTTGCATCAAAGGAAAGCAGAGGCTAAACATCACTAAGGTACATATGGTACAACATCAGGAAACAAATTACAGCGACATTGTGGGAACATGCATCTTTCTATGACAACGTGCGGATGTCAACAAGTAGATGCAAGCCGGTTTCAGGGCTGAACCGATGTGAACATACAAGCTTCGTACTTAAGGGTTAAAGCTCAGTCTTTCAGAGACTTCAGAAACCAACAAACCAACCTACCTGAGCATCAACCCTCAAACATCTTTCTACAAGCTCTCAATCTGAAGACTTATTCTACGGGATGAAGTGGCTAGTGAAATGCCATCCCTCCTTAGTAGCCCTTTACGACACACTTGATAGGTTATTTTGGCACAGTTCCTTGACCCCTGGTAACACAAAGGCGAAAGGTCACCCTTTGTTTGCCAATATTAACAACACGCAGTTACGTCGTCACATACACTGTTTCAATAACCTAGCCAGCTGACGGACCTTGCTCCACCCACAGCGACACCGTATTCTCTCTCACACAGCACATACTCTCCAGGTAGAACGAAATTCTCCGCTTGGCTGAATTATTAAATTATGTAAAGCCAAGTGGGGGAAACTGGAGGAGGGCATGCCAAGCTCTTCGTGGCGCCACCTTCTCAGTAATATAATGCTAATGTTTTATGATGGATAGCTGCTAAAATGGAGAAAGGGAGAATGCATAACTATGTTGATACATTTAAATACCTAACATCCGATGAAAGATGCTTGACAGAGATTAAGAGCAAAATAGGTCAAGCAAAGGCTACTTATCAGAAAATGAAAGCTACCTCATGGAATAAGTCACTACCACTTAATGTCGGGGTTTTGTTGTGCGGCAGTGAATCATGGAACATAAATGAACAAAGCAAGAAGAGCTTAGAAACAACGGGAATGAGATTCATGAGACGAATGGTACTTTCGGAGTAGCTAAACCCGATTGCCTGGAAGAAGTTACCAAAGTGGAACATTACATACAACTATAAGAAAAATATAAACATCATTCTTTGGTCATGTAGTGAGAAAAGAATGAGTGAAAAACATCCCGACGACCGGAAAGATCGGTAGGAAAAGAGGCAAAGGCAGATCGAAAGAAATGATTCTAGGTGGACTGAGACGGTGGCAGGGAGGGATATCGTCAGCAGAGTTGACCCAGAGAACTCATGGTCCGAGATCTGAGGAGAGACATGGAAGCCCATGTCATTTGGTAGGTAACATGGTGATGATGGATCGTTGCTAGACTAAGACGTTGTTTCAGTACACATTCATTTAAAAACGATTAGTTGTGAATCCCCAGGAAGACTGGGTTTTAGTACTTAAGCTTGAAGTATTGGAGTTCAGTTGACTGAAGTAGGAAAAGGGCTTATGTGTATTGGGGTGGTAATGGTGCAGAGACTGTCCCCCGACTCAGCTCCAATTACCACTTCCACTGCAGAGCTCGCCGGCTCACCAAGCTCAGGAACTACTGGGGAGTGCAAGGCCGGCACAGGGACTTGTGCTGACAGGCAAACTGCGATGTACGTAACCCGGTCATGATTCAGCACAGCACATTGCTGGAGGTGAGACATGTAATAGTGAAAATGTATACTGCTGTAGACTGTATTATATCTCTGTATTAAACTTTTAAGTGACAGCACAGCTGGAAGTTGTTCAATTTTACCACGTCCTTGCTCAGATGCCGAGTATAAATGTTTCATCATTTAGAGGACACCCAACTTGTAAAACTGGAAACCGATATAAATAAAGTATGAAGTTCTTGGCACCCACGAGGCTTCACAAACGATAGTTTATTCTATCACTCCTAATGCTGCTTGCTTGCTTGTGTTCGTTGGCTTGAGCTCCAACGCGAAGTCCTGTATGTCGGATGAAGGCATCCTGTTGTCCAACATCAGTGTGATGTCATTCAGGACCTGAGGTTTGCGTGAGTATCCGTTGTCCCATGTCTGGCTTATTGGTGTGCAGACTGGTGGTTCCTCGCCGTACAGGCAGACACTCTCCGACTTCGGAGGAATCGGCGATCCTACTTTAGCCAGGACCCCGAAGGGACCTGTTGCCCAGGACGCTCGACGAGGACGCGTCAATAGGTCTTGGCCAGTATATAACCCGGCCCTGGTGCCTTGGAAACACCTCTCCGTCCCATCATTCCTAACGATATGATGAGTATACTATTGTACTATACTGTAATTACCACTCTGCAGTCATCTATGCTGTTCTGCCACTCCTTTAGGCAATCATCTTGTTACATATCTTTTGCAGAAAGCTGCGCTCACCTTTACAAGATATATTAGGCAAATACAACCGACAAAAACGTCGTTAATATCTAAGTAAAAATTTAATCATTTATGCAGTAACATATTATAATTATCACTTCTCTCTTCGATATTGACAAGTATTTAATCCGAATAGAGGTCCCAGCTGCTTATTCAGCCAAATAACCCGTGCTTGCGTATGGGTTGTGATCTATAATCAGCTACTACTTCTCTGGTCTTAGCCAGAACATTTGTGACGTTCCCCGGCTAAATTGCCGTTACGATCCAAGATTTCAGCTGGCCTTCTTACGGCATGGCTTCTTTAGCAAGATTAAGCGTTAACTACGCGTCATAAGTTATCGTCACCTGTGCCTTTTAACCTAAATGCGGCACTGAGCACACACAGCGTCTGGCTGGGGCTAGGCCTTTGTTGGCACTTATAACTTGTTGATTATAACTTGAAACGATACACGTTTCAAGTATAGGGGGCTGCGTGATCTCGAGGTATGGTGTCCGCATCGAGTGCTGGAGGTCCCGGATTCAAGCCCCGGTGATGACCGGGATTTTTTCTCGTGGACTTCTAGTAATGAAATTTCCCCTGGTCTCTGGGTAGTGAGATCGGACGCCTGTGTGTATTGTTGCGGACGTAAAAAATCCCTTAGCAGTTGGAAATCTAAAAAGAGTAGCCTAACGCCCGGGCAAAATTTCGAGTTAAAAATCTACCCAAAGTATTTCAGGATCCTCGCCGGTGCTACGGAGTTCGTGCACTGAGCTGAGTTTCTCCAGACTCAGGTTTGAGTTAGGAGGAGAACGGAGCACTTATGGGCTAAACCCGTGTGCCGTGATGTTGATCCATCGACTAAACTAAACTAAACTAAACTAACTAAACTAAACTAAACTAAACTACACTACACTACACTACACTAAACTAAACTAAACTAAACTAAACTAAACTAAAGTTTCAAGTATTAGGAGTGTTCATTTTAAATCCGTTCGTTCAGCACCGCGCGTAATTGCGTACGTTGAACAGGATCATGTTATAGTCATGTGATAAGTACTGATCAATGAATAAAAGAGCACGTGCTTATCGTCCCATGATACATAGGTTCTGTTTCTGACAGTTGAGAAAATGGCCGGGTTGATCCAGAATCCGTCCAAAGAAGCTCAAAGAGCGGTGATTCAATTTCTTTCATTTAAAGGATGCCGACCAGTAGACATTCATCGAAGAATGCAGGCAGCGTACGGTAACACATGTGTGTCGAAGACAACAGTGACAGACTGGGCACGAATGTTTCGGAAAGAACGTTAGTTCATTACAGATCTTCGACGGCCGGGTCAAGCGCATATTGATGCAACAGAAAAAAACCATCTCCAAAATTCATGCAGCAGTACAGATGAACCGTTGTCGAAGCATACGTTCGCTAGCGAAAGAAAGATTGATTGATTGATTGATTTAGGAATCGACATCACAGCATTCGGGGCATTCCCATAAGCGCTCAGTCCCCATCCTCAGCAGCCAGTGAAGAGTTCCAACACTAATAGTACCAGTAGCAATCTGATTATATGTCCGTCTCGCCTTTCCTCTGAGCGTTGAGCGTCGGCCAGATCCCCTCGTCACTCCTCGCTGTCTCATTCTTGCCAGACCATGGTAATCCATTTGCTCCTCCGAGGTGTACACGTGCTCCCACAAGGCCGCAACCACGCCTGCCTTGTCATGTATCAATACTCCACCAAGTTCTGCAGAGCCAGCCAATCTGTCCGCCTGTTCATTTCCCAGCACACCAGCATGCCCCGGAGAAAAGATCCAGGCGATGCTTGTCACCCGTGATCTCCGAAGGGAAGCAAGCCCCTCCGCACGAAGCCTGCCCGTCCTCACCCTCGTCAGCTAGCTTTCTGAGTCAGTTACAATCACGATGTGTGTGTGTCGTGTTCTCCATCCAGCGAAGAGCCGCAGTGACCGCCTCCACCTCCATTCTTAAGCTGCCCCAAACGTCGACCATTGGCTTTGACTATGAACCCCCAGCCACTTTTCTCACCTCTTGACACTGAACCATCTGTGTAGATAATCGCATCACCCGAGTGAGCATTGTCCTGAATTAGTTGCTGGATTACCACTTCCGTGGCCCCTGCTGGCCATTCCCTGCACTCCCGGCTTAATGTGATTATAATTCTACACAATTCTGACTGCTCCGCTGGCACTCTGACCCACTCCTCTCCACGCCCAATGTTCTCCAAGGGGCACACCTGTCTGATCGTATCCCCTGCCTGAGCCATCCATGATTTCCCTCTTATCAGTCGCTGACCCTTAACTGCGTCCAGCGCCTCATGCAGTGGGTGGTCTGTGTCTGCAGCTACTCTGAGGAATGCCTTCGCCTGCATCACCTTGAGCCTACCAGCAACACTCTGCAGACCAAGGATGTAAAACATACACACTACTGGGGTGTCTCTAGTGCATCCTAGAATGACCCGCATAGCTTCGTTCTGTATGCGCTCTAACTTCACCAGCTGACTCTCTGAGACAAGTGAGCAGACCTAATCCATAATCAATTACTGAGAGGATCAAGTGCTGGTATAGTGTGAAAAGCATTCTCTGCTCTGTGTTAGCGAAAGAATTTGATGTGTCAATTGGGACAATTCAAAAGGTCGTTCGTAAGAAACTGTAATATCGGAATGTGTGTTCACAGTGGGTACCACGGATGTTGACCGACCCCAACAAAGAGGAACGCATGGGATGGTGTTTGAACCATTTTCTGCGTTACAGAGTGGGGGGTGATGCATTTCTCTTCCGCATAGTGGCAGGCGATGAATCACGGTGTCACCACTTTGAGCCGAGCAGCAAAAGAGAGAGAGAGAGAGAGAGAGAGAGAGAGAGAGAGAGAGAGAGAGAGAGAGAGAGAGAGAGAGAGCGAGAGAGAGAGCATGCAATGGAAGCATGCTGGATCACCAAAAGCCAAACATTTCAAGTTACAGTTTTCCGCTGGTTTGGTTATGCTGAGTGCATTTTTTGACCATGAAGGGCTATTGTTGGCCGACTTTAAAGAACCCGAGTGCTAAATAATACGCAACTCTACCCACTACTTGCAAACACTAGACAAGCAGCAAAAAGCCATCAAGAATAAACGACCCGGCTTGCTTTCTCGCGGTGTGATTTTGTTGCACGATAATGCTCGTCCGCATGTAGCAAAGATTGTGCAGGAAGCATTAGCAAGGAAGAAGTGGGAAATTCTACAACATCCAGCCTATAGTCCTGATTTGTCACCATGTTATTTTCGTTTGTTCGGACCTCTAAAGAAAGCTGTCAAGGGGCAACGATTTCACACAAATGCAGACGTAATGAACGCGGTAAACACTTGGTTCAGTGAGCAACCACAATCCTTGTTTGCGGACCGCATTCGCCGCCTACCTAAGCAATGAGATGCTTGCTTGAATGCTTTGGCGATTTCTTCTGACTAACCCATGGTGCATAATTCATTCAAAATGAATGCTTTGTTTAATTCTACCACACCTGTTAATGTTTATTTCATGCTTTTGTAATAACGCCACTGGAACGGGTTTCAAATGAACGACTCATATTACTGACAATAAATCCATAGCCATTGCCCAGACAGTAGCACAGAGTGACGTGTCTTTGTTAGATACAGACAGACGACAAACAATACAGCTCCGGAATCATTATTAAATTTGTATGAAACTTATATTATCGTTCAAGGATATTGAACTGCAGGGCAACATACACGGAGAATCGGAAAACGACAATGGAGAGACATTAATCGATGGGGGACCAACAAGGCCTGAAAAAATGCAAGTAATTAATCCACGTGTATTATTTAGCACTCATATAGTAAAAGTGAAAGATTGTATCTACCAGAAGAAGAGACTTAGAAGCAGTGACATAAGACATACAGATACAATTCGTCAATAAATTATGGTGCATTGAATATAGCAGAGAGACAGACAATGAAGCTGTGAGAATGAAACCAAAACAGAACTGCTTTGTTTCTAGACAAAAGAACTCTGGCTACAGAGCTAGTAAGACTAAGTATCAAAATGATCGATTCTGTAGAGTCTATACAAAACAAGCTGAACAGTCACACCATCACATTGCCCCCTTCTTCCTTAGTAAGAAAATGAACCTTTACACACATTAAGACGCATTGAGCATATGGTGCTAGACGCAAATTTGCTTAAGACCAGTCAACACTCGGTGGGTCATTACTGATAAGCTATCCAATAACACTTGTAGCTGCAAATACCACCGCATTTATTGCCTTCTCGGACAAGGACATTCTGAATGCAATTCATAAAAAAATATAACAACAACCCACACCTGCACTGTCTGACAATCTGCTTATAATTTGCTCAAAACATGCCAGCTAGTAGGATTTCTGCTTACTGCTGTGTAACCATCTACTTCCTTCTACTACCCTCTGTAAAGATTTCCTGGGAAAAAAATCCATCACTAGTGTGTCAGAGTTGAGTTGAGCTAAGAACTGGCATTATTGCACTCAGGACATTCCCATATGCGCTCCGTCCCCTCGTTCAACAGTCAGCGAAGAGTCACACTGCTAATCGTGCACCAGAAAAACTCTGATATAGTTACAGAAGGAAACAGCCAGAGGCCACATGCGAATTCCTGACAAGTACCAACCCCATTGTTCCATTAACAACGGTGATGACTTCATACTCGCTGAGACATTTAGTGCACCTTTCAGATCTGGCAAGTCGACCTCACCCACGCGTGTATTGTTGAAGAGCGTGAACTAATCACCGTTCATACTTTAAATTATGGGCATTTAAAATATGACCTGCGAGTATGCTAAATAAGAAGAAGGCATAGAATGTTGAATACAAAGAGGCAGTTCCGTAGGAATTATATGCACTGATGCATTTGTAGCACATACGATGCTTTGCAGTCTTAGACAGACTACCTACAGCTACGCCTGAGTGACTTCACATGTCTTAACTGTTTCGCAACGCGACGCGCCATTATTATGCAGGGAAATCGAAACACACAGGGGAAGAGAGGTTTCTGCAAACACGCGAACTGTCTAGGGTAGTTGGATGACAAGTCATTTCGTAATCGAGAAAGAGTGAAGGGAGTCGGGGAAAGGGACATAGGTGCATTTATACAGTTATTATTTTATTTTTAAAATCCAGACAAGCAAGTTTTGGAAAGTGAGAGAATTAAGACATTGGGGATTCACATAGACGCACGCACACTGACTATCGATTAGCAGCTGTCTACGATATACTGCAGGCTTGTATTTGTCCTTGTACACATCAGAATGGCAGAAATGGATGCGACTAAAACTCTGACACGTTCCAGTGAAGATAGATGTTTCTTGGTAGACATTAAATATCCGAACTTGTTATTTGTTACAGTTTCTTGAAATCTTTGGATATAAATAAGTGGATTACATTAAACAAGCAATTACGGTAACGTGTTTTAAGTATGCATTTTTTTGACAATATAAATGTTTATTGCAGACCATATTTATAGTTTTATAGCGTGCTCGTCTCGTTTCTGAGACACTTTATTTTATAGCGTTCTGCTTTTGTATTCTTAATATATCAATGTTTCCGGTAATTCATTATTATAGTTTTATAGTTTGCTAGTTTGGGTTCTCAGACCTCTTTATAGTAGTATTTCTTATTGTTAGTTTTCTTTAAATATTATCGTTCGCTACGTAAGGGAAAGACTGGGGACCTATTCCTCCGTGCATCCATACCTAAAAATGTGACGGCCCTAACACTGTCTTATAACCAGAGCAGGTACATGCTATCAAACTTTTTTGTGTTTGTTAGAATCAACGTTTACTCCAGTTCATGTTTACGGTTTTCTATTAGTTTCTTATATTTTGCTCTTCTTGTGTCTCAGACTCGTTATAGCGTTTTATCTTACTACTATTGTTTCTTGCCTCCCTGTAAGAGAAATAATACACAAATATATTAGGTGTGGTCATTGATGTTACAATAATCTGTTAGCATTGTCAAGAAATATACAGATAGATATTCAGCATGATTGTGTGGGTCTACCATTGCAAGTTGTACCCAGTTATAAGTCTATACTCACATTCCCGTGTACCTTGTTGTGTTGAAAGAGTACAAAAGAGACAAGAAGGTGCACTTTCCCAATTAAGAATGTTATAAATACATCACTGAATGTTCCAGTTTATGAAGTGCATTCGCGAGGTGATATTTCATCTCTCTCTCTCTCTCTCTCTCTCTCTCTCTCTCTCTCTA
>OY992888.1:29020785-29265785 GCA_963921405.1 Cepaea hortensis | reverse complement strand
ATACCCCAACTTACTGTTATCACTTACATCATTTGCTTTAGCATACCAATTGTTTTCATTTGTAACCACCTATATTCATCGGTGGACCGGGTCTACATCTTTTGGCTGTAAGGAAACAAAGATACTGTAAGGACATTAATATATTGTTTAATATTTAAGGGAACTCACTTCACCAATGACCCACAGGACGCCCTGCTCTTTCCATCTGACAAACTATTACTCTGGCCAGTCCGCCACTGCATATATTAAAATGTTGCATGTCCTTTACAGGACATTGTGATCAACCCCAACTCCAACCCGATTTACTAGACAGTACGTCCAGTAGTTTGCCATTGCTTTCAGAATGAGAAGTCAAAGTTTAAGAGCAACTGACCAGTGTAGGAAACGATCCCACTACACCGCCACCGGAGCACCGGAAGTTTAAGAACCAACGCTCATACTTATTCGGCCATGTTGACATCTCTGCATATATTAGAATTGTTAAAAACATTGCTTGTTGATGCTATGCATATATTAGCAGAGGCCAACCCCCTCTCCCCTCCCCCACACGGGCAAACTGTTACAGGTCAGCAAAACCAGACGAGGGTAACCGATTCGACGTCAAACCAATCGGTGCACTAGGGTACGCCTATCTAGCATGTGAAGACAGGATTCGGCAGATGGCGCGGAAAAAATCTTCGGTGATTCAACGAGTAAGACGACGTTTTCCTGCAAAGCGTTGTGGAAGGTAATGACCATGGCAAGGCACGTAGAACGCCCTGGTCATCCACTGCACCTGTATTCGTCTCCAGTTATCTTGACTTGCCTTGCCGCTGGATTCAGATGGACTCAGGCGAGGCAGTGAGGTCGAAGAATTGCGCAATCTTCCTAACTTTAATCCAATTCATCGAGGAAGTCGTTCTTCATTCAAATTCTTTTCACTAAAAGCTTTTGAAATTCATTACGATGCTAGGGAGAATGCTGCCAAAGACTGAAATTCGCGGCGTACATCATTACGCAAATGTGTAGTCACTCGTGAAGCAAACAGGACTCCAAGAATTGTGAAAAAAAATGCTGGAAAGAAAAAAACAACAACAACAAAACCTCTGCAGGAGACCCTCCTCCTGGAATTTCAAGCATTCTTTGCCCACATTATAAAAGAACATTTGGAGCCAAAATAGGCCTTACCAGTTATTTTAGAACTGGCCGCTCCAAACTTTCAAACCCACTGGATGAAATGAATGGTCATCATCATTCTTGATGGACAACCACCAATGGCAACAGTAAAAACTGTTGATGTAAGAAGATGTTGATGTTATGCATATATTAGAAATTGTGAAAATCATTGTATGTTAACTTTGTTGCAGGAAAGTGTACAGTCCCACTTAACGTGAAACATACAGTATGAGCGATTTCAATTTCCTCAATGGATTCCAGGAATTTCTTTCCAATGCCAGAGACAGTAACGCTACAATGTAAGTGATTGTATTCCATTGTATTCCTTTGTTGATTATATCCTCTACACTCATGTCATGTTAGGTTAATCGGTCATTACGCTGGTATATTAAAAGTTAGTTGCATATCCTTTACAGGACGTTGCAGTCAACACCAGCATTTTTTTTTTGCTGTTGTGATCTCTTGGTTCAGTAGTTTTCCATTGCTTTCTGAACTACCGGCACCCATACCGTTTCGTAAAAAATCAACGCAATGCGGTCTGCTGCCAAATCGCGCGCAGATGTATTTCGAACGCGGGTATGGGGGATCACGAACCGCGTTATTAAAGTCTTCGCCACGGAGCCGGCACGCTGGTATGGGATTATTAAAATATGTCACAGCACGATACATCCAGCTTTGTTACAGATCATGAATGTATTCTCCAGAAATCAGTGTGCTGGTTTCGAGTTACCTTCCAGACCCACACAAGACATTTATCAGCTATTTATATTCTATTAAAGTAAAGTTTTGTTGTAGGGAGTCTCCGTGGTGAATTGGTCAAGTCGCCTGCCTCGCGCACCGAAGGTTGTGAATTCGATTCCGAGCTACGTTTTTCGGTTCACGAGTGAAATTCTTTTCATCAGAGACCCCTGATAGTGGTGTTGTTTTGTTGGGTGGGTGAATTCCCCCGGAGACTGTTATCTTTTAAGCCCTAGTAATTGGTGTTCAAGTCGTTTTAACCTTGACCAGGACTAACATCCTTCAGTATAAGGTTTGTGTAGAGACTTTCTTAACCACCTGGTACCGAAGTGCTATGTCCACGGGTTCTGTTTCAGAACTCTCCTTCCCCTCCCCAAACCCAGAAACCAGCCGGGTGTGCAGTACTTGTACCGGAACTTCTGCGGAGAGGTATATTAGTATGTAACCAGGTCATGTTTCAGCACAGGACATGCGGACTGGCTGGGACTAATACAAGGTTAGTGACGTCACCTCCACGGGGTCTAAATATTTTATTGTCAACAGACTCCGTCCCAGTGTCCAGAGGAAATTATTGTTGGTGGATCTGCTTATTACAAGCTTTGCCAGAACGACAATTAATTACAGTATACACTTCACAACGCAATGCTTCCCCTATTAATCTGATATTAGACGTTTTGCTCATTTAGAACCGGGGAGGGGAATCTTTTGTTTCTACCAAGAGTCATTTGGATTTTCATAACATCGTTTGCAAGCCATACAACATTATCAGTTTAAAAATGAGCCTGCTATATTTGGTCAGTATTTTGCTTTGATCGCTGTTCTAAGTGTGTTAACACTTTTGCAACGTGTATACTCCAAGTCTGACTGGTATCGACTGCCCTCTGAGTCACCTCATAAAGGCATGAAACGAATATGATGCTGCCATCCGTATGAATACAATGTGGGTGATTTATCTATATATAATTTCAGATAACAGATTTCTTCGGTGTTAATATAATCAGCTATACTTCTACTGGCCGGTCTCTCTGGCTGTGGGGTTACAACACTTTCTCTCTGTAATCCCGTTTATCACGCAGAGTCTCGCAGCGGAGCGAGAGCTGAGGCGGTTCGACCCCCGCTCGTGACTTGCGGGATACTGAGCCGGCCGCTCAGAAAGCAATGGCAAACTACTGAGCGTAATCTTGCCAAGAGATCAACAGACAGCTGAAAGATGCTGCTGTTGACAGCTAAGTCCTGTAAAAGGATACGCAAAACATTTATTTTTATACTTCTACTGATCTATATAATAATTAACATCCTCTTGCCTAGAAAATCAATCCAGGGTTGATCAAAATGACCTACAAAGGACATAAAACATTTGTTATGACCTATAAAATCCAGATTTACACCTCGGCTTAATGATGGAGATTTGATCATGTCACGCTGCATTTACCGCTGTTTTAACACTCTAGAAGTGTATCTCTTCATTCATCAAAGGGCCTACTACGAAAATGGTAAAAGAAAAGTAAAAAGCTCTTGTGCACATCCTAAGGTGCGCATTGGGTATATGGAGCTAGATCCACACTTTTATAGACCAGTTGACACTTGGTGGTCTTCCTCCGAAGTCGGAGAGTGTCTGCCTGAACGGCGAGGAACCACCAGCCTGCACACAAATAAGCCAGACATGGGACAACGGATACTCACGCAAACCCTCAGGTCCTGTATGACATCACATTGATGTTGGACAACAGGATGCCTTCATCCGACATACAGGACTTCGCGTTAGAGCTCAAGCCAACGAACACAAGCAAAGCAAAGCAAAGCAACTTGGTGGTCGAGATCGTTAGTATCACACATGGCTGCTTTTACTTCCCTAGACTTTTTTTAGTACCCATTTTAAGTTGAGTCGACCTCCTAGCCAAGGTCAATACAAAAAATAATCTGTCAGATGTAGATTCGATACCATGACAGCTAAACCAACAGTCGAGAGTCTAGCCACCAGGCTACTGTGATTCCCATAGGATGTATGATGTTTGCCAATTATTTGTATAGACCATTCGACACACGATAGGCGCTTTGGTCAATATGCGCCGATCGGCTTTGCCGCAAAGAACATTTCCTCGTGATTCGTTTTAAGTGGGAAAATCCCCGCTTCAAAGGGTATTCGAACGCATAATCATCGTCCCAGGAGCCAGGCGCCCTATTCACTAACTACCATAATTTCCGTTGCTTGTTAGCCTATGCCTAAATGAGCCTAAATCCGGCATTGTTTGCATAAGATTCAAGCGAAGTAAGCATCCACTGAAAGATCAAATTTTCCACCTTGGCAAAACTGGGTACAATAAGCCGTCAGAGCCAGGGTTGTAGCGAAGAGCAGCCCCCACTACCGTGTTTCCCCGAAAATAAGACCGGGGCTTATATTACTTTTAGCTTCAAAAATGCACTAGGGCTTATTTTCCGGAGAGGGGGATGTCTTATTATTATAATTTTGTTTTTACATAAAAAAATCTACATTTATTCATGTACACAATTCTACGTTTATTCAAATACTGTCATGTCATCTTCTTCTGGAACATGGCCACAACTCTCCAAATCCCGAATTCCGTCTGATCTATTGTAGTTTCAGATCCTAGGCCCATAAACACTGCAGTTTCATCCATAGCAATCATGTTGGAAAGTTGGTATTTAGACAAGTCGATGCCATCAACAAAGCACCCGAATGGAAGTGCATGTTTAATAACCTCATTCTAGCTGACGATCTTAACTAAGGCTTATTTTAGGGGTCATTCATTCATTCATTCATTGATTCATTGATTCATTCATTCATTCATTCATTCATTCAGTAGCAAGTCCTTTGCAGAACATCGCTCCCATAACAACCTTCCGGAAAACCTCTCGATCATAAGCAAGATGGCCCGCGTCCGATACACCCATCTGGAGAGCATCCGCCACATCCTGCACCCATCTTCTCTTTGGCCTTCCTCTTCCTCTCTTCCCAGGCATATACCCCTCCATTATTGTTCTCTCCAAACTTTCGTGACATTTCAAGTGACCAAAATATTTCAATTTTCTTTGTTTTATCGTTCTTAATAGCCAACCTTCTTCAGTATTCAGCTCTTGAAGTATTGATGCATTTGTTCTTTTCTTTACCCAAGATATTCTTAGAACTCGTCTATAACATTTATATTCAAAGGCATTTATGCGCTGCTCAGCTTGTTTAGTAAGTGTCCAGGTATGTTGCAATGGGAAAGATGCATGCTCTTAAAAATCTAATTTGTGTAGTTCTGTCTGTCCCACTCCATAATTTATTGAGTTGTATTAGCCTTTGAAGAGCAAGTGATAGTCATCGTTTAATTTCTTTCATTGTGTCACCGTTGTTGCTAATCAATGACCCAAGATATTCAAAATTTTCCACCACCTCCAATTTTTCCTCATTAACATGTATTTCTTTCTCCATAGTGGTTTTATCTGTATGCATTATCATTGTTTTTGTAGTGTTGAGATACAAGTTGTGATTTTCACTATTCAATTGGGTTGAGGCTATTAGGTTTTCTATACCATTCTGTTTTGTGGATAGCAATACTGTATCATTTTCATATCGAATCTCTGGTATGTCAAGACCACCGATATTTAGAGCATCATATAGGCCCCTGTTTATATCATCTCTTACATTTCTCATTATATTTTCGGCGTACAGGTTAAACAAATAGGGGGACAGCACACATCCTTGACGGACTCCTTGCTTGATGTCAAACCAATCTGATGTCTCGCCATCTGTTCTAACCGCTGCTTGTTTGTCTAGATAGAGCATTCTTATGAGTTGTATTACATGTGGTGGAAAGCCCATATTCCTCATGATTTCCCAAAGTTTCTGATGTTGTACACAGTCAAATACCGCTGAATAATCCACAAAACATGAGAATAGGTTTACATTAAATTCTCTGCACTTCTCTATTATTAAACGCATATTGAGAATGTGATCTCTTGTTCCTCTTCCTTGCCTAAATCCAGCTTGAACCACGTTAATTTCTTCTTCAATTTTCTTACGAAGTCTTCTCATTATGATTTTTAGTAGAATTTTACTTGCATGACTGATCAGGGCAACAGTTCTATAGTTGGTGCATAATTTCAGGTTTCTCTTTTTTGCTATTGGAATGAAGATTTTAGGGGTGGGTCTTATATTAAAAGCATCCTGACAAATCGCGCTAGAGCTTATTATAGGGGTAGGTCTTAATGTCGGGGAAACACGGTGTTAGTAAGTAATCACAGGGCTTGGGCACTTCAAAAGCTCTGTGTCGACCTAGAGTAAAATGTGTACCATTAACTGTTCTATGATGTAAGGGCTGCCCGGGTGAGATTGACCACATCGCTCATGGAGTGCCAACTCATCTATAAACATCTACTGCTTGAAACATATAGCCAACATCCCTTAAGCGATTCAGTGAGAGTCGTTTCCTTTGATTTATTTAATCAAGAGTCTCAAACAGCAACATTCACCACCTTGTGTAGAATAATTAACATTTTGTGATTTATAATTTGGACTTTTCTAAACCTTGTCTTGCTTTCTGTTAATCTTCAAACGTCTGTTAAACTATGCGGCCAAGATTTGAGAAACATTTTGACGTGCTTGGGGTTTTCCACCTATATCATCATGTTTTACACACACACACACAAAACACACACACACACACACACGCGCGCGCGCATACATACATACATACATACATATATATATATATATATATAAAACACAATGTATGTATGTATGTATGTATGTATGTATGTATGTATGTATGTATGTATGTATGTATGTATGTATGTATGTATGTATGTATGTATGTATGTATGTATGTATGTATGTATGTATGTATGTATGTATGTATGTATGTATGTATGTATGTATGTATGTATGTATGTATGTATGTATGTATGTATGTATGTATGTATGTATGTATGTATGTATGTATGTATGTATGTATGTATGTATGTATGTATGTATGTATGTATGTATGTATGTATGTATGTATGTATGTATGTATGTATGTATGTATGTATGTATGTATGTATGTATGTATGTATGTATGTATGTATGTATGTATGTATGTATGTATGTATGTATGTATGTATGTATGTATGTATGTATGTATGTATGTATGTATGTATGTATGTATGTATGTATGTATGTATGTATGTATGTATGTATGTATGTATGTATGTATGTATGTATGTATGTATGTATGTATGTATGTATGTATGTATGTATGTATGTATGTATGTATGTATGTATGTATGTATGTATGTATGTATGTATGTATGTATGTATGTATGTATGTATGTATGTATGTATGTATGTATGTATGTATGTATGTATGTATGTATGTATGTATGTATGTATGTATGTATGTATGTATGTATGTATGTATGTATGTATGTATGTATGTATGTATGTATGTATGTATGTATGTATGTATGTATGTATGTATGTATGTATGTATGTATGTATGTATGTATGTATGTATGTATGTATGTATGTATGTATGTATGTATGTATGTATGTATGTATGTATGTATGTATGTATGTATGTATGTATGTATGTATGTATGTATGTATGTATGTATGTATGTATGTATGTATGTATGTATGTATGTATGTATGTATGTATGTATGTATGTATGTATGTATGTATGTATGTATGTATGTATGTATGTATGTATGTATGTATGTATGTATGTATGTATGTATGTATGTATGTATGTATGTATGTATGTATGTATGTATGTATGTATGTATGTATGTATGTATGTATGTATGTATGTATGTATGTATGTATGTATGTATGTATGTATGTATGTATGTATGTATGTATGTATGTATGTATGTATGTATGTATGTATGTATGTATGTATGTATGTATGTATGTATGTATGTATGTATGTATGTATGTATGTATGTATGTATGTATGTATGTATGTATGTATGTATGTATGTATGTATGTATGTATGTATGTATGTATGTATGTATGTATGTATGTATGTATGTATGTATGTATGTATGTATGTATGTATGTATGTATGTATGTATGTATGTATGTATGTATGTATGTATGTATGTATGTATGTATGTATGTATGTATGTATGTATGTATGTATGTATGTATGTATGTATGTATGTATGTATGTATGTATGTATGTATGTATGTATGTATGTATGTATGTATGTATGTATGTATGTATGTATGTATGTATGTATGTATGTATGTATGTATGTATGTATGTATGTATGTATGTATGTATGTATGTATGTATGTATGTATGTATGTATGTATGTATGTATGTATGTATGTATGAGTAGTATAGAACGACATTATCCGCCCGTTTTGTGGCGCACATTGCTTTTGCGCCACAAAGGGCGATAACTCCGGTTAATTTCCACCTCAAAGGGTGATAACTCCGGGTTTTTTAATTTCCTCCGCAAAGGGCGATAACTTATTTTTAATATGTGTGTGTCCGAGTAGGTGTGGTCTAGTGACGTTAGGTACAACATAAAAAATACAAAATAACAAACGACTCAAGTAAGGTATATGTTTTTTATTACATCATATATATAGACAATACAATGCATATTAAATAAGTAGTGGCATAGTGGGAAAGTCTGGCAGGTAGTACCGGGAAGTTATACGTCGGCAAGTGTGGGAACGGTTTTTTGACGGGTGATGGCGGGTGTCTGTGAAAGTAATTAAGGTAAAAGTAGGCGTGTCTATGTTGGTTGGTTCTGGAAATAGAAAGAGAGGGTGTGAATACGGATGAGGGAGGGTTGTAAGTTATATATTTTGGTTACGTATGAATGTGTTAGTATGCGTGGTGTAGTGATGTATAAACAAGGGTGTGATGGGTCGTGGTTTCTACTCATGGGTTGTATATATGGTGGTGGCGTAGACATCTCATAATGTGTCTAGTCACTATGCATGGTGAGTAATATATAAACTGCCAAGGGTGTGATGGGTCGTGGTTATACTCGACGAAGTAAGAGGTGCAGATGGTTACTATCATCTGAACAGTGTGATACTAGTGTCTAAGTGAAAGTAAAGGGTGGTGTGTAGCTTATTCACTATCATCATTACAAAGGAAATCTTATAAAGTTATAATGGGTGTCATATGATGGTAAGGGGTGGATATTAGTGAGCAAGTAGGAGTGGTCGAGATAGGGGTGGTCATAAATGTAATAAGAGGTGTTATGTTCGCAGTTACACACTGGTCAACCAGTGGTCAATCAGTGGTCAACCAGTGGTCAGGTGGTGGTCAAGTGAGAAAATTTTACGGGAAAAGTAGTTGTAATGATATGGTGATGATTAAAGGATGGTAAATTAGTGGTCAAGCAGTGGTCAAGCAGTGGTCAAGTGGTGGGCAAGTAAGGAAAATTTTAGGGAAAAGTGATTGTAATGATATGGTGATGAATAAAGGGTGATAAATTAGTGGTCAAGTAGTGGTCAAGTAATGGTCAAGTGAGGAAATTTTAGGGAAAAGTAGTTGTAATGATATGGTGACGATTAAAGAGTGGTAAATTAGTGGTCAAGCAGTGGTCAACCAGTGGTCAGGTGGTGGTCAAGTGAGAAAATTTTAGGGGAAAAGTAGTTGTAATGATATGGTGATGATTAAAGGATGGTAAATTAGTGGTCAAGCAGTGGTCAAGTGGTGGTCAAGTAAGGAAAATTTTTAGGGAAAAGTGATTGTAATGATATGGTGATGAATAAAGGGTGATAAATTAGTGGTCAAGTAGTGGTCAAGTAGGGTTCAAGTGAGAAAATTTTAGGGAAAATTTGTCGTAGCGACATGGTGATGATTAAAGGGTGGTAAATTAGTGGTCAACCAGTGGTCAGGTGGTGGTCAAGTGAGAAAATTTTAGGGGGAAAGTAGTTGTAATGATATGGTGATGATTAAAGGATGGTAAATTAGTGGTCAAGCAGTGGTCAAGCACTGGTCAAGTGGTGGTTAAGTGAGGAAAATTTTAGGGAAATTTTAGAAAAAATTGGTCGTAGCGACATGGTGATGATTAAAGGGTGGTAAATTAGTGGCAAAGTAGTGGTCAACCAATGGTCAGTAGTGGTCAAGTGGTCGAGTGACAACTTAAATTGTAGAGGACGATGGCCCTAAGATTATGGTAGTGGTTAAAGTGATCGATGACGTGGTCAAATACCGGTCAACCAGTAGTCAAATGGTCGAGTGAACACTTAAAATGTAGAGAAAAGTACGTATATTGAAACGGTGATGGTAAAAGGGTCGACGACGTGGTCAACCAGTGGTCAAGTAGTGCTCAACCTGTGGTCAAGCGATCAAGTGAGAAAATTGTAGGGTATGGTACGTGTTGTGAAACAGAGATGGATAAATTAAGTAGTGACGTTGTCAAGTAGTGATCAAGTAGTGGGCAAGTACTGGTCAAATGGTCGAGTGACCACTTAAATTGTAAGGGAAAGTACGTGTAGTGAACCTGTGTTGGTTAAAGTGATCGATGACGTGCGCAAGTAGTGGCCAAGTAGTGGTAAATGGTCGAGTGACTACTTAAATTGTCGGTGAAAGTAGGTATAGTGACATGGTGATGATCAAGAGCTGGTCAAGTGGTGCTCAAATAGTGGTCAAGTAGTGGTCAAGTAGTCGAATGACCACTTAAATTATAGGGTATGGTACGTGTAGTGAAACGGTGATGGTAAAATAAGTAAGGACATAGTCAAATAGTGGTCAAGTACTGGTCAAGTAATGGTCAAGTGGTCGAAGGATCACTTAAATTGTAGGGTATGGTATGTGTAGTGACATGATGATGGTTAAAGTGATCGATGAAATGATCAAGACGTTATGCCGACTGCTAAGTTCAGAAAGTAATGTCCTTAGTATTGGTAATTTCCTTGACAGGAGCGCCTCGAGCACTGATTTTGTATTGATCAATAGCACCTAGTGGTACAGTCGACACACATGGATAATAGATACAGCCGGTCAAAGATGGCGTCGCACCCTATCACACAGGGGTAATTGCTACAACCAAACTACATCTCATTCACTAAAACTGGTCAAATATGGCGTCACATCCGGTCACATGGGTAATGGGACATCTGAGACACGTGGTTAAGAGGGAAACTATAGAAAAAGGGTGTCCTATCGGTTGTCGAGTCAGGGAACCTAACTTATGATGATCACTGTGTATACGAGTGAATACACTGCATCATCAACACTCCATCCAAAGGGTAAAATGGTCACCCCTTCTCTCTCTCTTTTCTATAACCGTGTAGTCCTAGTGTTATCCGGTTACACCAAAGGACACCCGGGCATCAACACAACAAACTGCCCCGATTCAACCTTAGGCAATGCACGTAACATGACATGTCACATGTCCGCCGTCATAACCAGCGACGTTATCACGTATCAAATTAGACATCTACACTTGCATGTCCTTTCTATGTGGTCATAGTGTCTTTACATCTTTCTCCAGAAAACCATTTCCAAGACCAAACAGTTTAGTGATATATCGTAAGAAAGAATCAATGACATACATATTTTGGTGATTAAATATTGAAACCAAGATTTTTGTTGATTTTCTTTAGTGGGTTGTGTTCATGGCGTTGTCTTTTTTCTTGATGGAACAGAGCTTACATTACCAGACATGAACAAAGTCTTAGAAGAAGTTATGACAAATACAGAAATATTTCAGTCAAATGTATAAAAAGTAGGAGTTAACCAAGTATGAAAAGACCAAAATAAGAAATATCTCAACCACTCTTATAAAAATATTCAATCGAAAAAAATTGTTCTGCCAGAAACCTACTCGTGGCACCCAGCCAGCTTTAGATGCACCAGAGACAACCTTTGCTTGGGGTGATGATTCGTCTTCAGATGAAGATATTGACCTTTTGGATAGTAGTCATGCCCTAGAGTCTCTCAAGAAAATTAATGTGTTGTGGAACGAAAACTATCCTACTGTCGGTGTCCGAAGGTGTTCGTCATCAACGAATAAGGTGTGTATGGGTAGTAATGATCATAGTTCACATGTGTATTTTTGTAAACATGTCTAATACAGAAGACCTAGCTGCTATACATGTTTTCTATATACATCTCGCTATACTACAAACCATCAGTGACTATACCTTTACCTTTTCTCAAGACGTGACCAATAGAATGTCGACAGTCTGTTTTTTTGATGCCTTTTACCACGTCTCATCATGATTTTTTTTTTACTGTTTTTTCTTTAGTGAAGTAGTATGTGTGGCCGTCTTGTAAGTTTCAATGAGTTTTATTTACCTCCACAGGTTAATTTTGCACCAGAACCTCACTTCTTGACAGTGCATACTGTTGGCACCGAAGAACGCAATGGTAACTGGCACCCTGTAATCAGAGAAGGTGAGCATTTTGAAAGGCGTGTACAAGACTTGAAAAAAAAAATTTTGAATCCAGTTCTGAAGGACAAGGACAGAAGAAAAGTCATCGAACAAAGGACAGCAGTGAAGAAGGCAGATATAGTCTAATTACCATGTTTCTCTCTGCCATATTAAAACAGTTATAAACAGAAATAAACTAGTATGCGTTTCCTTAATATCGTTATGTTTTGAGTTCTAGTAGTACTTGTTGGGAGGTTCATCTGATATGGTTTAAGTTTTAGTTCTAAGTCTGGTTTGTGAGTTGTTTTGTCTGATATGTTCTTGGTGTCTTTATGTATCTCATTACGTATTCTTTAATAGATCCCCAAATTTGGAAAATTTCATGTAAAGTGTATATTAGAATAAGATGTGGTATAGCAAGTTGAAGATGTCAGCCATGGGAAATGGATCTTTGGTGACGAATACTCGGATGAACTATCCCCAATGGACTCACAGATTACATGGCCATACATGTTGTTAACTGTCATGGGTGTTTCAATGGATCACGTGTACAATGGAGGTTTGAAGTTCTTGGTGATGTGACCACTTTGTATTAGAAAGAAAACCAAGAGTGTGGAGAGATGAGTGATGTATATGGGTTTCTGTACCAGATACGGTGAAGGCCTTCGGTAACGTAAAACAAGGAAAGTGGTGCTGATTATGTATTGTGAAATGTCTTTTCAGATAAAACTTCAAGACACATTTGACTACAGAAGTTAAATTTTTCTTTTCTTAGTTTTGTGGACTTAGTTTTTTCCATAGCTATTTCTGTACTTGACCAAAAATTTTCACAAGTTTTGTTGCCTTATTTATAAGTTTAGTTGAAATATTTCTGTCTTTGGACGATATTTTTCACATTTGGTTATTTTTATAATGTTTGGATTTATACCTTTTGATCAATATTTTAGTTGTCATATTTTTTCCTAGGTTTTTATAAGCTTGGTCGAGACATTTCGTATTTTGGTCTTTTCGCCTTTGGTTATTTTTTCCCAGGTTTTTATAAGTTCGGATGCGATATTTCATTACTTGGCCAATATTTTTCACCTTTACCTAACAAATTTTCATACATGTTATAAGTTTAAACGAGACATCTATAAGTTTGACCGATACTTTTTCGTATTTGGCCAACAATTTTATTACTTTGGTTCACGTAATTTCCTACTTCGGTCGACATGTTTCTTAATTTGAGCAATATTTACCCCAGTTGGTTAAGACAATTTTCTACCTTTCATAAGTTTGGACGAAATATTTCAGTATTTGACCTATATTTGTCGGATTTGGGTACCAAGGTTTCGTACTTTTCATAGATTTGGAGGAGTTATTTCTTTACTTGATCAATATTTGTTTTGTTTTTTCACATTTGGTTAACAAAGTTTCCTACATTTTTATAAGTTTCGACGAGGTATTTCGTTACTTGGTCAATATTTTCCTTCTTTTTATAAGTTTGATTGCGATATTTCTGTATTTGGCCGACCTTTTCCCCATTTGGCTGACAAATGTTCCTACTTTTTTATAAGTTTAGTTGAAATATTTATAAGTTTGGTCGATACATTTTCATACTTGCTTAACAAAGTTTCGTACTTTTCATAAGTTTGGTAGGGGGTATTTCGTTACTTGGTCAATCTTTTTTTTTTTAATCACATTTGACTAACAAATTTCCCTACTTTTCATAAGTGTGGACAAGATATATCGTTACGTGGTCAATATTTTTTTTTTCTATTTGACTAACAAACTTTCCTACTTGATTGATATTTTCCCCAATAGGTTAACAAATGTTCGTACTTGTTATAAGTTTGGACGAGATATTTCTGTATTTGACCAATAATTTTAATATTTTGTCTAACATATTTTCTTATTTGACGGTTGAAGTGGTACATAGAAGGTGTACTTTTGTCTGGTTGTGAAGTGTGGCACTGAGCAGGTACACCGAAAAAACATATATTGGTCTTGGAAATGGTTTTCTGGAGAAAGATGTAAAGACACTATGACCACATAGAAAGGACATGCAAGTGTAGATGTCTAATTTGATACGTGATAACGTCGCTGGTTATGACGGCGGACATGTGACATGTCATGTTACGTGCATTGCCTAAGGTTGAATCGGGGCAGTTTGTTGTGTTGATGCCCGGGTGTCCTTTGGTGTAACCGGATAACACTAGGACTACACGGTTATAGAAAAGAGAGAGAGAAGGGGTGACCATTTTACCCTTTGGATGGAGTGTTGATGATGCAGTGTATTCACTCGTATACACAGTGATCATCATAAGTTAGGTTCCCTGACTCGACAACCGATAGGACACCCTTTTTCTATAGTTTCCCTCTTAACCACGTGTCTCAGATGTCCCATTACCCATGTGACCGGATGTGACGCCATATTTGACCAGTTTTAGTGAATGAGATGTAGTTTGGTTGTAGCAATTACCCCTGTGTGATAGGGTGCGACGCCATCTTTGACCGGCTGTATCTATTATCCATGTGTGTCGACTGTACCACTAGGTGCTATTGATCAATACAAAATCAGTGCTCGAGGCGCTCCTGTCAAGGAAATTACCAATACTAAGGACATTACTTTCTGAACTTAGCAGTCGGCATAACGTCTTGATCATTTCATCGATCACTTTAACCATCATCATGTCACTACACATACCATACCCTACAATTTAAGTGATCCTTCGACCACTTGACCATTACTTGACCAGTACTTGACCACTATTTGACTATGTCCTTACTTATTTTACCATCACCGTTTCACTACACGTACCATACCCTATAATTTAAGTGGTCATTCGACTACTTGACCACTACTTGACCACTATTTGAGCACCACTTGACCAGCTCTTGATCATCACCATGTCACTATACCTACTTTCACCGACAATTTAAGTAGTCACTCGACCATTTACCACTACTTGGCCACTACTTGCGCACGTCATCGATCACTTTAACCAACACAGGTTCACTACACGTACTTTCCCTTACAATTTAAGTGGTCACTCGACCATTTGACCAGTACTTGCCCACTACTTGATCACTACTTGACAACGTCACTACTTAATTTATCCATCTCTGTTTCACAACACGTACCATACCCTACAATTTTCTCACTTGATCGCTTGACCACAGGTTGAGCACTACTTGACCACTGGTTGACCACGTCGTCGACCCTTTTACCATCACCGTTTCAATATACGTACTTTTCTCTACATTTTAAGTGTTCACTCGACCATTTGACTACTGGTTGACCGGTATTTGACCACGTCATCGATCACTTTAACCACTACCATAATCTTAGGGCCATCGTCCTCTACAATTTAAGTTGTCACTCGACCACTTGACCACTACTGACCATTGGTTGACCACTACTTTACCACTAATTTACCACCCTTTAATCATCACCATGTCGCTACGACCAATTTTTTCTAAAATTTCCCTAAAATTTTCCTCACTTAACCACCACTTGACCAGTGCTTGACCACTGCTTGACCACTAATTTACCATCCTTTAATCATCACCATATCATTACAACTACTTTCCCCCTAAAATTTTCTCACTTGACCACCACCTGACCACTGGTTGACCACTAATTTACCATCCTTTAATCATCACCATATCATTACAACTACTTTTCCCCTAAAATTTTCTCACTTGACCACCACCTGACCACTGGTTGACCACTGCTTGACCACTAATTTACCACTCTTTAATCGTCACCATATCATTACAACTACTTTTCCCTAAAATGTCCTCACTTGACCACCACTTGACCATTACTTGACCACTACTTGACCACTAATTTATCACCCTTTATTCATCACCATATCATTACAATCACTTTTCCCTAAAATTTTCCTTACTTGCCCACCACTTGACCACTGCTTGACCACTGCTTGACCACTAATTTACCATCCTTTAATCATCACCATATCATTACAACTACTTTTCCCGTAAAATTTTCTCACTTGACCACCACCTGACCACTGGTTGACCACTGATTGACCACTGGTTGACCAGTGTGTAACTGCGAACATAACACCTCTTATTACATTTATGACCACCCCTATCTCGACCACTCCTACTTGCTCACTAATATCCACCCCTTACCATCATATGACACCCATTATAACTTTATAAGATTTCCTTTGTAATGATGATAGTGAATAAGCTACATACCACCCTTTACTTTCACTTAGACACTAGTATCACACTGTTCAGATGATAGTAACCATCTGCACCTCTTACTTCGTCGAGTATAACCACGACCCATCACACCCTTGGCAGTTTATATATTACTCACCATGCATAGTGACTAGACACATTATGAGATGTCTACGCCACCACCATATATACAACCCATGAGTAGAAACCACGACCCATCACACCCTTGTTTATACATCACTACACCACGCATACTAACACATTCATACGTAACCAAAATATATAACTTACAACCCTCCCTCATCCGTATTCACACCCTCTCTTTCTATTTCCAGAACCAACCAACATAGACACGCCTACTTTTACCTTAATTACTTTCACAGACACCCGCCATCACCCGTCAAAAAACCGTTCCCACACTTGCCGACGTATAACTTCCCGGTACTACCTGCCAGACTTTCCCACTATGCCACTACTTATTTAATATGCATTGTATTGTCTATATATATGATGTAATAAAAAACATATACCTTACTTGAGTCGTTTGTTATTTTGTATTTTTTATGTTGTACCTAACGTCACTAGACCACACCTACTCGGACACACACCTATTAAAAATAAGTTATCGCCCTTTGCGGAGGAAATTAAAAAACCCGGAGTTATCACCCTTTGAGGTGGAAATTAACCGGAGTTATCGCCCTTTGTGGCGCAAAAGCAATGTGCGCCACAAAACGGGCGGATAATGTCGTTCTATACTACTTGTATGTATGTATGTATGTATGTATGTATGTATGTATGTATGTATGTATGTATGTATGTATGTATGTATGTATGTATGTATGTATGTATGTATGTATGTATGTATGTATGTATGTATGTATGTATGTATGTATGTATGTATGTATGTATGTATGTATGTATGTATGTATGTATGTATGTATGTATGTATGTATGTATGTATGTATGTATGTATGTATGTATGTATGTATGTATGTATGTATGTATGTATGTATGTATGTATGTATGTATGTATGTATGTATGTATGTATGTATGTATGTATGTATGTATGTATGTATGTATGTATGTATGTATGTATGTATGTATGTATGTATGTATGTATGTATGTATGTATGTATGTATGTATGTATGTATGTATGTATGTATGTATGTATGTATGTATGTATGTATGTATGTATGTATGTATGTATGTATGTATGTATGTATGTATGTATGTATGTATGTATGTATGTATGTATGTATGTATGTATGTATGTATGTATGTATGTATGTATGTATGTATGTATGTATGTATGTATGTATGTATGTATGTATGTATGTATGTATGTATGTATGTATGTATGTATGTATGTATGTATGTATGTATGTATGTATGTATGTATGTATGTATGTATGTATGTATGTATGTATGTATGTATGTATGTATGTATGTATGTATGTATGTATGTATGTATGTATGTATGTATGTATGTAAGTACGTACGTACGTACGTACGTACGTACGTACGTACGTATGTATGTATGTATGTATGTATGTATGTATGTATGTATGTATGTATGTATGTATGTATGTATGTACGTACGTACGTACGTACGTACGTACGTACGTACGTACGTACGTACGTACGTATGTATGTATGTATGTATGTATGTATGTATGTATGTATGTATGTATGTATGTATGTATGTATGTATGTATGTATGTATGTATGTCCGTTCTTTATGCGTTCGCGAACGGTCCATCCGATTGAGATGAACTTTTCTACACGTAGATAGATAGATAGATAGATAGATAGATAGATAGATAGATAGATAGATAGATAGATAGAAAGATAGATAGATATATAGATCCCCGCCGGGGCCTGGTCGAAGCCGGGCCGGGTCAGCTAGTATATATATATATATGTTAATGAGGGTTGGGCGGCGCTTACCAAACCCGACAACCCACATTGTGCCAACGGCTTCGGGCGGAAGAGCGCAATTGGGAGGGTACTAGCCTTATCCTGGTGCGAGGAAATGCAACCCAAAGACAAAATAAGTCATGGCAGGGCAGACCAGGCCCTAAGCCTTGGTTGGCAGCTGGTCTAGGATCGAAGCTCCGACAGGCGGACAGTTAGAGCATCGCTTTGCTGATCCGGCAGCTTCTGCAGCTTGTCTTGTTCCAGATTATAGGTGTCAACTTTCCTCTGGAGTGAACTAGGCAGACCGAGAGAGGGATCATGCTGCATGGGCAACACATGATTTCTTTATTTTAGCCCAGGCTTTGTGCTATGGAGAGGCAATAACTCCATCCCTGGTCAATATACAATATGTTAATGAGGAAAGTATTTAATAAATATATGTTAATGAAAATATATGTTGATGAGGAAAAATTAGAGGTGGTGGAAAATTTTGATTATCTTGGGTCATTGATTACCAACAATGAAAGAAATTAAACGACGACTATCAATTGCTCTTCAAAGACTAAAACAACTGAATAAATTATGGAGTGGAACAGACAGAACTACAAAATTTAGATTTTTAAGGGCATGCATCTTTCCCATTGGAGGACGAAACATAAATAACATTAGATATGCAGATGATACAGTATTGATTGCAGACAATGCATAGGATCTGCAACAATTAGTAGACGCTGTTGTTGTACACAGTGAGCAGCTGGGGTTGGAATTAAATTGTAGGAAGACACAGGTTATGGTCATCACTAGGAAGAACGAAGTACCACAATGTAATATACAAGTAAATGGGAATATTCTTCAACAAGTGAATCGGTTCAATTATCTCGGAACATTCATAACATCTGATGGCAGGTGCCTTGAAGAGATTAGAACAAGAATCGCCAGTGCGAAAGTAGCCTTTAGCAAGATGAAAAACATTCTGACCAATAAAATGATGTCAATTGAAACGAGAAAAAGAGTGTTGAGGGGATACATAGAGCCTGTTCTTTTGTATGGATGTGAAACTTGGACAATGTGCAGTCAAGCTGAAAAACATCTGATGGCTGCAGAAATGTGGTTTCTGAGGAAAATGCAAAGAATACCATGGACAGATAGAAAAACCAATGACCAAGTACTACAAGAGACTAATGAAAATCGTAGATTGATTAGAGAAATTAGACGTAGACAGTCAAACTTTTTGGACATGTTATGAGAAGAAATGGACTGGAGAACTTAGTGACAGCTGGCAAGATCGAAGGGAACAGACCAAGAGGAAGACCGAGAGGAAAATACCTGGATGGCTTGGCCACATGGCATGGACGAGACAGGAACACTGAGCTGATCCACGACTCTGGTGATCGAGTGAAATGGCGAATCATGACCGCCCACGCTTTCCGGCATGGCACATGATTGATTGATCTTTCCCATTTCAACATACGCCTGTGAGACCTGGACACTTACTAAACAAGCTGAGCAGCGCATAAATGCCTTTGAATATAAATGTTATAGACGATTTCTAAGAATATCTTGGATAAAGAAAACAACAAATGCATCCATACTTCAAGAGCTGAATACTGAAGACAGCTGGCTATTAAAGACGATAAAACAAAGAAAATTGAAATATTTTGGTCACTTGAAACGCCACGAAAGTTTGGATAGAACAATAACGGAGGTGTATGTGCCAGGGAAGAGAGGAAGAGGAAGGCCAAAGAGAAGATGGGTGCAGGATGTGGCGGATGATCTCCAGATGAGTGTATCGCACGCGGGACATCTTGCTTATGATCGAGAGGTTTTCCGGAGGGTTGTTATGGGAGCGAGGTTCTGCAAAGGACATTCTGCTGAATGAATGAATGAATGAATGAATGAATGAATGAGGTTTTCCAATTTATTTCTATTTTTAATCATGTAGCAATAATAACAACATGTTTACCCATTGGTAATTTCAGCATTGTGTGTAACAGCAAGATCGACCATTATCTGTTTTACCAGTTCTGTCTTATACCCGCCGTAAGTATCACCTCATTTGACATCACTGAATTTAGGTCAACACGTAGTCGATTAAATGTGGGATGGGTGTAAAGAAGTTAAGAAGTTCGCATATGGCTGGTGAAGATCTGGTTTGTTTCACGTTACCCTCGCTACAGATGCCGCCATAGAATCATACACATTGAATAATTGATGTATACACGAACCACATGGATAATGTTCAGGGATTACACAAATTATGTGGGACAAATGCTACACAAACTAGCCTCACATGGGACAACTGCTACACACATTAACCTTATATGGGACAACTGCTACACAAATTAGCCTTATCTGGGACAAATGCTACACAAATTAGCCTTATGTGGGACATGCTACACAAATTAGCTTTATCTGGGACAAATGCTACACAAATTAGTCTTGTGCGGGACAAATGCTGCACACACTAGCCTTATGTGGGACAAATGCTACACAAATTAGCTTTATCTGGGACAAATGCTACACAAATTAGCCTTATGTGGGACAAATGCTACACACACTAACCTTATGTGGGACAAATGCTACATAAATTAGCCTTATCAGGGACAAATGCTACACAAATTAGCCTTATGTGGTACAAATCCTACATAAGTTAGCCCAATGTGGGACAAATGGTACACAAATTAGCCTTATGTGGGACAGATGCTAGACGAAAGAGGCAGAGGGAGACTGACATGTGTACGTGGAGAACTTAAACTGCTGGGCAACAAATATTCATAAATAAGTTTATGTTACGCCGATTTAATCAAATTATCGGATGACAGAGAGGATTGAGAGTCACGATCGCAGATCTCTCCTCCAGATCAGTCAATAGAAAAGAAGAAAAAGAAGAAGAAGAAGAAGAAGAAGAAGAAGAAGAAGAAGAAGAAGAAGAAGAAGAAGAAGAAGAAAAAGAAGAGGATTTTATGGTGTATAGAACTCTAGACTTGTATTCCACGGAATATCTAAAACTAGACATTTTCTCTAGGACAGTGGTCTCAACCGGTGGGGAATTTTAGGGGTTTCGGAGTGGGGTGGGGGGGGGGGGGGAATTAAGATTATTTTAAGATCGCGTTAGTACAAGAACCGATTACTTGATATTGTTTTTCCCTCCATACTTTAAGATTATGTACTTCTCGCCCTTCTGAAATTCGTTTTATAACGTAAGTAGACCCGCAAGTCACGTTTTATGTAGACAGTTAGACTTGTTCTAGTATGTGTTATTAAATTTAGCTTCAAGTTTTATGTATACAGTGTAAGATTAGGGGGGGGGGAGGGGGTTAAAGGGAGGAAATACGAAAGGAGCTTCTGAACATATGGTGAAGGGGTGCATGGCCTAAAAAAGGTTGAGAACCACTGCTCTAGGGACTACTGAACACCAGACAATATGGAAAACTTGACGTAGCTTACAGGTGATACATAATACTGGACATATTATAGTGAAAATAGAATACCAGGCATATCATATAGGGAATACATAACACAAGATACATTAAAGGGAATATATAATACTAGACCTATCTTATAGGGAATACATAACACAAGATACATTATAGGGAATATAGAATACTAGACCTATCTTATAGGGAATACATAACACAAGATACATTAAAGGGAATATATAATACTAGACCTATCTTATAGGGAATACATAACACAAGATACATTATAGGGAATATAGAATACTAGACCTATCTTATAGGGAATATATAACACAAGATATATTATAGGGAATATAGAATACTAGACCTATCTTATAGGGAATATATAACACAATATGCATTATAGGGATTATAGAATACTAGACCTATCTTATAGGGAATATATAACACAAGATACATTATAGGGAATATAGAATACTAGACCTATCTTATAAGGAATATATAACACAAGATACATTATAGGGAATATAGAATACTGG
The DNA here is from genome assembly GCA_963921405.1 of Cepaea hortensis. Classification (NCBI taxonomy): domain Eukaryota; kingdom Metazoa; phylum Mollusca; class Gastropoda; order Stylommatophora; family Helicidae; genus Cepaea; species Cepaea hortensis. Next base: position 29,243,480 of record OY992888.1, on the reverse strand, counting down.
ACCTATCTTATAGGGAATATATAACACAAGATACATTATAGGGAATATAGAATACTAGACCTATCCTATAGGGAATACATAACACAAGATACATTATAGGGAATATAGAATACTAGACCTATCTTATAGGGAATATATAACACAAGATATATTATAGGGAATATAGAATACTAGACCTATCTTATAGGGAATATATAACACAATATGCATTATAGGGATTATAGAATACTAGACCTATCTTATAGGGAATATATAACACAAGATACATTATAGGGAATATAGAATACTAGACCTATCTTATAAGGAATATATAACACAAGATATATTATAGGGAATATAGAATACTGGACCTATCTTATAGGGAATATATAACACAAGATAGATTATAGGGAATATAGAATACTAGACCTATCTTATAGGGAATACATAACACAAGATACATTATAAGGAATATAGAATACTAGACCTATCGCTCAGAAAGCAATGGCAAACTACTGAGCGTAATCTTGCCAAGAGATCAACATACAGCTGAAAGATGCTGGTGTTGACAGCTAAGTCCTGTAAAGGATATGCTAAAAAAAAAACCAAAAAAAAAAACAAAAAAAAAAACCTATCTTATAGGGAATACATAACACTAGGCATATTATAGGGAATATAGAATACTAGACCTATCTTATAGGGAATAGATAACACAAGACATATATGGGGAATATAGAATACCAGGCCCATCGTATAGGGAATACATAACACAACACATATTATAGGGAATATAGAATACCAGGCCTATCTTATAGGGAATACATAACACAAGACATATTATAGGGAATATAGAATACTAGGCCTATCTTATAGGGAATGCATAACACAAGACATATTATAGGGAATATAGTACACTAGGCCGATCTTATAGGGAATACATAACAAAAGACATATTATATGGAATATAGAATACTAGGCCTATCTTATAGGGAATACATAACACAAGACATATTATAGGGAATAGAGAACACTAGGCCTATCTTATAGGGAATACATAACACAAGACATATTATAGGGAATATAGAACACTAGCCCTATCTTACAGTGAATACATAACACAAGACATATTATAGGGAATATAGTACACTAGGCCTATCTTATAGGGAGTACATAACACAAGACATATTATAGGGAATATAGTACACTAGGCCTATCTTATAGGGAGTACATAACACAAGACGTTATATGGAATATAGAATAATAGACCTATCTTATAGGGAATATAGAACATTAGGCCTATCTTATAGGGAATACATAACACAAAACATATATGGGGAATATAGAATACTAGGCCTATCCTATAAGGAATACATAACACAAGACATATTATAGGGAATACAGAACACTAGACAAAGGTGTTTCCAAGGCACCAGGACTGAGTTGTATACTGGCCAAGACCTATTGACGCGTCCTCGTCGAGCGTCGTCCTGGGCAACAGATCCCTTCGGGGTCCTGGCTGAAGTCAGTAGGATCGTTGATTCCTCCGAAGTCGGAGAGTGTCTGCCTGCACGGAGAGGAACCACCAGTCTGCACACCAATAAGTCAGACATGGGACAACGGATACTCACGCAAACCTCAGGTCCAGTATGACATTACACTGATGTATCCGACATACAGGACTTCACGCTTGAGATCACAGCCAGCGAACACAAGCACGCAAGCACTAGGCCCATTGTATAGGGATTACATAACACTAGGCATATTATAGGGAATATAGAACTCAAGGCCTATTTATAGGGAATACATAACACAAGATATATTATAGGGAATTTCGAATACTAGGCCTGTCTTATAGGGAATACATAACACAAGACATATTATAGGGAATATAGAACACTAGGCCCATAACACTAGACATATTGTAGGGAATATAGAACTCTAGGCCTATCTATACGGAATACATAACACAAGACATATTATAGGGAATTTAGAATACTAGGGCTATCTAATATGGGGTATAGAACATTAGACATATCTTATAGGGAATATATAACACTAGACTTATTGGACTCTAGGGGGGGGGGGGGGAGCTGCGTGGTCTCGAGGTATGGTGTCCGCCTCGAGAGCTGGAAGTCCCGGGTTCAGGCCCCGGTGATGACCGGGACTTTTTCACGGGGACTTCTAGTAATACAAATTCCCCTGGTCTCTGGGTAGTGAGATCGGAAGCCCGTGTGTATTGTTGCGCACGTAAAAAATCCCTTGGCAGTTAGAAATCGAAAAAGAGTAGTCTAACGGCGCTGCCCGGGCAAAATTTCGAGTTAAAAATCTACCCAAAATATTTTTGGATCCTCACCGGTGCTACAGAGTTCGTGCATTGAGCTGAGTTTCTCCAGACTCAAGTTTGAGTTAGGAGGAGAAGGGCGCACTGACGGGTTGCACCCGTGTGCCGTGATGTTGATCCATCGACTAAACTAAACTAGACTTATATGGGATATAGAGCCATAGCAGTGTGTTCCAGTAAGCATAAAACATGTATGCGATTCGTATTCTAATAGTTTATAAAACGGTGACCTAAACCTTTTAAGAGACTTTACATATATAAAGGACTGATGAAGAATCTTTCAAAAGCTGTTACACATTCAAGAATTTAGCTGTCGTCTATTGATCTTGCTATTTCACCGTTAGTGCATGGCTATTGATCATTGCAAACTGTGTCACCTGAAAATTCATTCAAAATTCCAGGTGCTTTCGTGGCTGCGCACGGGATATGGTATTCAGAGTAAATGTCAATAATAATGAATAACTGAATGACTCTGCAGTAGTTTGTGTTGCAGAATGATAAATAGAGGTGACGCTACAGCAGTTTGTGTTGCAGAATGTTAAACAGACACCCCGAGTGGCGATGCAATGATTACAGTATTCTAACTAATAGCTGACAATTTAACCCAGGGGCCGTCTCATGGGATTCTGGCGTGGACAAAGAGGGAAAAGCATCTGATAGTAAAGATAAACATCCATTAAAATCTGTTAGTGCAGTGTTTGATGATCTGCATGTGGCTGGGGTTTGATCTAACAGCTTTCATAACGGGACGCGTGGGACCGCCTAGCTGTCAGATTACTGAATCTTTAATGACACAACGTGGGTTTAGTGTATATAAATAAGTCACTGAAAAGTCGGCAGGGTCGACTTCATTGCACCGGGTGTTTATCCCATATGGCCCAGTCTCCTTCCGCAGCGAACTGCAGAAAGCGTCGCACAAAGTACGAACTCCGTAGCTCTAGCGAAGACCCACAGGAGTCTCTGAAAAAATGCACCCGTGAACCGAAGGACGCAGCCCGGAATCGAACCCGTAACCTTCAGAGCCCGAGTCAGACGGCTTGACCACTTCGCCACGGAGACTCCCGGTCATAGTGTAAATATAAAGAAAAACCAATCCCTGGCGAACACTGGCGGCCAGCGAAATAACATGAGAAATAGTAGTAGGCCTCTTTCAGTCCTGAAGGACTATAGAGTTGTGCCGCTTGGGAGGTGCCTGGCAGCACCGCTGGTGACTGTATAGTCCAATTCGAGAATGACAATCTCTGTCACAGTTTCCGCATCTGTGAGACGAGGCAAGTCCCGCAGTAAGTGACTGCTCTTTGAGCCTGTGCCGTCTCTCCTCAGTTTTTTGGATCTGATTGCGCTCAAAGAGCACCAGTCCGTTTCGTACATCTCTTCTCCAGGAGCATCTGTCTGTTGCAACTCTCTCCCACGTGTCTGGATCTATTCCAATGGTTTTCATATCTTGTTTACACACATCCCTATATCGCATTTGGGGTCTTCCGGTTGGCCTCTTTCCTGTGGCTAGTTCTCCGTAAAGGAGATCTTTGGGAATACGTTCGTCCTCCATTCGAGATACGTGGCCCAACCACCGGAGGCGTCTCTGCTTGAGGAGGGTGTGCACTGTGGTAATATCTGCTCTTTCAAGCACCTGTTTGTTTGTTATGTGGTCTTTCCATGTTATGCCCAGGATACGTCTCAGACATCTTATGTGGAAGGAATTCAACTTCCTTTCCTGTCTTGAGTACAGGGTCCAGGATTCAGACCCGTAGAGTAGTGTGCTAACAACACAAGCTTTATATACTTGAGCTTTTGTACGCTCTGTTAGTCTATTATTCTCCCAAACTCTTTTAGCTAGCCTGGAAAATGTTGTGGCTGCCTTTCCAATGCGTCTGTCGATTTCTGTCTCTAATGAAAGATTATCTGATATTGTCGATCCCAGATACACGAAATCGTGGACGACTTTCAATTCATAATTAGAGATTTTGATTGACGGAGGCGCATCAGCATCTTGTTCCGTCACCTGTGTTTTATTTAGGCTAATGGTGAGCCCAAAGTCTTTGCAGGCAGCTGCAAAACGATCTATGAGCCTTTGGAAATCTTCTGCTGTATGAGTAGTCAGTGCTGCATCATCTGCAAAAAGTAGTTCTCTTACGCATCTTGGTCTTATTTTGGTCTTTGCCTTGAGTCTTGATGGGTTAAAAAGTTTGCCATCAGATCTTGTGTGGAGGTATATGCCTTCAGTGGCAGTCCCAAATGCTTGCCTTAAGAGAACAGCAAAGAAGATACCAAAGAGTGTAGGAGCAAGCACGCATCCCTGCTTTACTCCGCTGCTGATGCTGAATGACTGGGATGTTGAGCCGTCAAATAAAATGGTCCCCTGCATGTTTTCGTGGAATGATTTCACGAGACTAAGAAGGGTGGGTGGACATCCAACCTTTTCAAGGACCTTAAAAAGGCCGCTTCTGCTCACGAGGTCAAATGCCTTTGTGAGGTCGATGAAGGCTATATATAATGGCTTCCTCTGTTCTCTGCACTTCTCTTGGAGCTGCCGGAGTGAGAAAATCATATCGATGGTGGACCTGTTGGGTCTAAATCCGCACTGCGATTCGGGGTAGATTCTTTCAGCAAGAATGTGTAATCTTTTAAGGATTACTCTGGCAAAAATCTTGCCTGTAATGCTGAGAAGGGAAATGCCGCGATAGTTGTTGCAGTCGCTTCTGTCGCCTTTGTTTTTATAAAGGGTAACGATGTTTGCGTCTTTCATATCTTGTGGTATTGATTTTTCTCTCCAGCAGAGCTGTAATATTGCATACAGTTCTGGGATGATTGTTTCTTTGCTACATTTTAAAATTTCAGGTGGAATACTATCTTTTCCAGGTGCCTTGCCGGATTTGAGAGAGTCTAGTGCTTCGCTGATTTCTGTGAGGCAAGGTTCGTTATCCAAGGCATGCATGGCGGACTGTTGATCGATGGCTTCCAGAGCTTCTTCGCTGACAGTGTTATCCACTGAGTATAGCTCTGAGTAGTGTTCTACCCAGCGATCCATTTGTTTCGCTCGATCTTTTATGATTACCCCCTCAGTTGATCGTAAAGGGGCCATCTTATTTTTTGATGGACCGACAGCTTGCTTGATGCCCTCATACATTCCTCTTATATTTCCAGTGTCTGCACAAGTTTGAATTTGAGCAGAGAGCTGTAGCCAGTACCTGTTCGCACATCTTCTTGCCATCTGTTGTACTCTATTTCTGGCCGTTCGCAATGCCTGCAGTGTTTTCTCTGAAGGTGATGTTTTATACATCGAGAATGCATGTCTCTTTATCTCCAGGACTGGGAGCATCTCTTCAGAGTGTGCTTCAAACCAGTCGGTTGACTTAGTTTGCTTCTTGCCAAATGTTGATAGTGCTGTATTGTAGATGGTGTCGCGAAAATGACTCCATCTCTCGGTGGAATCTCCGTCTGTGGGGCCGGGCAGAGTATCCGCTAGAGCCTGCATGAATTTGTTGACCTTCTCTTTATTTTGGGTGCCACTGGTGTCAATGCGTGGTCTTCCTTCTGTTCGGCTTCTGTAGATTCTCTTGGGCTTTATCTTCTCCTTGCTGGAGACGAGTGAATGGTCGGTGTCGCAGTCAGCACCATGATAGCTGCGAGTCATCCGTACATTGCGGAGGTTGCTGCGTTTAGTGAGCACCAGGTCGAGTTGGTGCCAGTTCTTTGATCTGGGGTGCCTCCATGACACCTTGTGTTGAGGTTTCGTGTCAAAGAAGGTGTTGGTCACGCACAGATTATGGTGGCTGCAGAATTCCAAGAGACGTTGTCCATTGTCATTGATCTTCCCAACACCAAACTGTCCTAGACATGAAGGCCAAGATTCGTGGTCAGAGCCAACCCTGGCATTGAAATCCCCCAGGATAAAAAGATATTGTTTCTCTGGTGTTTCACTGACTTCTTTGCTAAGGTCGTCATAGAACTTGTCTTTAGATTCTGATGCTGCAGTTAGTGTTGGGGCGTAAACGCTTATAATACTAACTGGGCCTGCCTCTGTCTGGAGTTGGAGCTTCAATATTCTTTCAGTGCCATCACTTGGTGGTATGATGGAATTGAGCAGCTTGTTTCTGATAGCGAAGCCAACTCCATGCTCCCTGGTCTCTCCGCACGGCTTGCCATGCCAGTAGAAAGTGAAGTCCCTCTCCTTGATGCTTCCAGATTCTTGGAGTCTGGTCTCTTGCAGGGCGACAATGTCTATCCCCAGTCTTAGCAGTTCGTTGTTTATCACTGCAGTTTTGCGGGCATCCACAATCTCATTTAGATCGTCTGAGATGCCAGGGGTCATGGTTCTTACGTTCCATGTTCCCAGCCTTAGGGCCGGTTGTTTTGTTTTTTTCTTGCTGTTAGGTGTATAGATTGCGGTCCATGTGTCAGGATTTCCCCCTAAGCTCCACACACCCTCAGGAGCAGATGAACCGTGGCGAGACAACACCTTATTGACTGGGGGCTGCCCAGCTTAGGCGGGCGGTAGCTGTCTAGTGAGATACGATGATCTCTCCCACCGTCGGAAGTAGCCCCTGGCGCCTTGCTCTACGCCAATCGAGCATTAAGACTTATAACCGGCAAATGCTACTTCCCGTGTTGTGTCACCGCTTTACGCGGTGCTGAAGTGACCTCTTCAGGGCACAAGCCTGGGCAATGGAAATCGGAGAACCAGCTGTTGCCCAGTAGCAGGTTCCCCCTCTCCACGTCGCCGATGTTGACCAAGGGAAAGGCAGTAGCCAATGCAACTTGGCATCGGTGCCGTCGCAGGAGTTGCCAGAACTATGTTGTTTACAACATGAGAAATACATTGGCAGTTATTTATGGGCATCCGCCACAGAAAGGTAAAGAAATGGATATCGAAAGACACGCCAAAGACGATCGAAAAAAATTGTCTATATCTTCCAATTTTTTTTTCCTTCGCGCTCTTTGAACTCAAGCGTAGTCGATACACAAGCTGTTACTTCTAGTGCACTTGACTGAGTTTTGGCATGTGGATTATCTTTTCCTATTATCAGTGTCCGTCGCCATCAGGCGAACCCACTCCGGCTTATAAGGTACGTGTAATTTACGTCACCAAGTCAAGGACGAGACGTCACCAATTTAGTTCAATTGGCCTGTGTAGAGGCTGAACCAACTAATTCGGCATCTGCACACCGGATGTTTAAGAATGACCCCCGAAAGCTATAGATATAGCACTTTAAAACCTGCCGCCACCACATGACGTCAGCGACTCACTGAAGGAGTTAGTATACTTCAAGTACGCACCCCACTTCAAGTACGCACCCCTGAATACAGACGTGCAACTGGCCTATCCTACACACGCATCAGCAGCTACGGAACAGAAACATGTGTGGGTTACATAATGGGTGTGGGTTATATAATGAGTTTCCGTTACAATGGGCACCTTATATAATGAGAGTGGGTTAAATAATAAGCTTGGCTGACAGTAATGCACGTGGTTATATAATGAGTGTCTGTTGTATCATCATCAGCGCGCATTACATCGTGCGGATACATGACTGAACGTATGAGTTTCATCGAAAATATTACATAACGAGTGTGTTACAAAATCGTGCGTGTAGGTTACGTCTTGAGTGTGTTACAAAATATGCGTGGGATAAATATTATGTGAAGGATAAATGATTAATGTGAATGCATTAATGATTGCAGGCTACATAATTAGGCGTGGTTTATGTAATACATATCGGTTAAATATAAAGAAGGTTTGCATAACCAGTAAGTGAACAACAAAAGTAGAAGACCACTTCAAACGCCAGTGGGAGTATTAGGCCCATGAGGTTATTCCCAACATCTTTAGACCATTCAGCACTCGATAGGCGACGCCTTTACTTCCCCAAAATGTCCTGGTGTATATTTTATGCTGGGTCGACCTGGAATCTCAGTTAGTGGAAAAACATATCTCCGCCCCGAAAGGGATTCGAACACATAGCCACAGGGCTGAGAGGCAAGCGTTGATATAACAAGTATGCGTTCCGTAATAACAGTGGGTATTTGATGGAAAAGACCTTAGACTTGTAAAAAACATATATTGGAAACAACAAGCTGCCATCAGAATTATTAACAATGAAGGTCAATATCAGCCTATTAAAAGAGGTGTGAGACAGGGATGTGTAATGTCTCCAGATCTTTTTTCCCTGTACAATGAAAATATTTTCAGAAATATAGAAGTTATGGAAGGAATCAACACTGGGGGACGATGCATCAATAACATTAGATATGCAGATGATACAGTCTTGATTGCTGACAATGAACAAAATCTGCACAATTTAGTAAATGCAGTTGTTGCACACAGTGAACAATTAGGGCTGGAACTGAATATTAAGAAGACACAGATTATGGTCGTCACTGGGAAGAAGGAAATACCACAATGTGATATACGAGTAAATGGGCATATTTATTAAGCAAGTGAATCGATACAGTTATCTCGGCACAATCGTAACATCTGATGGGAGATGTCTTGAAGAGATTAGAACAAGAATTGCCATTGCGAGGGTAGCCTTTTGCAAGATGAAAAACATACTGACCAATAAAGAGATATCAATTGAAACCAGAAAAAAAGTGTTGAAGTGCTACATAGAACCTATACTTTTGTATGGATGTGAAGCGTGGACAATAAGCAGTCAACCTGAAAAATATCTGAGGAACATGCAAAGAATACCATGGATACCCAGAAAGACCAATGAACAGGTCCTTCAAGAAACAAATGAAGATCGTAAACTAATTAGAGACATTAGACGCAGACAGTCAACATTTTTGGACATGTTATAAGAAGAAATGAATTGGAGAATTTGGTGACAACTGGCAAGATCGAAGGGAAGAGATGAAGGGGAAGACCGAGAAGTAAATACCTGGATGGCTTGGCCACGTGGCATGGTCGAGACAGGAACACGGAGCTGATCCACGACTCCGGTGATCGAGTGGGATGGCAGAACATGACCACCCACGCTTATCAGCATGGCACATGATGAATGGATTTGATGTGTGTGGGTTAGTAGCAATTGGAAGTCAGCATGGCCCAATGGATAAAAGCCTTCGCCATTAAACTTTCGGTGTGCTTATGACGAGGTAGCAGATTCAACCCCTACACCGGTTAGTTGGATTAAAATGTTGACTTCTCGTCCTTGACTTGGACATTCCCATAGCACTCCGTCCTCTTGTTCAACAGCCAGCGAAGTGTCGCACTACTAATCGTTCCCACCGCTATCTGATTGAAAGATCTCCTGGCCTTCCCTCTCAATTTGGAGATTCTAGCAGAATCCCCACGGCAAACTCATCCTTTCCACATACGAGTTTTCTGTCTGTTCCCCCACTTTCTTCACCTGATCCCACAGGCGCACGACCACCTTCTTCTTGTCCATAAGTAATCTACCACCAAGAGATGCATTCCCTGCCAGCCTATCAGCCTGTTAATCCCCCCCCCCCCCCCGCACTCCCCGCATACAATTCTCACAATCTATGATCTATGAAGCGAGGTGAGCCATTCCACACGAAACTTTCCTTTCTTGGGGATGTAAATTGCAAGTACCTCTGAAGTCGGAGTGGGTTAGCCTTATGGCGAGAAACACTGGTAATAGGAAAAGCTAATTCACACGCAAAAATCATTCCAGTGCACTATAAATAGTAACACGTGATGGACTACGATTGCGTTTAAAACGATCGAATGCAGAAAAAAAAAGATAGCAGAAATAAACTAAATTAAACCATTATTTACAGTAGATGTACTGCTAGGAGAGTTATATTTACGTTTTTACGATGTCGTCAGCTCTTGATTTATACTTTTACAATATTAAGATAATTGAAATTTTCATACAATGATCATACTGAAAACACATTTTCCAGATTTTGCTCACGATAATGATGGCGGCTACGAAATCACGCAGACAAAAGCTGCTAGAATTCCTTGATGGTCGACCTGCACTCGTTTTGTAAGTGATGGTACTTTCATATATTCACATGATTATTTACTAGTTTTGTGCACTGACGCGAATCACAGACAATTAGCAGGCAACTAAGGAACTACATTGAAGCTGCAGAGGTGTGGTTTTAAACAATAATGTTGAGAACACCATAGAAGGAGTAAAGAAGATATCTTAATTGTTGTTAACCTACACAGGGAACCGATTACTCGCACCCAAGACAGTCCACATTCTTTGGGCATTTCATGAGAAGGAGGATGCTGGAGATGAGGTTTGTTTAGCTATTGACTAAACATAAATGCGCGTACAATCATGATAAACAGCTAGTTAGCAGAACTTGAAATGCACATAGAGAGCTTTGAAATGTTATACATAACCTGGTCTACTTTACGGCAATGAATCATGGAATGTGAACAAATGAAGAAGAACTTGGAGACACAGGAGATGTGATTTCTGAGACGTCTTTTGCGGTTGGGCTACCAAAGATACCAATAACGAGTGCCTGGAAAGACTAATGAGTGTAGAACATTATATACAAATATAAGAAAGACAGCAACGAACAATGTTCTTTGGGCAGATAATGAGAAAAGAGGCGCTGGAAACATCACGAAGACTGGAAAGATCACCGATGTAAGCGGCTGGGGCAGATAGATTGAAATGATGCTGGAGGAACTGAGACGGGGAGGAATACGTAATCAACAGAATTGATCCAGAACACCGGGGACAGCGATGCTGCGGAGACGCATGAACGCCTACGCCTGTTGGTAGGGCACATGATGATGACGAGGCACACATGTCGATGTAGCTATGTTTACACTGTCGAGTGTGTGATGTGGTGTCTGTTCCTATTCGTTTTTCATTATGAATGTCAATCAATACCTGTCATTTAATTTCTCATGCTATACAGGAAAGAAATAGCAATATACAGGAACGGATAAAACACATAATACAGTAAACGGGGAGTTACTAGAACAAGTAACTAGTTTCTCCCATTTTGGACAGGTAATAACAAATTATGGCAGCAGCGAAGACATCAAAAAGAAAGGAAGAGGAACAAAGGAACACCAAGGGAGAAGATGCATGGCAGTTTGGCATCAATGTTGAACAATTTGGCCATTCAGAAAGCAATGGCAAAGTACAGAACGTCAACACTGGCACCTTGCACAGAACGTCAAAATTACCTAGTAAATCACTAATAGCCAATAAATACTGGGGTTGATTGCAACATCCTGTAAAAGAACATTCAACTGATTTTAACTATTTCTCTTCTCCGTTTTTTTTAAATGTGTATGTTTGTTTTGATTACCTACGGGTTCTAGAGAAAGAACTTTCTAGCTATAATAAGTTAGTTGCATATCCTTTAAAAGGACGTCGCAGTCAACCTTTACAATTTCATGCCGTTTGTGATCTCTTAGCAAGTTTACGTTCAGTAGTTTGCCATTGCTTTCTAAACGACCGGCACTCATACCATTTCGTAAAAAAAAAAAAAAAAAAACCAACATACATTCAACAACACTGGCGTAAAGTTTCTAGTAAAGTATACATAAATACATATACCCAACAACACAGACGTAAAGTTTCTCGTAAAGTATACATAAATATATACATTCAACAAAACAGACGTAAAGTTTCTAGTAAAGTATACATAAATACGTACACCCAACAACACAGACGTAAAGTTTCTAGTAAAGTATATATAAATACATACATCCAACAACACATTCGTAGTTTCTAGTAAAGTATACATAAATACATACATCCAACAACACAGACGTAAAGTTTCTAGTAAAGTATACATAAATACATACATCCAACATTACAGACGTAAAGTTTGTAGTAAAGTATATGTAAATACGTACATCCATCAACACAGCCCCATGGACACTCTGACCAGATCTTCAAGGATCTCCTTCTGCTGTGCTTTCGGTGCTACGGGCTTCACCGTCTATCAGATAGTGTGGAATGGCAAGTACGCCATTGACTATGCTGGTCCAACGGCTCTGAAAAGTAAGTCAAACATTCTGTTGTTATAACCTATTATTACAGGTTGGTTAAGTTAGTTAATTAGTCAACATGTCATCCTCATTGCACATCGATCTATTAGCCCATAAGTACTCAGATCTCCTTCTCAGCATCTCCCTCAGCGTCTAGCGATTGATGACACCAGTTCTGTGTTGGTTGTCCTTTGGCATGACGCTCTAGTTTAAGTTGACAACGCCCGACGTGATATTCTTGCAGTCTGATTACATGTGCCATATTATTATAAAGTAGCATCTACAATTAGGTCAAACAATATGTTTTTAGAACCAGTAAATGTATGAATGATACTGTATTTAAGCAGCTACATGTAAATCAAACAATTCGTTTTTAGAATCAATTATTTCATTAATTAGTCTCCAAATTAGCATCTACAAATAAGTTTTAAAAAATCTGTCAGAACCAATAATTGCAGAAATTATACTGCATCTACAAGTAAGTCAAACAATCTGTTATTAGTATCAGTAACTGCAGTATTTATACTGTATATTAGCATCTCAAAGTAAAATTACCGTAACTTTGCCTAAAAACAGGAGCAGTTTCTTCGTCTGCAATGTTGTAGTCTCAGTTCTCTCAGAGTCTACGAGGTATAAGGAAAAATATTGGTAATTCGTGTCTGCAATGCTCTATAGAGAGCCTTGTGATGTGTAGAGTTCAAACAACTGGACAACGAATAATAATGTAAGCCATACCCACTTGATGACAATAACGGATGATAGAAAGGAGTGGAGAGTTATAACAGTTAATGTTTGTTTCAGACAAGACTATTGAAGAAGAAGTAGTGGAAGAAGATGAAGAAGAAGATGAAGAAACAGTAGAATACAGACATTGATGCCAATATGGCTATCAGTAAGTATGCTTGCTTACCATGAGAGTGGTCCGGGTTCAAAGTATTGTGCCCTATGTTTTCCCACCGCTGTTGCTCTGGCGTCGACTTAGACTCAAAATAAGTACCGGGTAATGTGTAGACTGGTACTGAAATTATCTTCAAATGAAAGATTGTGAGGTAGGGAAGTGATCACGGCACGTCTTTATGCCGTGACTTAGTATATGTGAAAGCTTAACACGCCATATCCCCACTGCCATATCTTTTCTCCGAGGCATGCTGGTGTGCTGGGGAATGAACAGGCAGACAGATTGGCTGGCTCTGCAAAACTTGGTGGAGTATTGATGCATGACAAGGCAGACGTGGTTGCGGCCTTGTGGAAGCACGTGTACAACTCGGAGGAGCAAATGGATCACCATAGTCTGGCAAGAATGCGACAGCGAGGAGTGACGAGGGGATCTGGCCGATTCTCGACGCTTAGAGGAAAGGCGAGGTGCACATATAATCAGATTGCTACTGGTACTATTGGGGTTGGAACTCTTCGCTGGCTTCTGAGGATGGGGACGGAGCGCTTATGGGAATGCCCCGAATGCTGTGATGTCGGTTCCTAAATCAATCAATCAATCAATCAATCAATCAATCAATCAATCAATCCCCACTGCTATGTGATTACCTTTATAAAGACAGAGCACAGAAAAATTATCCTGTGTCATAGCACGACAGTGAGTCAGCACACGAACTGACACATGCCGTTAGAGATCGCAAGATGTGAAGAAACATGACCGCCCACGCCGGTGGTCAAAGCACTCGATGATGATAATGACGACACGACAGTTGCAGTGATGAGATATGTGATCTTGTTCTTCTCTTGTTTTCAGCGCTGATTATTCTCGTGTCCGTGCTGATCTATGGAATGGTGTTCTTCCCAGTGTTCACAAGCCTTGCCCTGGGTACAGCTTTCTCTTACTTCCTGGGTTCGCTTTATATTTGGATGTTCTTTGCTATTGAAGTGTATAAACTCTACGAGTGTGAATTCAATGCGGTGAGTATTGCTGAATGTGTTATCTATAATTCACAAATTGGACATTGATTTCGGGGGTAGTGGTTTAAGAGGGGGGAGGGTGGGGGACGAAAGAAAGGGACATAAACTGAAAGGGAAAATTATATTTGAGGGAACTTCAAATGAAAACCTTAAAACTGTGATAGACAGTACAATAACCATGCCCTTGTCTTGTAACCTGTCAATATTGTTGTTAAAATGCCAAGAGTGTTAAGCACATGACATCACGGTGCAGACGAACACGGTGACTTCATAAAGGCAGTTTAAAGATGGCCGCCCCACTTTTGACATGCACCAAAGAGGAGCAGCGTTCTGTTGTCCGTTTTGTATTTTAAATCAGTGACCTCGACTTTCAGTGTATACCACATCTCCCGTACTCACCAGAACTAGCTACAAGTAATTTCAACCTGCTTGGACAACTCACAGAATCATTGAGAGAAAAGTCTTTTCGGTCCGATGAAGAAGTATAGTAGCTGGTGTATGTGTGGTTACACAAGCGAACAAGATAATATGTTTTATACAGGAATCCAAGCACTTTATTGGCGCTTGAGGACTTGCGTTGAACACATTGATGACTTCATCGAAAAATGATATATTTGTTCCTTACTTTTTTCCCCCAAATATATTCTCTCTCTCTCTCTCTCTCTCTCTCTCTCTCTCTCTCTCTCTCTCTCTCTCTCTCTCTCTCTCTCTCTCTCTCTCTCTCTCTCTCACACACACACACACACACACAATTTACGTTTCCAGTTGAATCCCCCTCGTAGATGACAATAAGTATCAAGACAGACACACTAAAGGTTGTTATTGAGACAGACAAACCAAGAAATGTTATTGAGACAGACAAACTAAGACATGTTATTGAGACAGACAAACCAAGACATGTTATTGAGACAGACAAACTAAGACATGTTATTGAGACAGACAAACTAAGACTTGTTATTGAGACAGGCAAACTAAGACATGTTATTGAGACAGACAAACACAGACATGTTATTGATACAGACGAACTAAGACATGTTATGAAGACAGACAGACAAAGACATGTTATTGAGACAGACAAACCAAGACATGTTATTGAGACAGACACACTAAGACGTGTTATTGAGACAGACAAACTAAGACATTCTATTGAGACAGACAAAGTAAGACATGTTATTGAGACAGACAAACTAAGACATGTTATTGAGACAGACAAAATAAGACATGTTACTGAGACAGACAAACTAAGACATGTTATTGAGACAGACAAACTAAGACATGTTATTGAGACAGACAAAATAAGACATGTTATTGAGACAGACAAACTAAGACATGTTATTGAGACAGACAAACCAAGACATGTTATTCAGACAGACAAACTAAGACATGTTATTGAGACAGACAAAATAAGACATGTTATTGAGACAGACAAACCAAGACATGTTATTCAGACAGATAAACTAAGAAATGTTATTGAGACAGATACACTAAGACATGTTATTGAGACAGACAAACTAAGACATGTTATTGAGACAGACAAACTAAGACATGTTATTGAGACAGACAAACTAAGACATGTTATTGAGACAGATAAACTAAGACATGTTATTGAGACAGACAAACTAAGACATGTTATTCAGACGTGGCTGAGATATTACTCAAGCTCAAAATGTATCTGGTTCGATTCCTGCATACGGCTGGACTTTTCCCCCAGCAACCACTGGTATCTAATGATATCATTCAACCCGCTGATGTCTTGGGTAGTATGACAGGATACCCAGCCTTCTCCGATGAGGACGAAAATCTAGAGTCCCGCGTGCAAACTTTACACATAAAAGATCCACTGTCAGCTGGAAATCTCAAAGAGTTGGTTGCAAGGTTCCGTCACTCTCCTGGCAACATTGTTAATAAAAATATTTGCATGTCACTCACAGGATGTAGCAGTCAATCCCAGCATTTTGGCTGTTCGTGATTCATGGGCAAGTTTTACGTTCAGTAATTTGCCATTGCTTTCTGAACGACCGGCACCTACACCCTTTTTGGAATAAAAACCCAGCACCGCTGTTTCGAAACAGGGCATACGGGATTACAAATCACGTCCGAAAAGCCTTCGCCACGGAGACCGGTGGCAACATTCTAAGGAAAAGTAAATCTACCCAAGGGTAGATAAAGGCCGCTACCTTCGATGGAATATGTCTAGAGGAGAATCTATCCACGGGTAGATAAAGGCCGTTAGCTTAGGTGGAATCTGTCTATAAGAGAATATACCCATGGGTAGATGTAGACCGCTATCTTAGATGGAATCTATCTAGAGGAGAATCTACCCACGGGTAGAAAAAGGCTACCTGAGATGGAATTTGTCTAGAGGAGAATCTATCCACGGGTAGAAGGTCGTTAGCGTAGATGGAATCTGTCTAGAGGAGAATCTACCCACGGACAGATAAAGGGCGCTACCTTAGATGGAATCTGTCTAGAGGAGAATCTATCCACGGGTAGATAAAGGCCGTTAGCTTAGGTGGAATCTGTCTATAAGAGAATATACCCATGGGTAGATGTAGACCGCTATCTTAGATGGAATCTATCTAGAGGAGAATCTACCCACGGGTAGAAAAAGGCTACCTGAGATGGAATTTGTCTAGAGGAGAATCTATCCACGGGTAGAAGGTCGTTAGCGTAGATGGAATCTGTCTAGAGGAGAATCTACCCACGGACAGATAAAGGGCGCTACCTTAGATGGAATCTGTCTAGAGGAGAATCTACCCACGGGTAGATAAAGGGCGCTGGCTACCTTAGATGGAATCTGTCTAGAGGAGAATCTACCCACGGGTAGATAAAGGGCGCTGGCTACCTTAGATGGAATCTGTCTAGAGGAGAATCTACCGACGGATAGATAAAGGGCGTTACCTTAGATCGAAACTGTCTAGAGGAGAATCTACCCACGGATAGATAAAGGGCGTTACCTTAGATGGAATCTGTCTAGAGGAGAATCTACCCACGGATAGATAAAGTGCGCTACCTTAGATGGAATATGTCTAGAGGAGAATCTACCGACGGATAGATAAAGGGCGTTACCTTAGATGGAACCTGTCTAGAGGAGAATCTACCCACGGATAGATAAAGGGCGCTGGCTACCTTAGATGGAATCTGTCTAGAGGAGAATCTACCCACGGGTAGATAAAGGGCGCTGGCTACCTTAGATGGAATCTGTCTAGAGGAGAATCTACCCACGGATAGATAAAGGGCGCTACCTTAGATGGAATCTATCTAGAGGAGAATCTACCCACGGATAGATAAAGGGCGCTACCTTAGATGGAATCTGTCTAGAGGAGAATCTACCCACGGATAAAGGGCGCTACCTTAGATGGAATCTGTCTAGAGGGGAATCTATCCACGGATAGATAAAGGGCGCTACCTTCGATGGAATATGTCTAGAGGGGAATCTATCCACGGATAGATAAAGGCCGCTACCTTCGATGGAATCTGTCTAGAGGAGAATCTACCCACGGATAAAGGGCGCTACCTTAGATGGAATCTGTCTAGAGGGGAATCTATCCACGGATAGATAAAGGGCGCTACCTTCGATGGAATATGTCTAGAGGGGAATCTATCCACGGATAGATAAAGGCCGCTACCTTCGATGGAATCTGTCTAGAGGAGAATCTACCCACGGATAGATAAAGGCCGCTACCTTCGATGGAATCTGTCTAGAGGAGAATCTACCCACGGATAGATAAAGGCCGCTACCTTCGATGGAATATGTCTAGAGGAGAATCTATCCACGGATAGATAAAGGCCGCTACCTTCGATGGAATCTGTCTAGAGGAGAATCTACCCACGGATAGATAAAGGGCGCTACCTTAGATGGAATCTGTCTAGAGGGGAATCTATCCACGGATAGATAAAGGGCGCTACCTTCGATGGAATATGTCTAGAGGGGAATCTATCCACAGATAGATAAAGGCCGCTACCTTCGATGGAATCTGTCTAGAGGAGAATCTACCCACGGATAAAGGGCGCTACCTTAGATGGAATCTGTCTAGAGGAGGTTAACGCAATTGTATAGCGATGTGCAACTCACTGACTTCTGGGGCGCATCACTAGGTGCTAGACACTGATCTTGAAGAGAAAGAAGAAGAAGGAAAAGAAGAAGAAGCAGAAAGAAAGAGAAAAGTAAAATGAATTTATCATTTAATGATTGAAATAAATTGAATAATTAAAATAAAAAACACTTGCGTTATTTTGTTGTCGTGTTTGTAAAATATAAAAAAGTGACCGGTAATTTCAGTTAGTTAAATAATTAAATGTTATAATGCTTTTGTTGTCAATAGAATATCTTATGTTCTGCCAATAATTAATTACTCCTTTCGTTTATATCTTGCATGTTAGTGTATATTGCACATATAGCTCATGGAAATGAAAGCAAAGAAATGTAGAAGTTACGTAGAAGCTAGCAAAGCAACCCCCCCCCCCCCCCCCAAAAAAAAAAAAAAAAAAAGGAAGAAAAGAAAAAAGAAAAAGAAGGATTATATAAAACAATTTAATGACAGATACATTGACAGACACGATAGTTTTATAACACCGTACTGACGAAAACAGTCGAAGACAGAGCAACAAGATGTAGGTAACGATACATGTTGGTAGATAACATATTATGAGGGGAAGTCATTAAGTTATAAGATTTTTACGAATAAAATGTGTGTTTTTTTTTTTTACAACAGCGCAACCAGAAATTTTGTGTAGGGTATTTCTCAACACAGTGCCCCTGAATGGCAACACATTTGGTCCACCTGTCCACTAGCTTGCTGATCTTCTAGGAAAAATATCTTTGTATGTCGCCTTTGTGTGTGACCAACCAATATTGTAGCGCCCGAATTTCCCCGTTGTCAACTGCAAACCTCTAACCCGCAGATCTTCTTTCAAGGGACCAAACAAGTGAAGTCCGATAGCGTCAGTTATAGACTGAATGCTGGACCTAAAAATTCAGAGCACGTAGTGTATCCACTGTATTAGAAGTCGTGCTGCAACAATACTCTATTCCAGAGAAGTCCCCGGCGTGTCAGTTGTATCGCGGGCTTCAATGTGTTCACTAGCGTGTCTTTGTATCGAACATTCAAACAACGGTTTCCATACTGAACCATCATTCTTTGTGGATTTCACAGTCTCATACCATCTGAAAAAATGAATAACGCGTCATTGTTCTTCCATTCTTCCAATGTGCAAGTCGATAGTGGGTTAGCCAATTTGTAATTGCTATTGCGCAAGCGCAAACTGTTTGATCCGCGCACCCATACATGGGGTATTGCCTTAGAGTCAGCTTGTGTACTGAAGTAAAATTTAGGCTGTCTATATTCTTCCATGCACGTTATAATAAATTCCTTTTACTTAATGACTTTCCATCGTAAGATATAGACGAAAAGCAGTCGGAGCGAGAGACGGAATGCCTTGGAAATCCAATCGGATGCATTCTTTGGATGTAACCATTATCTTTCAGCACAGGATATACAGACTGAGTAGGATTTGGTCTAGGCTGGTAAAGTTTTCTCTAGATGTTCTAGGTATTTTATTGTCAACAGACTCACTCAAGTTCGCCAGAGAGAAAAATGAAGGTATTAATAAGATGGATATGTTCTACTAAGTATGCGCGGTGTCTTTCTCACACAGGCAGGGCGAGCTGTATTGATGCTCCGGGGCTTGCCCAATCTGTTGTGCCTGGCCTACCTGAGCATAGCCATGCCATTCAAGCTGTGGGTAGCTGCGCGGAAGGGGAAATACTTCACCCCGAATCTAGGAGAGGACGCCTATACAGAGACCCTGGAGCAGATTAAGAAATCGTATCAAGGCAAACATGTCACGAAATTGTTGCAGAAACCTGAAGTTGTATTGTGAGTTGTTGTATGTTGTTGTTGGTTTTATTGTTTTTGTGCACACCCTGGCGATAAAGTTGTTCACCCATGAAGAATTTGAGGAAAAGTGATGGCTCAGGTTTATTCTAACCGATAATCAACATACGCCTTTCTATCGTGCACATAAGGCCACCAAGTGTGAGTGCAAAGCGCAGTGCTTGACTTTTTGGCTGACTGACATGATTGTGGGGGTTTTATTCGACTCTCTGTCAGTCTCGAAGCATGTATGGTAAGTGCTCTTCGACGGGCTACATCAGATTAAAAACCGTGAAACTCGAGGAGCTGCCTTGCTGTCTTGCAGCTACTGGGAGGACCCATGTTCTGAAAATACCACACGCAGGTTGTCAAGATCGTCTGCATCGAGATGATGATTAAATTAGAAGGTGCTGCTTTACCATACTATCATTTGTAAGTCCTGAAAAACCAATGACCAAGTACTACAGGGAGACAAATGAAAATCGTAAATTCATTAGAGAAATTAGACGTAGACAGTCAAAATTTTTTGGACATGTTATGCGAAGAAATGGATTGGAGAACTTAGTGACAACTGGCAAGATCGAAGGGAACAGACCAAGAGGAAAACCGAGAGGAAAATACATGGATGGCTTGGCCACATGGCATGGTCGAGACAGGAACACTGAGCTGATCCACGACGCTGGTGATCGAGTGAAATGGCGAGTCATGACCGCCAACGCTTTCCGGCATGGCACATCATTGATTGAGGCTGGGTTCGGTGGTCAGTCAATCAATCAGGTGCTGTTTCCACAGTCAAGGCTGACTGCAATGGATCTCCAACACTACGAGCCTCTCGCTCTGGTTTTACGAGTTGACAAATGCTTTTAATGTTATCTTCCTGTTTGTGTCGCTGTCTATCTCTTACTCGCCTGCCTTCGGCTTTTCCCTACAGTATGGTAGTAATAAAAACACAACATATGACCAAGAAGATTTAAAAAAAACACACACACGCACACACAAACATACTCCAGCCCCTCCCGAGCATTATCGGGCTCTGGCCAGCTGAACGTCAATTTAGTGATCTCAAGAATTAGAACACAGCATTCCAGATGGTCTACAAAAACAAAACAACAACAAAATTAATCTTTCCAGTTTATCTTAAATTAGTGACACATCTGTCACATCTATCTTAACGAACGAACGAACGAACCAACCAACCAACCAATCAACCAACCAACCAACCAATCAGCCAACCAACCAACCAACCAACCAACCAACCAACCAACCAGTCAGGCAATAAAATAAATAACCAACCAACCAACCAGCCAGCCAGCCAGCCAACCAACCAACCCCTCGAAATACTATAATACTTGAATAAGGTTCCCAAAAACCCTAAGACCGATTAAACGATCAATCAACCAATCAACACACCCACTCCCAAACAATCCATCCACCAACAAAGCCATGAATCAATCAGACAACAAATCAGCCAACCATCCAACCAAAACATCAACCGACCGACCAACCGATCAAACAACCAACCACCCGACGGACCGAGTAAACGACCAATCAACCAACAACCCACCCACCTACCAACCAACCAGCCCACCCACCAACCAAGCCACCAACCAATCAGACAACAAACCAACTAACCAATTAACCAACCAACCAGTCAGGCAATAAAACAACCAACCAACCAACCAGCCAGAAAACCAACCAGCCAGCCAGCCAGCCAGCCAGCCAACCAACCAGCCAACCAACCAACCCCTCGAAATACTATAATACTTGAATAAGGTTCCCATAACCCTAAGGCTTGTATCATGGGTTAATTTCACGTTTTAACACTTATTAAAACCTGTTTGACATGCGAAGTTCCCGTTAGCTGTAATTCATGTTTTCTCCATGTATACGCAGCACATCAATATACATATAAAAACATCTCAATACAAACATGCATAACGAAATCTGACTGATGGTTTATTCGTACCAATACTTTGTTACCAATGACATACATGGAGAGTACTAGAAACACACAGGCGTAAAATCACATGTATAAGAAACACACGAGAAACTAAAAACACGTGTAGTGATAACACCGATTACTGACTCTACAAAACACCACAGAATTTAATGATAGGGACATTTAGCTAGAATAGGACAAAATCAACCAACGGCTAGAGCGTTCTACGTGAGAACATTGGGATACGAGGCGAGAGGACTGGCCAGGATGAATTAGCTAAATGAAGTTAAATAGACATTGAATAAATCAAATATTACAAGCAACAAGAGAAGAGAACAACATAAAATTACATCCACCTCTTCTCTGCGACGCTTCATGGCAAAGAAATAGGGCAAAAGAAAGAAGAAAGAAGAAGAAGAAGAAGAAGAAGAAGAAGAAGAAGAAGAAGAAGAAGAAGAAGAAGAAGAAGAAGAAGAAGAAGAAGAAGAAGACGTTACACAATAAATATTTCTATATGTGTTATTGTTTCATCCATGTATTTTATTTCGTGTTTTCTGCCAGCTTTCTTATCTGTATTCCACGTACATGTTAGTTATTACACAACCTTTTGTTTTACTCTGATAATATTAGGCCACCGGATGGGCTGATCAATTCTCTGAAGGCAGGCATCAGTGGATTTATTGAGACATGGGTTTACCACAATCAGAGTGGTAAGATATTCTTCACCTTTTAGTAATGTATCATTCCGTATTAACTTTGTTTGTGATTTCTTGGCAAGTTTACGTTCAGTAGTTTGCATTGTTTTCTGAACGACCTGTACTTTGTATGGGAACCAACGCAAGAACGTCTGCTTCCGAATCGCCCACAGCTGTGTATCGAACGCGGTATCTGGGATTACGAAGTGCATTTGCAACCCATAATATAAAAAAAAAAATACAATTTCGTTTTGGTACTTCGTACGTTTGCCTGTGTTTGCTTGGAGGGTGTGTTATACATCCGTTACTCTGTACATTGGGCTAGTTTCTATTGACAATGAAATTAAACCTACCATCTGTGGAAGAAATATGACCAACCTACGCCTGATCTCCGCATATGCTGTGTTCAATCTGGTTACATCCTAATATGCTTCTCAGAAACTGTGAAGTTCCAATATCGGTCTTTCATACATTATTGACTTCGGAGCTTGGAGAGAGGTAGAAGAACTCTGTAACATAGTCCCGTGGAGATGTTACTTTGCTACCGAGTCAGATGGAACCTCTCTATACTACCTTCACTTTGAGAGATACAAGCGCCTGTAAGGGTTTACACGACCTGAACGTCAAAGCATCGGACTTACAAGTCAACCTGACTATTTTGGAGAACATTTACAAACAACGCAACAAATAGGAATCCCTGTGCAGTCGACAGGCTATAATATGCCCTTGTCGGCGATTTATTAACACTTCATGAACTACCATCACAAATTTAACAAAGACAAAGCGCGTCGTTTACTGTATTAGACGATCAATAAATGATTGTACAACTATACCGAGACCTTAGCAATTATACAATTCCAGACAGTTTTGTGCATACAGAAAGATTTCTTTGTGAATGTGAAATTACCGTTTAGAAGGACTTACTAGTATCATCTTCAGACAATACTTTCGAAGCTTCACTGGAGGTCGGCGTAGTCGAGAGATTTAACCCTCTCGCAATTAAACGTTCCCTGGCGATCGTCTGTGTGTGAGGTTATTCCACCTGCCACACAGTTTCTCTTAAATGCTGACGTCTCGTCCTTGACTTGGAGACGTAAATGACAAGTACTTCAGAAGACTGGGTGGCTTCGTCTGATAGCGGAGACACTAATAATGAGGAACGCTAACTCTCACGCACAATCAGCCCAGAGCACTCACTAGTTGTAACAAATATTAGTAGCAGCAGCACGTGTGTGCCGGTCTCTCTGGTCTAGAGGTTACACAACTTTCTCCGTAATCTTGTATACTCTCGTAAGTAACGTGACGTTGCGCGAGAATTGGTAGCGGTTCTCTTCGCGTCGGTAACTTACGGGGCATTGAGCCGGTCGCTCAGAAAGCAATGGCAAACTACTGAGCGTAATCTTGCCAAGAAATCAACAATCAGCTGAATGATGCTGATGTTGACAGCGATGTCCTGTAAAGGATATGTGAAAAAAAAACAAAAAAAAAAACAAACAAACAAATGTGTGGACTTGAATTCAAAGCGAGCGAAATAAAAAAAGAAAAGAAAAAGAAAATATAGCTTGACTGCAACACGTCATGACATGCTTTCTGTCTGACTATTTCTTTAACCCCACAACGAAAACGTCTTTGACTGTGATTACAAACTGGTAATGCCGTAACAGACTGGGCGTCAGTCTAACAAGATGTCCTAACTACTTAGTGCGCTGCCTTACTAGAGACAATAAAGGCAATGGAGACTTCCTAGTGTGGAATGCAAGAGCCAAAAGGATAAGAGAAGCCGCTATAGCACAGTGACAAGCACGCCTGTCTGCCTGCTGGCCCGGTGGCCATGAGATCGGATCCTCCCTCCCCCCTCCCGAAGCGGGGGTTTATAAATAAATTGTCGGCCGGCGTGATATTGACCATGTGAGTAATCGAGTGGTGCTCAGTCTACACAAGTATAGGGCCAACTCTGTATACTCCATACACCTGAAGGCGTCAACATATGAGCTGCGACTGCACAATGGCAAGGACGCTAGCTTGTCGGCCTGGTGGGTATGTATTCGAATCACCCTGGAGGCAGATGATTGATTTCATTGACCTGGTCTCCCAGATTCCAGATCGGTACAGGCTTACATGGGTACCAGGATAATTCCTTGGGGGAAAAGGCCGCGAACGTGATATTGAGCATATCACTCATGAAATGTTGACTGGTTTACGGATGTGGGGCTGACATAAAACACCTAATACACACCGCATCGTGAATAGGGTCCATTGCTTTCTTGACTTATATAATGTTAAGAATAACCAAACATCATATTGTGAGTTGCTTTAAAGCTGTCTTAAATGCCAAGAAATGTAATGAAACATATAATGTTCATTTATTTTATGAACGTTTATGTTTGTTGCGTATTTATGGAGGCAGAGCAATAGATTCATTTGACCTGACCGTCTGCTGTTAAAGGTGAGATTCAATTTCTTGATGTGGACGTGGAAGATAATGGGAAACCACCATATAATCTTTCTAAGAATATGTTGACGAATAGTCAGAAATCTGGAAACATACTCGAAAAACTGAGGTTGTAGAGTATTGCTGAGAAAAAGAAACGGTGTTATTCTGTGCCTCAACAGGACACACTACATTACCCAACCACACGTATACACAATCCAAGACTGGCGAATCAGCCATGTGAATTTGTGAATTGACGTCACAGACAGCTGATCCCATACTCGAAGATTGCCCAGAATACGACAAAATAAGACACACCTTTCTGGCCTAGAGAACAACAGTGGAAGATAAAATTGACAATGAAGATCATACATGAGACAACTTTGCACATACAGACTAATTTCAAGCGAACAGAAGAAGAAGAAGAAGAAGAAGAAGAAGAAGAAGAAGAAGAAGAAGAAGAAGAAGAAGAAGAAGAAGAAGAAGAAGAAGAAAAAGAAGAAGAAGAAGAAGAAGAAGAGGCAGAAGAAGAAGAAGCAGAAGAAGAAGAAGAAGAAGAAGAAGAAGAAGAAGAAGAAGCAGAAGAAGAAGAAGAAGAAGAAGAAGAAGAAGAAGAAGAAGAAGAAGAAGAAGAAGAAGAAGCAAAATATACAATGGTGTGCTATAATCATCAAGCCTTATATAGCAACCTGCTAAAGCGATGATGATGATGTTTCAAAAGATGATGATTGACGGAGAATGAAAATCGACAGTTATTAGTTTTGCAACATTTTCTATAAACGTGGATTCGTTGTTTATTCGAAATAATGTGCAAATACAGAGCATTACTCAAACTTATCACATTTGTTTTTTTGAAAATATGTTTCAGGATTTAGGTATCCATCGAGACTGACATCTGTCATGTTTATAGCTGCATGTGTCATTTATGTTGTAAGTATTTATTCACATTTATAGCTGCATGTGTCATTTATGTTGTAAGTATTTATTCACATTTATAGCGGTAGGTGTTACATATGTTGTAAGTATTTATTCACATTTATAGCCGTGGATGTTATTTATGTTGTAAGTATTTATTCACATTTATAGCTGTATGTGTTACATATGTTGTAAGTATTTATTCACATTTATAGCCGTGGGTGTTACATATGTTGTAAGTAATTAATCACATTATAGCCGTGGATGTTATTTATGTTGTAGGTACTTATTCAGGTTTATAGCCGTGGATATTATTTATGTTGTAAGTACCTTGCAGAGGCTTTGCAGTAGTATTCTACTTACAAATATCTCCGAAGCAATTCCCCTGTCTTTGGGCCATGCAGTTATTTAAAATAATACAATTGCCTATGGAAAACAGTTAACGAATAAATCAACAAAACTTAAAAAGTGAATATGGTCCGCTTTGCTCGATCACAGTTACAAGTGGCATAATTACTTGTCATTGTGGGTAAAAAAAATCTTCATCTGCAAACAAATACAAATGACCATGGTAAACAACTGATATTACTGTGCGAACATGTGTATATTTCAGCTTGAACAATGAATCTAATTATTTTACTCTACGTTGTGTGACATCTGCTGTAAGAACCTTAAGAGATGCAGCGAAATGTGCCAGGCAATAAATCGTACTATATATGGTTTGTGTCTTTGTTATTCAAATACACATGACGCAAAACCAAATGCACTGAGAAACTACGAAAGCGGGACTTAGAAAAATAACGCAAATCCACGAGAGAAGCCAGGCTTCTGTCTTTCTCCTAACATCACAACAATTAATGATGTTAATTTATGTGCTCTGGGAAAAAAAGACGATACCCATGGTTGACCCAGCGAAGAGGTTAAGGACACGGTTCGTAATCCCGTATACCCGTGGTCTTAACACAAATGTGCGCGATTTGGCAGCAGACCGAGTTGCGTTTTTTTTTTTTTTTTTAACACGAAATGCTATGGGTGCCAGTCGTTCAGAAATCAAAAGCAAACTACTGAATGTAAACTTGCCAAGAAACCACAACAACAGCAAAAGATGCTGGTGTTGACTGCAAACACCCTGTAAAGGATATGCAACTAAAACTATGTACCTAAAACGCCAATATCGTGAAAATAGTGTTTTACTTTACTTCACTATGCAACTCACTGTACTGTACTGTGTACTGTGTGTTGCCGGGGCCCATAAGGGAAGCAAAGAATAGCAACACTGTAGCCTACCACGCATGTCGTAAGAGGCGACTAAGGAGGGTTGATGGTTCCGTCGCCCTGCTACTGAGTGAGTGCGTGGCGCGACACTGTGAGCTGTGAGTTTCGTGTGAAATGCTTTTGAATCTGCCCGAGGTTTTTTGGAATGTGACTGCATGTTCGGAGTGATGGCAGATGGCTATGTCCCAGAGTTGACCGGTTTTTGCCTTATGCAGAAATGCGTGGCTGCTGGGCTTCTGGTTGACTGCCACTACCATCGACGATGAACTGTATTTCGTGGACTGTGTGGGTGAACATCTAGGAAACATCTAGATGGGAAAATGACTGCCGATTCCATCAGAGATAAATTGGGTGTTTCGTGGGGGACTATTGTGTTGACATTCTGGCGGCAGCATTATGCACAGTGTATCTGTGCGGGCTGTTGTTAGTCGAGACTCCTGTCTTTTCCACTTTTCACATTGGGCAGTGGGGAGCGTTTTGTGTGATATTCACTGGCACAGGAACGGAGCATAATGGGGACGACCCGTTGCTTTGAAGTTGGAACTGTGACTAACTAACTAACTAACTGTATACTGTACTGTACTATATTGTACTGTGCTGTGCTGTGTTGTGTTGTGCTGTACTTAAACATAGTGATGAAATTACGTTATTAGAATGGAGATTTGAAACACGCATTCTAACACTATTTAGATTTTAGAAATTTGAACTATTATTAACTAAAATTAGAATTTTGAACTATTTAGTTCAAATAAACATAGTGGTCATAAGTAGGTAGCAATACTTTGTTTTTAAACAGGACACCGCTCACATTACAGCTTGAGTAGATAAAAAATCGATCTTGTGTCAGGCACCCCCCCCCTTTTTTTTTGCCCCCCCCCACTAACACCCCTCCCCCCCCCCATCTACCCCACAATATTTTTTCTGGTGCATTTTCATGCCCGTGTTTCTTCAATGTCACGTTCGATGTCACGTGTTCGACATCGTCTGAATGAATATAAACTTACCGTCTTGTCATTAACATGATCTTGATTGGTTCATGACTGTGAATCTTCTGAAAGACAAAATGAAACTCATAAGTCCGATGCAAAGTCGCTCAGGTTGTTTGAGCTCTGAAAATGGCTTGAATCTCTCGGGGTGATGTTGGTTTTTTCCCGACCGGTGCCAAGGTACCATGTCCATCAATGGACAACTGGGTCTAAAAGTGTTGGTTGCCAGGACTAAAAGTCATTACCATTTTTAAAATAGTGTCTAATGTTTAAAGGGGCCAATTTCATCGGACCGATCCGCCACTGGTCTCAATATGAACTGTTTTACAGCTCTTCTTCCGTACTAAAACTCAGAAACTGGCAGATCGGCGTTGGAATGTCACATCTGGGGAGATTAATATTAGGATGTAACAGGTCATGATCCAACACAACATACACAAATTAACTGGCTTTGGGCAAATAAAAAATTCTACTATATGTATTTTCAGTGGTCGTCGGTAGGTAGGAAGTCCTTTACGGAACGCCGATATCTATACAGGCAGTTAAAACATTCGATCGTTCATACGGCTGTGTACAAAGGAGAGACTGGCGGAAGTTATAACGACATCCATAAATTAATATTAGAATGTAACCAATTCGCGATGGTGGAGTTTTCTCAAAGGTGGTCAGTAGACAGGAATTCCTTTAGGAAAGCCACTCTTATTACAGGTAGTTAAATCATTCGATCGTTCTTAAGGCTGTGGACAAAGGAGAGTCTAGCGTAAGAAATCACGACTTCCAGAAATTAATATTAGAATGTAACCAATTCATGATGGTTGGGTTTTCGCAAAGGTCACCAGTAGGTAGGAAACCCTTTACGGAAAGCCGCTCTCACTCCATCCATCCACCATGTGCCATGCCGGAAAGCGTAGGCGGTCAAGACTCGCCACTTCACTCGATCACCAGTGTCGTGGATCAGCTCAGTGTTCCTGTATCGACCATGCCATGTGGCCACGCCATCCAGGTATTTACTTCTCGGTCTTCCTCTTGGTCTGTTTCCTTCGATCTTGCCAATTGTCACCAAGTTCTCCAATTCATTTCTTCTCATAACGTGTCCCGAGAATGCAGAGAGAGTTGATGAAAGAAATAAAGAGGAGACAAATGAAATATTTTAGCCACGTCAAAAGACATGATACTCTTATAAAAACCATACTGGAAGGCAAGGTTGAGGGCAAGCGAGCAAGAGGTAGACAACGATACAAGTTGGAGGATAACATCAAGAGATGGACAAACATCAGCCTGACAGAATGTACAGTCAAGGTGAGAGACAGACAGTGTTGGAGATCCATTGCAGCCAACCTTCATTGTGGAGACGGTACCTGATTGATTGGTTAATAACATGTCCAAACAATTTTGACTGTCTACGTCTAATTTCTCCAATCGATTTACGATTTTCATTTGTGTCCTGTAGTACTTGGTCATTGGTGTTCCCGCCTGTCCATGGTATTCTTTGCATTCTCCTCAGAAACCACATTTTTACAGCCATCAGATGTTTTTCAGCCTGACTGCTCATTGTCCAAGTTTCACATCCGTACAAAAGTACAGGCTGTATGTAGCACCTAAACAATCTTTTTCTCGTTTCTGTTGATATCTTTTTATTGGTCAGTATGTTTTTCATCTTGCTAAAGGCTACTTTCGCCATGGCTATTCTTGTTCTAATCTCTTCAAGGCATCTCCTTTAAGATGTTATGACTGTTCCGAGATAATTGTACCGATTCACTTGTTGAAGAATATTCCCATTACAGGCAGTTAAAACATTCGATCGTTCTTACGGCTGTGGACAAAGGAGAGTCTGGCGTAAGATATCACGACTTCCAGAGATTAATATTAGAATGTAACCAGTTCATGGTTCAAGGTAGCATACACTGTCTGACAGAGACTAGGCCTAGATTGTCGAGGTATCCTCACAAGGTTGTAGGCATATCATTGTCATGATTCCAATGCATTAACAAGATGGAAAATGTGATTTTCAGCTCATTTATTTTCAATATTTGCTTGTTTTTATTCTGGTGGTTTTAATGTACATGTTTATGTGTATGTCAACTGTTGCAGATTTGCGTGGAGCTTCTGGTCATGATTATCACAATGTTCAAAAACGTAATGGACCAATTAGAGCCAGCTTTGGAGGCATCGAACGGAGATGGTGGCTTTTTTTCAGTCCTATATGTTTCCTATTATATTACGGAGATTTTACGAGGTAGGTCTTAATACGCATGCGGAATTATTATATAATAAATAGAAAAATAAATAAATAAATAAATAAATAAATAAATAAATAAATAAATAAATGTTGCATGCTATTTGCAGGATGTTGGGATCAACCTCAAATTCAGACTGATTTCCTAAGCAAGTTTACGTCCAGAAGTTTGCCATTGATTTCTCATGTAAAAGTCAACGTTCAGGTTCAATTGATCGGTCTAGGGAATGAACACGCTTCCACATTGCAAGCACACTAGAAGTGTAAGCGCCACAACGCCCCTAAGGTCACGCTGATCTCTCTCTCTCTCTCTCTCTCTCTCTCTCTCTCTCTCTCTCTCTCTCTCTCTCTCTCTCTCTCTCTCTCTCTCTCTCTCTCTGGTTAATAGTTGTCTCATGATTACTTGAGATTTTAAAATCCTAACTATTTTAATTCATTCATTTCCAGCCATGACCCCTTGGCATTTGCTGAATTTAACTCATTCATTCCCAGCCATGACCCCTGGAATTGGTTGGAGTCTGTTAATAGTTAAATACCTACAGCCTGTGAAGGAAACATTAACCAACCTAGGCCTGAACCCAGCAATGTTCTGTGATGGTAGGAATACCCTGGCTACATGCTAATATGTCCGTCCGGGGATGTGGAGTTCCAGAACTGGTCTTGCACACCCCGTGATGATTTCTGGTCTTGGAGATGAGGAAGAATAATTCATCGACACAGTCATTGTGGAGATGGTATGCTGGTACCAACCTACCCACCCATCCACCCACCCACCCACCTAACTAACCAGCCAACCAAACTACACCCACCAATCAACCAACCTACCCACCCACCCACCAACCACCCACCCACCAACCAACCAACAAATCAACCGACCGACAGACCAACCAACCAACCGCCCGACAGACCGATTAAACGATCAATCAACCAATCAACACACCCACCCCCCAAACAATCCATCCACCAACCAAGCCACGAATCAATCAGACACCAAATCAGCCAACCATCCAACCAAAACATCAACCGACCGACCAACCGACCAAACAACCAACCACCCGACGGACAGAGTAAACTACTAATCAACCAACAACCCACCCACCAACCAACCAGCCCACCCACCAACCAAGCCACCAACCAATCAGACAACGAACCAACTAACCAACCAACCAACCAACCATCCAACCAATCAACCAAGCCACCAACCAACTAACCAGCCAACCCACCAACCAACCATCAAACCACCTTAAACCATACGAATCATAAAGATGATAAAACAAACGATGCTTACAAACTGCATGATACGTAATCTCTATTTTTTCGCTTGTTTTTCACATTAGTGTCATCGATCGTTTCCGTAACCCTGTCATGTGCTATTATCTTCATGAGTATCCTGCACATGATGTCATCTTTTCGGTAAGTATAATGTAGTTACATAATCATGACGTAAAGAACCAGTGGTATACCGATGACGTGGCTTTGTTCCTTGAAAATGAAATGCAATTGCATAAAAATCACAGTTATAATTGCATCAGAAAGTCGAAACAAAGGTCTTAGTCCGAAGAACAGAAAAAACAGAAGTAATCAATCAGTTGCCGTCTCCACAGTGAAGGTTGGCTGCAATGGATCTCCAAGACTGTCTGTCTCTCGCCTTGCCTGTACATTCTGTCAGACTGATGTTCGTCCATATCTTGATGTTATCTTCCTACTTGTATCGTTGTCTACCTCTTGCTCGCTTGCCCTCAGCCGTGCCCTCCAGTATGGTTTTTATAAGAGTGTCATGTCTTTTAACATGGCCAAAATATTTCACTTGTCTCTTTTTTATTTCTTTTATCAACTTTCTATTTATTCCTAGTTTTTCTAGAACCTCTGTATTTGATTGTTTCTGTTTCCATGAAATACGACATATTCGTCTGTATATCCACATCTCTATGGCCTCTATGCGACTTTCTAGTTGCTTGTTCAATGTCCAGGATTCAGCGCCATATAATAGTGTTGAATATATATATATATGTATAACATTTGACAATTCTCATTTTTAATGCGTTGTTAATCTCTCTAGATGTTATTACTGATTTCATACTATATTAACATCTAGAGAGACTAACAACGCATTAAACAAGAGAATTAATGGTAATGACAAAGAAACAATGTATTCCGAAATGCTCCACCAAAGTGAATGGAGATAGTAGGAAACAAATCAACGTGATAAAATGGAACGAATGCAGAGTCATCATCATCATGCAGGGTGAAGCAATACGAGTTGTCTTGGTTTGTACACTAGATACCTGCATCAGAACGTTGAGGAATATATTGGAGTTTACATCGGTAAAACTTAAGACTCTCAATTGCGCAGGCCGATGCTTACATGACAGCCAAAAAAGTGTTAACGTTAACTACGGCGTCCTGTAAAGGATATGCAACTAACTTTTTAAATTTAATACATCTTCCATCTGCTGCTATCAAAGAATAAGAAATACCCAAATACTTAAACTACTTAAACACGTTGACTTATTTAGTTAGTCGACAGATCATCCTCACTGCACATCGAACCATTCAGTCCATAAGTGCTCGGATCCTCTCCTCAGCAAATCCCGCAGAGTGTAGCGGCTGGACTGATTGTTTTGCGTGTGGATTAGCTTTCCCTGTTACCAATGTACCTCGCCATCAGGCGAACCACTCCGGCTTTTGAGATACTTGTAATTTACGCTCCTAAGTTTAAGACGAGAGGTCAACAGTTTAGTCCAACTGACCAGTGTAGGGGTTGAACCCCTGCCTCGGCATCAGTGTCATGTCATAGTTAATTGCACGTGCATAAAAATAATAATATGTGCTAAATAAAGAATACAAATCCAGACAAAAGTGAGAGGAATATTTTACAAGGAAGAACAGAACAGTGTACAGCGCAGAACAGCCACTCTCAGCTTCCATGATGACGAATACCCACAAGATCTCTGAATCCGAGTCTACACAGATGGGTCAGCACAAAATGCTGTTCGAAATGGAGGAGCGGGAGTGTACATAGAATACCCAAATAATACTAGGGACACGGCTAGAGTTCCGACAAGAAAGTACTGCCATA
Source organism: Cepaea hortensis (assembly GCA_963921405.1). Classification (NCBI taxonomy): domain Eukaryota; kingdom Metazoa; phylum Mollusca; class Gastropoda; order Stylommatophora; family Helicidae; genus Cepaea; species Cepaea hortensis. The sequence continues at coordinate 29,209,874 of OY992888.1, read as the reverse complement.
ACTATGATGCTGAAATTGAGGCAATCAAGATAGCAACAAAGAAATTACAAAATACCAGCCATGGTACACAACCTGTAGAGATATTAACAGATGCAAAATCAATAATAGAGGTGCTCCTGTCTGGGAAATTGCCAGTTCTAAAGACACTACCTTCTCACTCAGCATAAGGTCACCATATAGTGGATACCATCCCACTGTGGAGTACTCGGAAACGACAGAGCTGATCAATTGGCTAAGGAAGGAGCAAAAGAAGAACAACCTGATGTGCCCATTCCATATCACCAAAAGAAAATAATTATGAAATCAGTCAGAAGGCCACCAAACCCTACTCAAGACGACTACCACGTTATGGACAGGCCAGAACAGGTCATTATTCTGCGCCTCAGAACAGGACACAATAGATTACGCAACCACATGTATACAAAATTCAAGATTGGTGACGCAGCCATGTGTACATGTGGATTGGCGTCGCAGACAGCAGAGCACATACTCCAAGACTGCCCAAACTACAACATATCCCGGCGAACCTTCTGGCCTAGAGAGACAACAGTGGAAGATAAACTCTATTGACCGCTGAGTGAACTAAAAAAGACTGTTAGATTCATACAAGAGACAAGATTGCAGTTATAGACATATTTCAGGCGAACGAAAGAAGAAGAGGAAGAATAAAGAGTATGTCATGCAACAGATAACATTAAGATTAAACGCACCGTCGACGCGTCATATAACAACACACTGCTAGCAATAACAATTTGGGCTAGAAACACCAAGACATTAGTACGCCTTGTTAATAACCTTTGACACTTGCATGAAAGATACCGTTAGGATTTAATTTATTACAACAACCAGTTAGCAGCCAGGGGCAATTGATGACATGCACACACAATAGTCGACACCAGCATTCAGCACAATTAAAGAGAGAGAAGCTCGCAATGTCAGGCCAGAGATTTTTGGGAATTTGAGTGAGAGCGACAGAAATGGGACTTAGGAAATGCAGTCGTGAGTTATATACATCACTTACTTATATAGTTAGTGGTGGAGCGGTGACTAACGGGCGCCAGGGCATAAATAAGCTTTATATGTAAACTCGGCCGGCCTTTAGGATACAGTATTGCATGTTTGATGAAAATACAGAGCTGTTAAATAAAGTTGGCACTTTTCGTCCGTAATCTTCACAGAAAAGCTGGTCTTGTCGAGTGCGTTTAAACTGACTGTGATGTGGAAATTGGTCGTTATGAAGCGAGGGTGAACCCAAGGCTGGCAGGTTGTGCTTTGTCCAGTGGTTGTCATTTATAGGAACTATCAGCTATTCGAACCACCCTTCTCCGGTCAAGGGACGGTCAGATATATTATCAAGCCATCAGATCTGGATAGACCGCCATTACCATCAGACCAAACAGTAGCGGTCATCAGATCTGGCTATTTAAGAGCATGGGCTGGAACTGACGACTTCCTAATAACGAGTCAAGTTAATATTGATTTCAGCCAACAACAGCCGCACTGGTTACAAACTGTAACATCCCCGCACCTAGGGTTGCCAGATACGCGGGCACCAAAAGGAGGACATAATAAGACCAAAACAAAAAGAGGACAAATGAGGACATATTGAATCCAGAATATTGAATTCCAGATTAAATGCACAATCAGTACAATTTTATTACAGTAGCTGCCACTAAGTGTATCTTACTCTTAGTGAATCGACCAAAAAACAATCATGTTAACAAATAAATATAAATTCAATGGAGGACTTTTTCAAAATGCTAAAATAAAACCATTTATTTAAACTGCCGATTGTACAATTATTACCTTATAATCTATTAATTACACAACATATTTCTTGGAGGAGCCAACTTTTCGTAGACGATCCCCGTTAGCAATCACATATGTATAAAACTGTTCACAGGTAAGATTCTTCAAATTGTACTTTGTGAGAAACGCCGGACATTTTAAAGGTTTTTAGCTTTGCCTGCCGGACGGAGAATATTAGGCTAAAAAGAAGGACATGTCCTCTTTTTGCCGGACCTCTGGCAGCCCTACCCGCACCATGACAATTAGAATATCGGAAGTTTAAGAATGAGCTTGCTGAACTCCAAGAAAGAGTGTTAAAATACCCAGTGATCTATGAGCAGTATTGAACAGACCAGGATGTTTGCTTGCACGATGGTAAGTGGACACTGCTGGACCCTGATAAAGTTGACACCCCTTAAACATCAGACAATACATGAAAAATAGCAATGTCCTTTCAGTACCTTTATTTTCTTGACAACCAAAATCATAGGCCCAGTCCGCCACTGTCCGTGGGAAGGAGACTGAAGCATTTATACCCGTGTGCAGTGAACCTGATAATATACAAATAAATAAAAAATAAAATAAAAAGAAGTCCAGACCAAACCGTGTGTAAAGGGTTCAATAGGTAAAAGGGACATCTTTTTTTTTTTTGCGTCGGCGTCTACTACAAAGATGTGTGTAAGGTGGATATGGTTGATACAGACATTGATATTACAACATTGGAACAGGTTAACGCTGATCGCGTTGCATGGCGGAAGAAGAAATGGAATATAGATAAAGGCAAAAATGATTGCAGATAGGTTGCACACTGAACGGGAGAGACGTCAGTTTGTGCGTTATGGTGGAAATGACCACGTGTTCACATGTTTCCATTGCGGACGAACATTTACCGCGCGAATTGATCTGATCAGTAACATTTGCCAACAGCATGAGTTGTAGTAATTGTGCCTTTTTTGAAGCACCATATAACTAACAATCGTCTGTCAAGGCCCGGGAAGGTTAACCCGGTCAACAAATGCCCGCAGAAGTCGGATGTGTCGGCCTAACGGCGGAAGAACGCAGCTCTGCTGTAAACAGGCACAACGGGGTCACGTCCGAAAAAAAAATCCGGATGAACGCAGAAGAAGAAGAAGTCTGTCAAGGCGGCAAGGTGCCAGTATATAGGTATTCGTTTACATAAAACAATCTGTAGTGTAAAACATGATACTATTAATTTGAAATTGACACTTTACCTTTCCTTACCTTGCAGGACAAATCTGTTTGCAATGTACAGAGGAGACTACACACACATTCCTTCTCCTGCTACGAAGAGTGCTAGTGATTTGTGTGTAAGTTCGTTGTGTAAATTCTAAGAGCGTGTACTAACCCAAACACAAACATTTACACACACGCACGCGCGGGCGCAAACACACATACGTACACGCACATATACATTTCTAGACACATACGCACTTACACAAAAATGAACACACACACATGCATACGTACATACACATACATACTTACACACACACATGTGCTTCAGAAATAACACAAAGCCTGGACTGAAATGTAAAGACTCCCTGTTGCAGCATGATTCCTCTCTCGGCCTGCCTAGCTTATTCCAGAGGAAAGTTAACACTAATACGTCTGGAACAAGACAAGCTGTATAAACTGCCGGATCAACATCGTGGACCAAGAAGAAGAAACAATGTATCTAGCCCACGTAAGTCCACAGTGCTACCACTAGAACAGTTCTTAGAACACAGTGGACCAAGAAGAAGAAACAAGGTATTTAACCAAAAATAAGTCCACAGTGCCAGCACTGGAACGGTTCTTAGTATATCGTGGATCAAGAAGGAGAAACAAGGTATTTAACCCAAATAAGTCTACAGCCCTACCACTAGAATAATTCTTAGAATACCGAGAACAAAGAAGAAGAAACAAGGTATTTAACCAAAATATGTCTACAGCCCTACCACTAGAATAATTCTTAGAATACCGAGAACAAAGAAGAAGAAACAAGGTATTTAACCCAAACATGTCTACAGTACTACCACTAGAACAGCTCTTAAAATATCGTGGACCAAGAGGAAGACACACTGAGATTCTATAAAAAGTGAACATTGAAGAAAACTGGCTTATGCATAACTTCATGTCTCGGAAACTGAAGCACTTTGACCATATTAAACCCTACATATAGTGTGGTTTGGAAAGAAAAAAAAAATAATGGAAGGCATTGTTCCTGGAAGAAGGAGAAATGGAGAAGGACACGGGCCATTACAGACATCTATCGTATGAAAACACCGGAGACAGAGGGCGTGGCAAGGGACAGAGAATCGTTTCCTCGAGCCGTTATGAACAGAATCTGTCGCATGATGATAATGGTAATTATGGTGGTAATGATGTGCTACTATTGTTTTGCAATTGATGGAGGGTGGTAGATATGCTAAATATCTACAGTTATTCTCGTATTTATGTAAGAAAACGTCATAAGCGTTCTCTTTCCGGAGATGTAGTACGTTATATTTTTGCTTTCTTCTTGAATGTATTATTCAAACATATACAACTGATCTCTTTCTAGACTGCTAGCATTAAATACGCCGGCTTTCAAGTGGCATATATATTCTCAGGTATGTTAAACATAGATTAGTAATCCTAACTGGTTAATTTGTAATCTTTAACACTTTCCCCAGTTATACAAGAACATGATCACAAGTAACAGAGGATGTTGCGCTGACAAGCCTTCATCAGCAAACAAAACGCAAACATACACAGTACATATTTCAACAGATGCAACGCCGTGAAATGTACTTATTTTGGTGTACGACTGATTTATCTGTTCTTGTCTTAGCTCTCTGGTCACTGCAACGTCCTGTTTGTGATCGCGATTCAGTCCATAACCTATGAGGCCAATGTCAGACGTGGACATTAATTAACCAAATCACACTTACTCAAAATCAACATCTGAGAGATGAGATGCTCGAGAAAAGGTGCCAACTTAACTGTCCTAAACTAACAAAGAAATAATGTTACCAGACAGATAGTCGCATCAAGACATTGTGCTACATATAGTGACACACAGTAGATAGAATGCAACAAAATCATTTACCAGCAATATCGCTACACCGAGAAAAGAATTAAAATGAGATCAAGAGGTCAGCAGAGAAAGAAATGGATTGACGACATTAAAGACGTACAGTCACACGAATGATACTATCTGTGGCCACCCGTCGGGGGCTGGAACGTCAACCATCTATCCTCACGACGCTTCGTGGCCAAACTAGAAGATGATGATGATAATTCTATCTATTACTTCTTTATTATATCAAATTACTAGAACTTTGCCCGGGGGGGGGGGCGGAGTGGTCTCGAGGTATGGTGTCCGCCTCGAGTGCTGGAGGTCCCGGGTTCAGGCCCCGGTGAGGACCGGGGTTTATTTAAAATATCCACCTGGACTTCAAGTAATAAAATTTCCCCTGGTCTCTGGGTAATGAGATCGGACGCCCGTGTGTATTGTTGCGCACGTAAAAAATCCCTTGGCAGTTGGAAATCGAAAAAGAGTAGCCTAATGGCGCTGCCCGGGCAAAATTTCGAGTTATAAATCTACCCAAAGTATTTCAGGATCCTCGCCGATGCAACGGAGTTCGTACATTGAGCTGAGTTTCTCCAGACTAAGGTTTGAGTTAGGAGGAAAACGGAGCAATTATGGGTTAAACCGAGTGCCGTGATGTTGATCCAAAGACTAAACTAAACTAAACCAACAAGCCACTCACCCACCCACTCGCCCACCCAACGAATCCTTGGAGTTAGACCATTAGTACAGTTTATATCAAAATCTGGATTAGACATTTGGAACAGAACGCAAGAGGAAGAAAACTGGCGACTGCCTATATTCTATCTACGAATCTAAAGATAAAACAATGTCCTTCATTTGTATTTGGTTTACAGGCTTCATTGTTATTGGCGCGGTGCTCTTCATCATATGCATTGCTCTGGCTGTTATTATAACGCTGTTGGTACTTGGATTTTATGAATGGTTGGTAGACATAATCCGTAATTTCTGGTAAGTTTATTTAGCTAGATGCTTTAATTTGTGGGGAAGCTGGAGGCAGTAGAGATGTAGTCTGTATGGTTAGATGTTTTAATTTGTTAATACGTCTTGGCTCGCCCTGGTGCCATGAAAACAAATCTGCGTCCCTTAGATGTTTTAATTTGTGGGGAAACTGGAGGCAGTAGAGATGTAGTCTGTATGGTTAGATGTTTTAATTTGTGGGGAAACTGGAGGCAGTAGAGATGTAGTTTGTATGGTTAGATGTTTTAATTTGTGGGGAAACTGGAGGCAGTAGAGATGTAGTTTGTATGGTTAGATGTTTTAATTTGTGGGGAAACAGGAGGCAGTAGAGATGTAGTCTGGATGGTTAGATGTTTTAATTTTTGGGGAAACTGGAGGCAGTAGAGATGTAGTCTGTATGGTTAGATGTTTTAATTTGTGGGGGACTGGAGACATTAGAGATGTAGTTTGTATGGTTAGATGTTTTAATTTGTGGGGAAACAGGAGGCAGTAGAGATGTAGTCTGGATGGTTAGATGTTTTAATTTTTGGGGAAACTGGAGGCAGTAGAGATGTAGTCTGTATGGTTAGATAAACTGGAGTCAGTAGAGATGTAACCTGTATGGTTAGATGTTTTAATTTGTGGGGAAACTGGAGGCAGTAGAGATGTAGTCTGTATGGTTAGATGTTTTAATTTGTGGGGAAACTGGAGGCAATAGAGATGTAGTCTGTATGGTTAGGTGTTTTAATTTGTGGGGAAACTGGAGACAGTAGAGATGTAGTCTGTATGGTTAGATATTTTAATTTGTGGGGAAAATGGAGGCAATAGAGATGTAGTCTGTATGGTTAGATGTTTTAATTTGTGGGGAAACTGGAGGCAATAGAGATGTAGTCTGTATGGTTAGATGTTTTAATTTGTGGGGAAACTGGAGGCAATAGAGATGTAGTCTGTATGGTTAGATGTTTTAATTTGTGGGGAAACTGGAGGCAGTAGAGATGTAGTCTGTATGGTTAGATGTTTTAATTTGTGGGGAAACTGGAGGCAATAGAGATGTAGTCTGTATGGTTAGATGTTTTAATTTGTGGGGAAACTGGAGGCAGTAGAGATGTAGTCTGTATGGTTAGATGTTTTAATTTGTGGGGAAACTGGAGGCAATAGAGATGTAGTCTGTATGGTTAGGTGTTTTAATTTGTGGGGAAACTGGAGACAGTAGAGATGTAGTCTGTATGGTTAGATATTTTAATTTGTGGGGAAAATGGAGGCAATAGAGATGTAGTCTGTATGGTTAGATGTTTTAATTTGTGGGGAAACTGGAGGCAGTAGAGATGTAGTTTGTATGGTTAGATGTTTTAATTTGTGGGGAAACAGGAGGCAGTAGAGATGTAGTCTGGATGGTTAGATGTTTTAATTTTTGGGGAAACTGGAGGCAGTAGAGATGTAGTCTGTATGGTTAGATGTTTTAATTTGTGGGGAAACTGGAGGCAGTAGAGATGTAGTTTGTATGGTTAGATGTTTTAATTTGTGGGGAAACAGGAGGCAGTAGAGATGTAGTCTGGATGGTTAGATGTTTTAATTTTTGGGGAAACTGGAGGCAGTAGAGATGTAGTCTGTATGGTTAGATGTTTTAATTTGTGGGGGACTGGAGACATTAGAGATGTAGTTTGTATGGTTAGATGTTTTAATTTGTGGGGAAACAGGAGGCAGTAGAGATGTAGTCTGGATGGTTAGATGTTTTAATTTTTGGGGAAACTGGAGGCAGTAGAGATGTAGTCTGTATGGTTAGATAAACTGGAGTCAGTAGAGATGTAACCTGTATGGTTAGATGTTTTAATTTGTGGGGAAACTGGAGGCAGTAGAGATGTAGTCTGTATGGTTAGATGTTTTAATTTGTGGGGAAACTGGAGGCAATAGAGATGTAGTCTGTATGGTTAGGTGTTTTAATTTGTGGGGAAACTGGAGACAGTAGAGATGTAGTCTGTATGGTTAGATATTTTAATTTGTGGGGAAAATGGAGGCAATAGAGATGTAGTCTGTATGGTTAGATGTTTTAATTTGTGGGGAAACTGGAGGCAATAGAGATGTAGTCTGTATGGTTAGATGTTTTAATTTGTGGGGAAACTGGAGGCAATAGAGATGTAGTCTGTATGGTTAGATGTTTTAATTTGTGGGGAAACTGGAGGCAGTAGAGATGTAGTCTGTATGGTTAGATGTTTTAATTTGTGGGGAAACTGGAGGCAATAGAGATGTAGTCTGTATGGTTAGATGTTTTAATTTGTGGGGAAACTGGAGGCAGTAGAGATGTAGTCTGTATGGTTAGATGTTTTAATTTGTGGGGAAACTGGAGGCAATAGAGATGTAGTCTGTATGGTTAGGTGTTTTAATTTGTGGGGAAACTGGAGACAGTAGAGATGTAGTCTGTATGGTTAGATATTTTAATTTGTGGGGAAAATGGAGGCAATAGAGATGTAGTCTGTATGGTTAGATGTTTTAATTTGTGGGGAAACTGGAGGCAGTAGAGATGTAGTTTAATTAGTTAATGTTGTTAATTGTGGTAAAGATGTTAGAATGAAATTAATAAAGGAGAAAACCAGAGATAGATAAGATCACTACCACAAAAAAGAAGAATGCTGTGGAACAATATTTCATCTCATTTCATCTCATCTCGTCATGTTCCTCTTGTACCAATCTTTCATCAACAAATACAAAAAAACATTAATAAAACAACAACAACAACGAGAACCACCCGTAAAACAGAAATGACATACACATAACTACTCTATGAAATTAAAGTATTACGGAAATATGCCAATGTAAGTAATTAAACAAATAGTGAAGAGAATTGTGCAGCAACTAATTTTGCATGTAGTGGTGCTAATTGTAACCACGATCTAACGCAGAAAGTGTAGTTAAGTACATTACATTTCTATTGCAATGTGTAATGAAAACTTTACTTTCACAGGCCAGGATTGCTCATTGCTATAGCAATTTTCGTGCTCCAGTCTCTGTTGTCCAAATACGTATTTCTTCAAGATAAAGGACAGCATTTACGGCTTGATAATAGGTATAATTTTTCAGTTTCATTTGTTTTTGTGTTTTTATTTTTTGGTTTTCGATTAATGTACGCTTGTGTTGATTGCTTAATTTGTAAATAACACAGATTCGGTAAGTTGAAGTAAACTAAGTAAAAGGTCTTTTTTATACCACTTAAGATGCACGTTACATGTGGTCAGTGAACAGTAAAGAACCAGTTTACACGCTTTACGCGCATTGGGCATATTGTGCCAAACTCTTACTTTCAGAGACCAATCGCGCACTCGTCGGATGATCTGGTCAGTATCAGACTGGCCGTCATTGCTTGCCAAGATTGTTCCTGGTACCCATTTTAGGCTAGCTCCACATGGACGGTCAGTTTGAGGAATCCACCCCGATACTGAATGGAATCTGCTACCGCCGCGCCCTGATGGTATATGGTAAGTAAGTAAAAGACACTTTTACATGCCCTAAGAGAACAATGGGCATATGGTAGGTATGTAATGGACAGAAAAAACAGTGAAGTCCCACAATAAACAAATGAAAACCGTAAAGTGATTAGAGAAATTAGACGTAGATAGTCAAAATTTTTGAAAACGTTACGAGAAAAAATAAATTAGAAAACTTGGCAACAACTGGCAGGATTGAAGGGGAAAACAAGGGGAAGACAGAGACGTAAATATATGGATGGCTGGACCACGTGGCATGGTCGAGACAAGCACACGGAAAGAACTTTTGTATACACATTGAGACTTATTGAGCATATCGATTTTTATAGACAGATGGTCACTCAGTAGATTATGTGGTCAGTATCACGCCGACCGCCTTTCTTTCCCAGCACATTTCCTGGTTTCCATTTTAGCCCGAATCGACCTGAGAACTCAGGTCAGTTATGAAATATGCGCCTTTATGTGGATTCGATCCGATGACCACCGGGCTGACAGACAAGCCTGCTGGCCACGGCGGTACCACAACTACCAAGAATCTATGATTAAGTTACAATTAATATTGAGATTTCAAAGTTTAGTGCGCTGTAACATGCTAATACAATTCTGATTACGCTAATTTCTCATTCTTCCCAGACACTTCTACTTTGTGTTTGTGTACTTCATGTTCTTCTACAACATTTTCCTGGGCCTGTTCTCCTGTGTGTTGAGAGTCATCAAAGCTTTATTCGTGGGGCTGCTCTTCCTCCCGAGGCTGGACAACAGTACACTGCCGCGAAAGTTTGAGTTCTTTGATCCAGGTAGGTTCCTTCATGTTCCGTTGGTTCTTTCATTGCGTATTTGTTTTTCTAGTGAAAAGTAAGCAAGAATAAAATGGAAACATGACAATGTACAGAGTAATGACCCAGTCATAGTGTTTAAATTGTTAAACTCGGCTTTTAGAGAAAGGTCCTTAGAATATCATGACCCAAGAAGAAGAAGAATTTTGACATTCTACAAAGTCTGAATGTTGAAGAAAACTGGATCATGAACACGATCATGTCTCGGAAAGCGAAATGCTGTGGCATATTAAACGCCTCAGTGGCTTTAAAAGAGCTGTGATAGAAGGTGTGGTTCAAGGAAGAAGAGACAGCGTCTACCAGCACGAGGGCATTGTACAGGGTGTCCGTAAAGTCTGGACACATGGGACATACACATGTTTAATCAAATAACATCTTCAATATGATTTATTAAATAACGGGAATTCCCTATTGTATATTTGAAGTACATGAAAAATATCCAATTATCCTATGTGTCCAGACTTTGTGGACACCCTGATACATTTGTCTTTTGGGTGCATGGAAGAGGAGAACTGGTAAAGAATGGAGACTTTTCGGCTTGCGACTTCCTGTAAAGAATTTGTTAAACGATAATGGTTGCTTTTAAAAGTCAAAATTAAATGTGAAATATAGAATAGAATTAGACAATTCTGTTGCGCTGGCAGTGCATGTTTGAAAATATATAGACTGTTCCGATAAGTTTAAACTTAATATTCTGAGGTGCAGAAAGAGCTCAAATATCGGGACTGAGATTCACACTAATCGTAGAATGTCTCTTCATCTATACATGGAGAATCCTGCGCAAACATTAGCCTGGCTATGGGCGGGAGGATTGACCAGGGTCTCAGTAGTGATGAAGTCTATGAGGACAACATAATCTCCACGCTGCAAGATTGCAAGAGAATCACCGCAAATTATATAATACATCGCTTGAAGAGTTTACAAACACTACACGAATGAGTGTGTTGTCAACCGGGATGGCAAGAACTCATCCACTCCTCAGTTCTTCAAATTGCATCAGAGTAAACAACACGAATCGCTCCATTTAAGGATAAACTGTTGAGATTTCAGCAAGCTAAAGTAGACTGCTGCTTTCTTTAATTATATTCAGGCTGCCATCTGAAAGTGTTCGAAAAAGTAGAGGAATCGACGATATAATTTACAATAGGAAAAAGAAACTAAAATAACTGGTGTAGTGTGCCACATAAGACAATGTCTTATGTGTCCATCAGCGCTTGCTGAATATAAAATAACCCATATCCTGTAAAATGAAATTCTTTGCATGGGACGATCTAAAAAAAAAGTGTCGCGACAGGAACCTTCTGTTAGTATGTGGAGTTTTAGGACCATGACATTTTGAGCCTGTGTCCATGGAGAAATAGATGTCTGGTTTTTTCCCCCCATGGGAGGTTAAGAAAGTCACATTAAAGACACATATTAACTAAAGTAATGAATGAATCACTGAAAAACGAGAAGTAGATTATGAGCTTTACCAAAGCACGACTACAAAATACAATGGACGTTGCGGCCAAAGCCTTCGTCAGCACAGAACAAACAAACAAAAATAGACTAACAAATACACGAACGACACTACATGAAAGTATAAATTTCACTTATCTGTGTTCTAGCTTGAACGGCTATCCATGGATGGAATAAAACTGATGTCTTATTAACTAAAGTACACGGCTAACGTATTATTCATTAGGTCACTTCATATGATATAGCGCTGCAGTATGCACGTGACGAGATGCTGCGAAATATACCAATGCAAAAACATCGTGGAATATTTTGTTTATGGCGGATTTGTTTAAACTCACTAAGGAAATACATTGTTTTGAAATGTGAATAAAATTTAGTGAAACTACGGTAAAGCTGTGGAAATGTAAAAAAAAAAAAAAAAGAAAATAACATAACACAAAGTAATGCAACTTTACAGAACAAGAATAAGACACATACGGGACGTTGCCGGAACGTGTATATATATATATATGCACTGCTAATCTCAGAACATAGTTTTAGGGAAGTTTTACTCAGATTTTTTTGTATGCGTGTTGCATTTCCTATTTACAGGACATCGCTAACAACACCAGCATTTTACTGCTGTTGTTAATGTCTTGGCAAGGTTTACGTTCAGTAGTTTGCCATTGCTTTCTGAACGACCTGCTCTCATACCACCAATACGTTAAAACCCCAGGGGACACGGTCTGCTGCCAAATCGGTAGCCGCTGCGTTTACTCATAGATAAAAAAGAAAACAAAAGTTATAAATACAACACAAGAACAGCTACAGCATGCCATGTATTGTGTAATTGCATGCGAGTAAAAGTACATTAGGGGGTATCTCCAGGATGAAGTGGTAATCACTACGGAGGACCTGTGTTCGTTTTATGACTCCGTCATTTGTTTCACGAGTACACTTTTTTTTTTTGGGTCGCTAGAACTACGGAGTTCGTGCTCTGTGCTAGACGCCCGGCTGGCCGCTCTGCGAAAAGAAGTGTGAGCCATTTGAAATATGTCCGGGTGTAATGAAGTTGATTCTCTTAACATTAACCCTTTTGAACAGTATTTTAGTTTTATCATTACAATATTTGATATTCCAAGTTTACGACTTACAGAGAACATATTATTAGGGTCATTATCATTAACTTTATATCCTGGCCTACCACAGGGATCACCATTATCTCCGGTACTGTTCAACGCCTACACAGTAAGAATCACCAGTGAGCAGATCACTGGACCTGGCAGGACATTGTCATATGCCGATGATGTTTTAGTGTATCGTCAGGGGAAGGATAGAAAGGAGGTTGCTGTGGAACTACAAACCGAACTCAATCGCATAAGTACTTGGTGTGATGAAGCTGGGGCAATGGTCAACCCAACAAAGGCAACAGTGACTTGGTTCTCGTTGAATAATCATATTGTCAACACTCCAACACCAACTGTAATGCTGTGTTCAGAGACGGTGGAAAGAACGCAGGCAATGAATTACCTGGGGATACGGTTTGGTCGAAGCCTTGCTTATAATGTGCACATAGACCAGGTGATAACAAAGGCCAAGCGGGGTTTGGCAGCGATGCGGGTGATGGCGGCAGCAAACTGTGAGCAGCGCCAGCTATGTCTTCTGTACGAGGGGTTGGTAATGTCTGTTTTGGAGTATGCAATGGCAATCCTGACTCTCAGCCATAAGCAGATAGAACGGATGGAAAGGATACAGAATGAAGCTATGCGCATTATTCTTGGATGTACAAGAGATACAGCATGCAGGGCGATGCGCTACCTTCTTGGGTTTCCAACCATTGAAGAGATAATACAAGATTGCAGGGCACGCGCCTACCTCAGAATTAACGCAAACACACAACATCCACTGCATAGTGAAATTAGGAAGGTGAAGGGCAGCAGGTTAAAAAGAGGACGGTCGTGGATGGGTCAAGCCGAAGACATTCTTCAACAGGTGTGTTCACTTGAGGACTTAGAACCTGGCGAGGAGTGGGTGCAAGTGCCAACAGACTTCTGCACATCCTTTTCAGTTTGCATCCAACTTGACAGAAAATGCAGACAAGAAAATCCGGCTGCTGTTGAGGCTGAAGTACAAGCGTTGATTTTCGAGAATTCGCTAGACGGTGACGCGGTCATCTACACAGATGGGTCGGTCGTCCGACATGTGAGAAGCTCATGGGCCTTTACAGCTCGGGCCGGAGGGAGAATTGTGAAGGAGGACTCTGGTGCTTTAACTGAAACCACAAGTAGCCTGACCATGGAAGTCATGGCAGTAAGTAAATCAATAACATGGCTCGAGACACAGACATTCACTAGGGCTTGTTTCCTTAGCGACTCAATGAACATGATCAAGAGGATAGAGGAGGGGTCGATCGGAAGAGAATGGTTGCTGCCTCTGGAGCGGTCTCGACTGGCAAAGATTAGTTTCATCTTCGTGCCAGGGCATGCGGGAGTACAGGGAAATGAGCGGGCTGACAAGCTCGCAGGTGAGGCTACTGTGGAGGGCGGACGCGCCATGGACCAGGCCGACATTCTGAATGCTCTACGAGAAGTAAGACATTTGCGAGAACCAAGTGATGACTGTGAATCTACAACAATGGCCAGACTGCGAGAGCAGCAAATTAAAAGAGGTGTGGCCAAACAAGAACACTACGCAGGAAGCCAAAGAAGATTGATAAACCAACACAGAACTGGCGTCGTTAGCCGCTACACGCTGCGGGATTTGCTGAGGGGGGGGGGGGGGGAGATCCGAGCACTTATGGACTGAATGGTTCGATGTGCAATGAGGATGATCTGTCGACTAACTAACTAACTAACTATCATTAACTTTGCATGATATATTTCCTTGATCTTTATTACAGTTCATCGCCGTGTGGCGTTGGTGATCATGTATATCCACACCTAAGTCTTGTGTGCTGTCAATAATTTCTGATGCCGATTTCTCTTCCCCTCTACCATTCCCGTTGTGACATCTTAGTCCAGCTTTCCCTTTCTAAAGACATGCTCAGAGAATGTGGCTGTCTGAGACTCTGATGCTTGTAACAAATTCTCTTTGTAACTTTACTTCTTTCAATATTTCTTCATTGCTCATTCTATCCCTCCGCGGTGTTCTTTTCATTCTTCTATAAAACCACATCTGTACAGTCTCTACATAATTCCTCACTTGTCTGTTAATTTTTCATGATTGGCTTCTATGGTCTGGATTGGCTCAATATAGCTCTTAACTGTTTCCCTCACCTAAATAGTCATCGATAAATTGGAGAGAATATTCTTCATCTTTGAAATGCTGTCTTTGCTAAGACTATTCTACATTTAACACATGTTATCATAGCACCCAAAAATAATTAGCATAAACATGACGATACAAATAATTATTTTATCAGCAAGTAATAATTATCTAATCAATAGTTAATAATAATTAATTTATCAACTAGTAGCAGGAGCTACTTTACAGACTAAACGCTCGGCTACCGTCCCTATAGTCATGGTTTCGAATCTGCGTCGAGGGGGAAATTCAAAATGACCTAGGCTGACACGATGACCAAGTCTAACTTGCGTACCAGGAAATGTGTTGGGACGTGAATGCGGCCAATGTGATATTGACCACTTCACTCCTGCAGTGCCGATTGGTTTATAACAATATGGAGCTAACACCACATGTACAGTACACATACAGGCATGCAAAGGCGTCTTTTACTTACTATATACATTGATAATGGTATATTTTGTAAGTATTGTCCTTGCTTTTATATTCATATAGTAAGGGAAGGTACATGCTCATACCGGTCCAGACACTTGGTATAAGGCACTCAGCTGTGAGAAATGGCTGAACGTCTCTAAGTCAAATCCCTCAGATCCCTGCTCTTGGAGGTTTGATGCTGAGCGCCAGCATCTGCAACCTACCTTGTTCCAGACGTACTGGTTATCCTTTCCTCTGGAGTAAACAATGCAAGGCCGAGAGAGGGAACATGCTGCATGGGCAACACATGTTCTCTGATTTAATGCCCAGACATTGTGCGATGGAATTCTGGCTTATATGTAACGTGTATGTCTTGGTTATGCTTTTGTTAAAAAAATAAAGTAGAACAAAAAACGCACAGTAAAATGACAGCTAAACATTTGTTCCATGAGTGTCCAACAAATGCAAAAAAGAGTTAATTATCTCGATCTACACCTGATCCATTCCAAGACAAACTCTTTGAAGATGTCAATAAGCTCAAGTTGACTGCTGCTTTCTTGGGATATATTCATTTTAACTTGTTCTTGACAAAAAAGAAGAAAGTTATATTTGTTAATTGTAGTCCTGTAACAATAGTTTGCACGTGCACAGCTTTGAAGACAAATCGCAGAAATAACAAATATTAAACTCCAAATATACGCGAGAACATAGACAGAAACAATGTTCAACAAACATTGCAAAATCCCACGTCCTTTTAAAGTTAACATTATGTTTTCCTGCATGTGACCAGGTTTCTCAGCATACCAAGGTTATATTCATATGGAAGCAGCTCATACTCACCCAGTTGTCAATGTGTTTATACGGCTGCTGGCTGCTCTGAGCAAAGCTAGAAAAAAGAACCCTGTGGATGAAAAGGAAAATGACAAGTTGAGTTTGGAAATATCAATTGATACAGATGAAGGTATTAAAGAATGTAAGTATGACTTCTCCTTCTCCTCCTCCTCGTTATCATCATCATCACCACAATCATCCAGTGCTATTTCTTATTTTTAGGGTGGTGGTGCTAGTTCTCAAGTAATCTAAGTCTTTAGTCATTATTTCATTTTCTATCCTGACCATATATTACATTTGTCTGTACATTTGTATATTTGAGAACATTCCTCACTTTTGTCCTTAATTCTTCTTTTTATGGTTACCAACAGTCTTGGGATGCGACCAAAGCGACACGTATTTCTTTTCGTTATTTCTTCAATAACTAACAACAATTGCTTGAAGCAGGCAAATGAAACTAGAACATCGTATACAACAATAAGACAGAGGGACGCAGAGGTGTTTCCAAGGCACCAGGGCCGGGTTATATACTGGCCAAGACCTACTGACGCGTCCTTGTCGAGCGTCCTGGGCAACAGGTCCCTTCGGGGTCCTGGCTAAAGTCAGTAGGATCGCCGATTGCTCCAAAGTCGGAGAGTGTCTGCCTGTACGGCGAGGAACCACCAGTCTGCACACCAATAAGCCAGACTTGGGACAACGGATACTCAGGCAAACCTCAGGTCCTGTACGACATCACACTGATGTTGGACAACAGGATGTCTTCATCCGACATACAGGACTTCACGTTGGAGCTCAAGCCAACGAACACAAGCAAGCAAGCAGCAAGCAAATAAAACAGAGACAAACAGCTTTCTTTGGTCATATGATGAGAAGAGAGACGTTGGAGAACATCGTGACAACTGGAAAGATCAGTGGGAAGTGATACAGAGGCTGGCCAAGATAAATGATGCTGGATGTTCTGAGACGGTGGCATGGAGGAATATCATCCAAAACACCAAAGACTGAGATATGTACAGACACGTGAACGCCTACGTCAGCTGGCATAGAACATGATGATGATGATGATGATGATGATTTCCTTCAACAGTGTATACTGATTGTCTAGGATTGTTTATTTAAAGTAACAACTTTAAGACAATGCATCCTTCCTATAGAAAAATAAGGGTATGAGTCTAAGAGCATTTGGAAATCAATAAAGAAGAAAACCCAGGCTTTTGAACTTAAATGTTACAGAAAAAAATGCTCAGAATAGCGTGGATTAAGAGGAATACAAAATACTGACATTCAACAAAAGCTGAGCATCTAAGAAAACAGGCTCATAAACATCGTCGTGTGTTTTAGAAAGAGCAGCAATGGAAGACATGGGTCCTGGAAGAAGAGGCGGGGGTTCCACAATGTTGGTCAAGTGACATTAACGGTTCTTTGGGCATGAAAATTTACGAGCTATGGAAATTGGCAAGAGATCGTGAGACTCCCCTACTGCCCGCGATACGAGAGACACACTGCAAAGGGCCTGCTACATGACAGTGTTGGTAAGAACTGTATGTGTCTCTATTACTATCTGATCAATAAATACACAAAAATCTCAGTCTGATGACATTTAGACTGTGTTTTACTAGGGTCCAAAAGGGAAGCAAAGAATAGTTACCCTGTAACCTCTACTATATATGTCATCAGATATATCCATCCATCCATCATGTGCCATGCCGGTAAGCGTGGGCTGTCATGATTCGCCATTTCAGTCGATCACCAGAGTCGTGGATAAGCTATGTGTTCCTGTTTCGGCCATGCCACGTGGCCAAGCCATCCAGGTATTTGCTTCTCAGTCCTCCCTTTGTTCTCTTCCCCTCGATCTTGCCAGTTGTCACCGTGTTCTCTAATTTATTTCTTCTCATAACATGCCCAAAAATGTTGACTGTCTACGTCTAATTTCTCTAATCAGTTTACGATTATCATTTGTTTCTTGCAGGACTTGGTCGCTGGTTTTTCTGTCTGTCCATGGTATTCTTTGCATTTTCCTCAGAAACCACATTTCTAAAGCCATCAGATATTTTTCAGCTTGACATTGCCAAAGCTTCACATCCATACAAAAGTACAGAGATACAGGGTTGGCACAAGATTTGCCATCTCAAAATCCAACAATTGTCAACATGTCTACACAGAGCTTGATGTGAATTTCTTGAGTGCAAAGGAGGGAGGGGGGGGGGGAAGACTGAGTGGTCTCGAGGTATGGTGTCCGCCTCGAGTGCTGGAGGTCCCGGATTCAAGCCCCGGTGAGGGCCGGGATGTTTTTTCACTTGGACTTCTAGTAATAAAATTTCCCCTGGCCTCTGTGTAGTGAGATCGGACGCCCGTGTGTATTGTTGCGCACGTAAAAAAATCCCTTGGCATTTGGAAATCGAAAAAATAAAACGCTGCCGGGGCAAAATTTCGAGTTAAAAATCTACCCAAAGTATTTCAGGATCCTCGCCGGTGCTACGGAGTCCGTGCACTGAGCTGAGAAACTCCTGATTCAGGCTTGAGTTATGAGTAGAACGGAGCACTTATGGGCTACACCCGTGTGCCGTGATGTTGATCCGTCGACTAAACTAAACTAAACTAAACTAAATTTCTTGAGGGCAAATGCTACATTGTCAAGTGAAAGGCGGAAGAATGAAGTAAAGTTAAAAACTACACATTTACTGTAACTGTGTTAGACAGAGAGGTCCGCGTAGCCGAACAGATAAGAACGCTTGTACGCTCATTGCGTGGTAGTGGGTTCATTCTCAACAACGGTCAGTGGAACTTAAACGTTTAGTTCTCATTCACAAAGTAGTGACAAATTACTGAACGTAAAGTTGCCTAGAAAATCAGCCAGGTGTTTATCACAACGCCTTACAAAGGACATGCAGCAATATTGTTAGGAATGGCCAGTCTCGATTACATAAACGAAAGCACTAGGGCGGGGCCCTGGCACGACAACGCCAGTGCTACTACCACCTTGCTACCGAGTCTGTAGATATTAGATTGCCATTGCTATAACATTGTCGTTCATTAATCACAGTGTTTCTCTCAACAGGTGATTCAGACAGTCAGTCAGACAGACCGGTGAATATTGCAGCCCGATTTAACTGGTTTGTCGTGTACACCTTGCTTCACAATCCAGCGGTAGGTTTCTGGTACAGTTTGTTTCACCGTTATCATCATAGTCATCATTAACATAGTCATCATCATCATAATTATCATCATCATCATAGTCATCATCAACACCACCACCACCACCACCACCACCACCACCACCACCACCACCACCACCACCACCATCACCATCATCATCATCATCATCATCATCATCATCAACATCATCATCATCATCATCACCTTTCACTTTTGCCGTCAAGCGTCGTGAGGAGAAATAGTTGACGCTCTAACACCTGATGTTTGTCGTTTCAATTGAATATTCCCAGTGCAGGTTACAAGAGACAGTAATAAAATAACACTTTCAGTAAAAGGGTGTTGTCATGGTTATGTCACATCCGTGTTTATTTAGTGTACCCTACATGTTGTCTAGCCATCATTCACGCAGTCTTCGTCTGATTGACTATACGGATATGTTTTTAATGCTTTATTAATTATTGCGTTGGTATGACGGTTAGGAAACTATAATGACAATGCATAAGCGAGATTGTGTATGTGAAGTATTATAGTGCATTCACAAATGTTTTCCCCTGTATAAAAATCCATACCTCAGTGACCAACTAAGGGAATAAGATGCGATTTAGTATACCTTATCATTATGTACATCCAACAAAAAACATTTTTGTTCTGGAGATTGTACAGCAGATCTCAATGTTTTTTTTTTTTTTTTTTTTTGCGGTATATAATTTATAATAATGTATTACATCCCCACAAAGAAACATCATTATTCAATACTGAATATTCTCTGAGGTGCACGGGAATTTCCTTATGAGAAGCACATCACAAAGTGGAACGGAATTGTTCAGAGCATTACTGTAAAGCAATTTTGTTAGTGTTAATTCAATACATTTTCGCCAAAACATTAAA
Source organism: Cepaea hortensis (assembly GCA_963921405.1). Taxonomy (NCBI): domain Eukaryota; kingdom Metazoa; phylum Mollusca; class Gastropoda; order Stylommatophora; family Helicidae; genus Cepaea; species Cepaea hortensis. The sequence goes on along the minus strand of OY992888.1, from coordinate 29,189,709 downwards.
CACATGTCGCCGCTTTCCACGATTTCAGTTGCATTTGGACCTATCAAGGACACATTCCTTGGGTGGGCGTAAATATAAGACTGTAGGAAAAATTTCGTAACGACGCAACAAATACTTTTCACAAAAAATTGAACGTGAATGAGGGCAAACATTTGTGAACGCACTTTAGTACCATCAACATTTTTATAATTGAGTGCACGTAGGAATAGATTATACAAGTATTTACCTTCCGTAGCAAACGATGAGAGCTGGCATGAAACCCTTGTACGACCTCGGATGTGACATAACCAAGACAACTTATCTGGCGTTGGAATGCAAGCTTAAGCAACCCGACTCCCGCAGTTAATCATAGTGGATTAGGATAAGAAACGTTATCTCCCTGGGGCTAGACAATATACAATACAAAGCAATCTAGATGAAGTGGTCTGGTTAAGTGTGTAACAGATGAATATAATATAATATAATATAATATAATATAATATAATATAATATAATATAATATAATATAATATAATATAATATAATATCATCATCATCAAGTGCCGTGCCGGCTGGCGTAGGCGTTCATGGTTCTCCACAGATCTCGGTCTTTGGTGTTCTGGATCAACTCTGCTGATGATATTCCTCCATGCCACCGTCTCAGTCCGTCCAGCATCATTTCTCTTGGTCTGCCTCTGCCTCTCTTCCCCTCAATCTTTCCAGTTGTCACGATGTTCTCCAATGCCTCTCTTCTCATCACATGACCAAAGAAAGATGTTTGTCTCTTTCTTATTGTTGTATATAGTGTTCTAGTTTCATTAGCCTCTTTCAGGCATTCGTTGTAATATAATATAATATAATATAATATAATATAATAATAATAATAATAATAATAATAATAATAATAATAATAATAATAATAATAATAAGAAGAAGAAGAAGAAGAAGAAGAAGAAGAACTGAAACGAAAATGAACCTTCTTTAATAAAAAAAATAAAAAATGGTTTGAATATCCTTTACAGGACATCGCTGTCATCATCAGCATCTTTCAGCTGTATGTTAATTTCTTGACAAGATTACGCTCAGTAGTTTGCCATTGCTTTCTGAGCGGCCGGCTCATTATCCCGCAAGTCACGAGCGCGGGTCGAACCGCTTCCAATTCTCGCCTCGCTGCGAGACCCTGTGTGGATAAACGGGATTACGGAGAAAGTGGTGTAACCCCTCAGCCAGAGAGACCGGCCCTTCTTTAATGGTGGGAGCTAAATTGCTTCATGTGTATAAATAGTCTCATATCTAATCATATGTTTTATATTTTCTGCTAAATGTATGTTCTCATTTCACTTGATTAAACATTCATATGTTTTATATTATCCATTTAATGTATGTTTCATGTGGCTCAATTAAGCACTCGTATATTTTATATTCTCCGTATGTTCTCATTTAACCAATTTAAGCAATCACATCTTTACAAAGTCTCCGTTAACCGTATGTTCTCGTTTTACTTGACTAAACTTTCGTATATTTTATATTCTGTGTTAAATGTTCGCATTTCACTTGTTTAAGCAGTAATATGTTTTATATTATCCGTTAAATGTGTGTCTTCATTTCACTTGTTTAAGCAGTCATATGTTTTATATAATTCGTTAATTGCATGCTCTAATTTAACTTGTTTACGCAGTCATATTGTGTACTTTCTCCATTAACAATATCTCTTTGTTTCACTTGTTTAACCAATCTTGTCTTTTATGTACTCCAATAGATTTATGTCCTTGTTTCACTTATTTAAATAATAATGCGTTTTATAAACTTCATTAGATTTATGTCTTCGTTTCACTTATTTAACTGATTCAGTGCGAAACAAAAAGTAGGATTGGACCAAAGATGGTACATAATCACATGACCAAGTATTATAATGTATTTCTCGGTTCACTGAGCATTTAAATAGGGAGGATACCACGAAACAAAACAAATAACACGATGACCCTAGTTTGGCGATATATCGTTCTTCTGTCCAAATGGGAGGTCATAGTTGACGATATATTTATCCATAGATATTGAATCAGTTAAGTAATAATTTTATATACGTATTATCTCCATTATATATGCACACACACACACACACACACACACACACACACACACACACACACACACACACACACACACACACACACACACACATATATATATATATATATATATATATATATATATATATATATATATATATATATATATATATATCCTCATTTCACTTATTTAAGCAATCAGGTACAGGGAGTATTCGTAATGACAGTGCATGTTTGAAAATATTGCCAAGGTTAGTATTTACCTATTACGAGTGTTGCATGAACTTTACAGAGGGTGAATATAAAACTTGGACCGGCAATATTTTCAAACACTGCCTAGTTATTAAAAATACACCCTATATAATTGTAATGCGTATGTCTTCCTCGGACTAATGAAAAGTTACAAACGAAACATTTTTTTTCCTTTGCAGGTGAGAATCTACAGAAAAGGATTTATACAATCAATTAAGAAGGCTAGACTGGAAGGTCTCAAAATTCCTATTAGTGACATGCCAACCACGGAATTTGATCTAGTGAAAACTCAAGAAGAAAGAGACAAATTAAGAGACGAGGAAGCCATGAGGAATTCACCAGCTCATATCTTAAACAATGGTATAGGCACTATTGGGTTTTTGGTGGTGGGTGCCCCTACGCAGCTTAACGGTATAAACAAACCGAGCAAGAAGACATCGAGAAAATTTAAAATGTTCAAAAAATGGAAAAAGAAATCTGGTTGTGAAAATTTGGCAGCTGTTAATAATGTTTCAGAAGAATTAGATAAGTTTACCCTTCAGTCGTATGTGAAGAATGAAAATGTTTAGTTAATGAAATGTTACATATAATCTTTTAATAGCTAAGTAGAGCAAATTCTGAAATATGGAAGCTAATCAAGGACAATTAGCAGACAAGTGAGAAGTTATGTCGAAGCTCACGAGATATGGTTTTACAGAAGAATTGTGATAACATGGCGAACGGATAGAAAGAGCAATGAAGATATCTTTAAAGAAGTTAACTCACAAAGAAAGAGAACATGTAACTCTCATCAGAATAAGACAGTCCACATTCTTTTGGCAAGTCATGAGAATGGGAAAGCACCAAATGGAGGAGAGGCAGTGGGAGACCAGAAAAGAACATAGTTTAACGTCATGGTATGGAGGAACACTAGTAACGGAAAAGACTGACAGTACAAGAGATAGAAGGTTGTGGAAAGGCATGATCACCAACGTCACATGACATGGGATGTAGGAAGAAAGAAACGTTAGTTACGTCACAATCAATTCAGACTATGAAAACATGAAAATAGATAGCTTAAGGGAGGTTAGTTACGAAACAATTCGGCCACCTATCTGTCACCCTCTAGATTACATCTTATATGTATCATCATCAAGTAAGTGCCTTGTCAATTGGAGTCGGTGATCATGCTGCTCTACAGCACCCGTTTTTTTCTTTTAACAATGTACCAATACATTGCTCAGCTGTGCCGAAGGCATGCTCAGAGGGCACCGAGAAGCGTGTCTCACTGCTGTAATCTCTATTTTTCTATGAATCTTACCAGCTGGCGCAATTATTATGTTTCGTCACTATTACTAGTATATATTACTTGTTGTAAGCTTACGTTCTATCTTAGTGAGCGATGTTTGTTGCTTCGTGGGACTACCCGATGTCTGTACTTGGTGACGATATTCACTCCCGTCGCTTTTAACGTAACTCCTATGAACTGGCCGGCTCCGTGGCGTAGAGTTTACGGACGCAGCAGACCGCCTTGCCTTGGTTTTTTTTTTTAACGAAATGGTATGGTTGCCAGTCGTTCAAAAAGCAATGGTAAAACTACTCAACGTTAGCTTGCCAAGAGATACCAAACAGCATAAAAATGCTGTGGTTGACTGCAACGTCCTGTTAAAGGACATTACGACCCTAATCCTAACTCAAGCTTCACGCAGATAGATGCTTGTTCTTTTCTGTGGTTCAGATGACATGATCGACAATGTGTTAATACTCAGTGATCCATATAATTCAGAAACTTATCAACCAACCAATCATCAGGGAACACGTGAGATGAATGTCTCGTATCTAAATGTAGCACCATCAACAAGTACCGTCCCCATGACGGTTGATGGCAAAAGTGGAAGAAAAAAGATGATGATGATGATAATGAAAAAATACCTCACCAACTGACATAGACGATCCAGTTTCTTTAAAACAACTTTCTCCAACTTAGAACTATGAAGATTAGATTTTTAAGAGCATGCATCTTTCCCATTGCAACTTATGCCTGTGAGACCTGGAAATTTACTAAACAAGCTGAACGGCGCATTAAATGCCTTTGAATATAAATGTTATAGACGAGTTCTAAGAATATCTTGGATAAAGAAATAAATGCATCCGTACTTCAAGTGCTGAATATTGAAGAAGGTTGGCCATTAAAGACGATAAAACGAGGAAAATTGAAATATTTGGGACACTTGAAACGTTACGAAAGTTTGGAGAGAACAATAATGGAAGGGTATATGCCTGTGAAGAGAGGAAGATGAAGGTCAAAGAGAATATGGGTGCAGGATGTGGCGGATGATCTCCAGATGGGTGTATCGTACGCGGGCCATCTTGCTTGTGATCGAGAGGTTTTCGGAAGGTTGTTTTGGAAGCGAGGTTCTGCAAAGTACATGCTACTGGATGAATGAATCTCCAACTTAACGTGCATGTCTCGATGTATGTGTTGTACATCCATAAAATGATATGTCTTTTCTGGCTTTGAACTCAAGCGTAGTCCATACAAGTGCTACTACTTCTGATGTACTGGACTGATTTTTGCGTGTGGATTAGTTGTCTCAATTACCAGTGTCCTTCGCCATCAGACGAACCAACTCCGACTTCTGAGGTACTTGTAATTTACGTCCCCAATTCAAGGACGATGAAATCAACATTTTGGTTCAATTGACCGCTACCTTGGCAACAGCACACCGGAAGTTTAAGCGCTAGCTCTCTTATCCATTCAGCCATGCTGACCGCCGGTATTTGCAATAAGTTGTCTTAGTATCATTATCACCATCATCATGGTGCGCCTTGTTGATAAGTGTTGACAGTCAATGTTTGCCACGACTCACGATCACTAGTGTTGGATCAGTTATGTGTTCGTGTCCCGGTTATGTCACGTGGCTAGGTACACTCTTGCTCGTTTCCCCCATCTGGTGTTCCGACTGACACAAAGTTTCCAAGTTCATTACTCCTTATAACCTGCTCACAAACCTTCATTGTCTACATTAATTTCCCCCAGGAGTTCTGAACAAACCACCCACAATCATCATTCATTATATGTTTGTCTCGGAAGCACTCATCAAACACTCAACAGCATCCATTGCTGTTTATATCTTCTAGAGGTACTTAATAAACACTCGAAGTCACCCTTTCTTGTATGTACGTCTCAGAAGTACTCAAACATTCGAATTCACCCACTGTTGTATATTTGCCCCGGCCGTACTTAACAAACACCCGAAGTAATCCATTAATGCATATTCTCAGCAAAACGTAACAGCGCAGTAACACGGTCGTCTCTGCAATCTTGTATTTTCTCACTGCAGAATTTCCTTTGTCTTTCTCTTCCCCGTTTGCCTTCAACTGACCACTGAATGTTAAATAATAGTTAAGTAAACGTCACAATTCGATCTGTCACCTCACCATCATGTTAATTGTCAACAGCTAAGAGCAAGTTTTAGCCAACAGACAGTAGCTTTTGAGATTCGTTTAATTTAGTATTAATTAATAATTATGCTTGCTTTTAATTTAGTATTAATAATTATGCTTGCGAATAGGTATAAGTGTAGGTATAAGTGTAGGTACAATGACATTGTACCAGATCTGAACATCGAAGAATTGATTCATAAACAACATCATCTCTTGGGGAAAACACATACTTTGGCCAAATTTGACCAGTGGTTTGCAACGAACAATAATGGAAAACTTAGATATTGAAGGAGGAGGCCGTGGTCGACCAGAACGAAAATAGACACAGGACATTGAAGTCAAATTAGGCATACTAATGTACGACGACACGGGAACTGGAAAATAATAGGACATCTTTCGGTGGGTCATAATGAGACCGACGTTGTGCATGCAAAGGAGCTGTTACATGTTGATGATGATAATGCTGTATATGTTTATATATTTATATTCACTACTCCAATAGCAAACAGCGGACCATATTTTGAACAAAGACACAATAACAAACTTGTTATCCCTGGAATAATTCTTTCCCAATCAACTAATGACGTCTACATTAGTTACTCCATGTCACATCAATATTCATTGCCGGGTAGTTCCCGAAATAGTCGACTCATATTTGATTGAGTGATTATGTCTGGGGAATTACAGTTTTATAAGATTTGCAACGGAGACACCCACCACCCCCCCCCCCCCCCCCCCTGGTGTAACAGAGATGGTAATACTATATGGAGTTGCTCATTCCCAAGACTATGTCTTTTTTATCACGCCACGCCTCCATTCCAGATGTGTGATCTGCTCATAAACTTATTCTTGGGGAGATACATAGCAGATTTCCATTGTCTTCCCCATCCACATGGCTGGTCTGCAACATACGATTTTTCAGTAATTTATGGCTGCCAGGACATGTTAGTACTTTCTCCTGTTCAGGGGAAGAGTTTTATCTATCTTTTCATGTGGATATTCGTTTTCATGAACTCTGATTGTCGCACTCTTGTGCCTTGTTAGTCTTCAACCACTAGGAGGTGCAGTAAACCCACTCACAGTTTCCAGAATATAACAAGAAAACTATCTAAAGTTTGAAGAATCCCAGTGGAATTCGTACACGCATTTCATCTGACTAAAGAGTTAAAATGCAATCTTTCAGAGAATCATTCAGTAACTGCAACAACAATAACTTTTAGCGTTCTCTGTGGCGGTGGTTTATACATTCGTTGCAATAATTTATTCTATTGTTATTTTTATATTGTAATTAAGAATGTTGCGCTGCTTTTGATTTGTTTATACAAAGAACTGTGATGTTTATTGTCTATAATATAGCTGATCATACATTGGATTCGTCATCAAGCATACTGTAAACAGTAGATTTTACTGAACACAATCACGACATACCTGCTCATTAACATCTGATTATTAATTTGTCGCAAATTATATATCTTCAAGTCTATTGATGTGTGAAGCTTATTAATAAATTTAGTTTTCACATTCTAATAATCAGAATAGTCATTAGTTTTGCATAAGCTTGCACTTAACTTTCGTTTGTGTAGAACCAATATATCTTTACTCTCCAGTTTGTTCTTTCTCCTCTATTCATCTACTATTCATCATCATCATCATCATCATCATCATCATCATCATCATCATCATCATCATCATCATCATCATCATCATCATCATCATCATCATCATCATCATCATCATCATCATCATCATCATCATCATCATCATCATCATCATCATCCTCCTCCTCCTCCTCCTCCTCCTCCTCATCATCATCATCATCATCATCATCATCATCATCATCATCATCATCGTGATCCTCATAATTATCACACCACGTCACACACAGAGACATTCTCTAGACTGTAAAAAAAAAAAAAAACTCATTCTCTAGACAGATTACGAAAATGAAAGATAATCGTGAGTAACTGGTTACCAAGACATAGATGAGTTGATATGAAGAAACAACCGACAGCACAGAACTCATCTTCAACAGCCAGCGAAGAGTCTAAATACTAATAGTACCAGATGCAATATGATTATGGGCCGTCTGGCCTTTCCTCAGAATGGTAATTGAGACTTAAAGACATGAGGAAAATGCATTATTTTGAACATGTAAAAAGGCATGAATGTCTAGAAACGATACTTATTGGACGCAACACAGTACGCCGCAAAGAGGGGGACCATAATGTAGATGTATTCAAGATGTGATAAAAGCCTTACACATGGCAGCAGCAGAGAAGGGACATCCAGCTCATAACACAGATACATTTTTAAAAAAAAACCTGTTATGGGGGAAAAGTTATGTACATGACGGACTCTTGAATTAATTGCTTGTATATGTGTTCTTGTTGTCAGTTATTTTATTGATATTATTCTTGTTTATTTATTGTGATCTGCACAAACATGCTGGCTGAATAACTGAATAATTATAACTTGCTAAAACACATTTCAGCATATTTCATGGCATGGATTCTTGTTGATTACGAAATCCCAACTGTTAACGATAATTCCATTTTCAATATCATGTTTCTTTGGCTGGTTCTTCAGTTACATTTCACAGTTTATCAATGTAGGGATGAATGGAATCTGTCTAGAGGTGAAAAACCTTATACAAACACACGCCGAAGTTGGACACACTGACCTTTCAGGCACATAACTTGGTGTGACGAATTTCTCATCGAAAGAGGAATAAAGAAGAATAGACGGAGCGGAAATCGCAATTGCTATTGGATAACTAGGTCAGACTGCCGATTTCGAGTTTATGGGTGAGGCAGTTATCTTAATCAGGATGATAGTATGGGTTTCAATGAGTAAATCAAACGATTGTGTTAGGAACATAAAAAGACTAGTAAAACAGCACGAAGTATAGTGATCAGTTGTCCATCTAGGAGACATTCTGAGGAAAAGATTTGAACATTTTTATGAATTCCCATTAATGTGTCCAGCTGTTTATGCTTCACGTTGACACCGCAAGGTACAAGAGAAACACGATGAGATGAGATGAGATGACATCAGATTAAATAAGATGGGAATGTGTCCAGTGTGCAATGATGTTATTCTTTTTTGTATGTGTTACAAACTAAAATGTTACTTGAGTCCATTCTAACTAAATATGCAATCAATCTGATAGTATGTGGCTTTCTGCGTACTGAAAAACTGTCTTCACATTTTTTAGCATATAGTTTACTCGTGACGCCCTCCGATCAATGAAGCCGGAGACTGACAATGAAATCCCTAAGCCTGTGGGGGAAGGGGGGGGGGGTGGACAATACCAGGACTAATTGTAGCCAGTACGCACATGCTGTTTAACCATAACGTTAGTTAGTTAGTTAGTTAGTCGCAGTTCCAACTTCACAGCAACGGGTCGTCCCCATTATGCTCCGTTCCTGTGCCAGTGAATATCATACAAAATGCTCCCCACTGCCCAATGTGAAAAGTGGAAAAGACAGGAGTCTCGACAAACAACAGCCCGCACAGATGAACTGTGCATAATGCCGCCGCCAGAATGTCAACACAATAGTCCTTATGAGACTCGAGAACCTGGGTAATCTTTTCCCTCTCCTGGGAAGTCAGATCAGGGTTCACTTGCACATCCCTATAGTGGGATCTTCCAGTGGGGTGCCCACTGGGGTTCTGCACTCTGTCTATTGGTCGTTCCTTGTCTTAGCCTGACTCGGAACTAGGTGATTGGCTCCTCTGCTCTATGACAGAGTTTAGTTCGCTGATAAATATCTGAGCGAGGCTGTAGACCTACACTCAGCTGGTAGGATCAGTGACTAGTGCTCTCACCAGGTGTGTTATTTTTTTTAACAGGTTCCACGCCAGTTTGAGGAAGTTCTACTCCGATTGGGAAGAACACCAGATGAACAGTCAATGTTTTTTTTTTTTAAGAAAATGAATAACGTCAGAGAAGACAGTTGGTTCAATAGTGTTTACGCTGGGCTCATGATCAGGAGGGTCCACCAAAACATGGCTCAGATTAGCAAAACCATATAACGATTTCTGTGTGATAAGGTTCACCTAGGATGGGTGATGTTCGTTGATACACCACATATCATAGGAACAATGGTGACCAAAAGGGAACTTTGAATATTACAAGGGACATTGTATTTGAGACAATATAGACAATAGATAGGATCAAGTGTATTACCAATAACAGTGATATCTATTTTCAAAGTACAGGAATTTGTACATTTAGGAACTATAGGGACTTATAATACGCAGTGCGCAACCGATCCATGATCAGTGTTAGGCTATAGACTGTATCTATCTCGGATGATCATGTACATGGATTACCAAGTAGCTACAGAAGAAAGTCGGTGTCTGGCAGGTGAGATACATCACCGGGTGAGGTTGTCTTGTGCTGACCCAACGTGCTGTGGTGTGACCTTGCTAGGATGATCTGACTGGTCTACTGATCTGATGGTCCGATTCTACACACATTATAGTACACGACACACATTCTTCGCATACGCTTCTCACATACATTACACTTTTCTTTTAATAAATTAATTGTCATTAATCTTTAGAAGCTAGAGCTGTTGAGTATGTTGCGTTGGGGAAGAATGAGAGGGGGCATGATCCAGCAGTGATAGAGAGAGAGAATGAGGTGTCCATAAACTGAAGGAGTTTTGTAGACGGATTCTGGTGGTTTCTATAGGACAATAATATTGGGTTAATAAAAATGTGGGTGTTGATTCCCCTCACTCCAGGGACGACACCAAAGTATTAAATGAATACGCGACATTATTGGGTGCACGTAAAGGGAATCTTTGGACAGCGGGATCTCTCGTAAACGGAATCTTTGGACAGTGGGATCTCTTGCAAACGGGATCTTTGGACAGCGGGACCTCTTGACAGGGGGGATCCTTTGACACGGGATTTCTTGACACGGGATCTTTAGTTACAGGACGGAGATATCATATTAGTGAGGATCCAGCTAGAGTGAATGTGGATAGGGGTTAAGACACATATCTTACCTGTTCACACTTCACACGTCTGCATAGGTCTGTGGTCCTGATGCTACTCTTGTCACTGGGTGATTGTGTTGTGTTGTGCTGTGTGTTATTAAATATATAGATTAATTGTACTTGTTCATATATCTATATATTGGTTTGCAGTTAAATTGTACGCAACCTGCTGACTTACCTCTCTGAAAAATGGCCACTCCTAAACTAACTGTGGCAGAACTAAGGACAAAGGGGGAAGAAATGGGTTTGCCGGGTTCTGCACTAACAGATTACATACAGGAGGTGGAGAGAGATTATCGTCAAGCAGAAAGGGAAGATCGGAAGGCCGAGATGGAATTGAGAAAGATGGAGTTAGAAACCAGGAGGATGGAAGCAGAACAAGCTGCTAAAAAAATGGAAGCAGAACAAGCTGCTATGAAATTGGAAGCATAACAAGCTGCTAGGCAATTGGAAGCAGAACAAGCTGCTAAGAAATTGGAAGCAGAACAAGCTGCTCGGCAATTGGAAGCAGAATAAGCTGCTAAGAAACTGGAAGCTGAGCAACCATCTAAGATACTTGAGGTTGGGCAAGTTGCTAAGCAACGGGAAGCTGAACAAGAGGCTCAGAAAAGGGAGCACGAGTACCGAATGCGGGAACTCGAGCTTAAGAGGCAATCTAGTGGGGAAACTGAGGGAGCAGTGGGAGGTTCCTCTCTCCCTGACTCAACACCAGTAGGTGGGAATAGTTATCATGCTATGAAGTTCCTTCTAGCGATCTACGAGGAGGACAAGGAGAAGATTGACCAGTACCTTCAACGCTTCGAGGCCATGTCTGTTGCGATGGGTCTGGATCGTGACAAATGGTGTCTTAATGTATGTTAATCTCTTGGCAAGATTACGCTCAGTAGTTTGCCATTGCTTTCTGAGCGGCCGGCTCACACACCCCGTAAGTTACCGATGCGATTCGAACCACTGCTGATTCTCACCGTCATCACGTTACCGACGAGAGTATACGAGATTACGGAGAGAAGTCATAACCTCTAAGCCACGAAGCCAATGGTACACTACTGAACTTAAAATTGTCTAGTAAATCACAAAAAGCCATTAAATGCTAGGGTCGCTTGCAGGTACTTCTGAATAGTCACGCGGCTAACTTTTTACCTATACCATAAAATTATTAAATATTGAAAGCTACCATAACACTCATTAATTGTTAGTAAAAACAATATTTAGTAGAAATAATGAGAAAGTTTACATGCATTGTTAATTAGTAAAACTGCACAAAACAGTAGCAAAACACATTAAAATATGATGAAACAAAGCGTACTTACATGCATTCAATGAAGTTCTTGTAGAAGTCAACGTTTTGCAAGTTCTTCAGTAATACTACAGCTGACTGTCTCTTGTCCGGGTCAACTTGCAACGTAGAGACCAAGCAGTGATGATAAGGTTCAGGAACCGTCGATAGCAGATTGATGTCTTCCAGACACTGGTAGACGGTGCTGGATGTTGGCTCTCTCTTCGCCAACATGCACCAGAGCACCACGCCCAGTGAGTACATGTCTATCTTGTAAGGATCCAAGAATTTGTTGTTAGCTTTTTCTGGAGCAATGAAATTAATAGTGCCACACATGCCGTTCGAACGAATCATAGTATCGCCTGGGAAAAATGAAACTGATAATCCAAAGTCTCCCAGAACAGCGTCGTTTTTAGCGTCGATAAAAATATTGGCAGGTTTGATATCATTGTGTACTACTCCATTATTATTGAGATATCGTACAGCACAGGCCATCTGGAGAAAGTACTTGCAGAGCAACTCTTCATTCATATTTCTTAGGCTTGACGAAAAGGTTCCATTAGAGCACTACTCCGTACAGATAACCAAATATTCAGGACAACGGGCCGAGAAAGTATGTTTGATGACATGTGAATGATACAGTCTTTGTAGTAACATGACCTCTCTAGTAAATAACTTCGTGTTTCTAATCCCTCCATCAGGCGTGAGTAATGACAGTATCTTCACAGCTCGCTTGTCAGATGGATCATTAGGTGAAATGATTAGGACAACTTCTCCACACATACCACTACCCAGAACATGACCACGAGAAATATTGTATGTGATGAAAAAATCATCAGATAGATCTACTACGTCAGCCATATCTGTAGATCAGAGGTTCACAAACCACGACACGCGGGCCACTTGTGGCCCGCCAGATGTTAGTAAGTGGCACGCGAGGCCTCGTTATTTAAAATAATATATTTTAATAATTTCAAAAAATGCACTCGGAGCTTCCCGTCCGCGTGCGATAATTTACTCTGCTCATGGTTGTTATATTCAGATATTATCGAATGCGCCTGATCAGTTCGCAACCTTCAGCTGATCATACGATTTCATTCTGGCGACTATTGTCTGTCGAACAATTTGAACACTTGTGTTCATTCGCTCAGAGATACATTTGTCGTTTTGGTTCGACTTACAGATGCGAGCGGTTATTTTCCGCAATGGCTGTTATAAAAAAACAAGCTACGTTCTAGACTCACCAACAGTAACCTAGCTGCGCCTATGACTTTGGGCACAACAGATTTGTACCCAGACATTGATAAACTGACATCTTAACTTAAGTAACTGATTATGAAGAACAGTTACAACTGTAAATTAATTATATTAATAGCGATTTTCGAAACTGATTAAAAATTTATTATTAAATTAACTTTTGATTTTAAACCAAAAAATGACCGCAGAGTAGTACTGACACTGACTGTATTTAAAGTTTTAGAATTTTTTTGACGAAAGTTAAGAAAGGTAAGAATGATATTGCATGAATTTTATAATTTTATAAAGTTGTGGCCCGCTTAACTACCGAAAATAGTAGAAATGGACCTCAGCTTGAAAAGCTTGGGAACCACTGACATAGACCATGACACCTAACTCTTCTCATTTCTTTCTTAATGATATTAAAGTTTGGGGTCTCATCTCATCATGTTCCTCTTGTACCTTGCGGCGTCGAGGTGAAGTATAAACCGCGGGAGAGTGTCTGCTTATGGGCTTCATATATCGATATTCCCATGGTCTCTGTTATTCCCTGCTTCCATCGTTTACGTGGTCGGCCTCTTCCTCTGCTTCCCTCTGGTCTGTACATCATTCCTTGTTGTTGTATGCTGTTAGTTGGTAACCTACTTGCATGGTTAAATCATGTGACTTGCTGCCTTCTAATGAAATCTAGTGCAGCTATAACCCCCACTTTAGTCCTGATTTCTTCATTTCTGATTTTTTCTCTTCTTTGATACATTGAGTATTCTTCTCAGGAATCTCATTTCTGTTGTGATTTTTCTTTCCTCTTTTTCTGTCATTGCCCAGGTTTGGAATTGGTAACAGAGTTGGCAGGAACATTGTGTTGTAAAGTGCTTTCTTAGTAGTTATTGGTACATGTTTGTTCTTTTGGTTTTTTTTAAAGCGACATGTTTGTTCTTTAGTATTGGTACCATTTGTCCAATGAGTTGGTTTGCCTTATTGCATCTATTTTCGATCTCGTCTTCCGATTTGCCATTTGATGATATTATACTTCCTAGGTATTTGAAACTCTTTACTTATTTCAAGGGATGTTCGTTTAGGTCAGGTGAATTGTTTTTTTCTGCTTTAGTTATAGTCATTACCTCTGTTTTACTTATACTAATTTTCATGTTATGTTCCCTAAACATTTCGTTTAGGTTATTCATGTGGATTTGCAATTCGGCTTCTGATTTTTCTATTAGTGCTTGGTCGTAAGCAAACAGGAGTTCTCTAATGGTGTAATTTGCAGAGGTTCTTCTTCTGTGATCTCGTCTGCCATGTTCTTGCGGTCTCTTTTTGGCTGGTTCACCACTGTCACCAGTACTATTCAATGCGTAAACGGTGCCGATCACTGAACAACAGTTGGGCGGGAGGGGTAGGGCTCTGTCATTTGCTGACGACATTCTCGTGTATCGACAGGGTCGAGATAGACAGGCGGTTGCCAGTGATATGCAGGGCGAACTAGATCGAATTTCCTCATGGTGTGCTAATGCCGGCGCCCTTGTCAACCCTGCAAAGGCATCGGTTACATGGTTCTCCCTAAACAACCATATTGTGAACACAGACCTGCCGGCAGTAAGAATGGATGGGAGCATTTTGAATAGAACCCAGTCAATGACATATCTTGGTGTGAAGCTTGATCGTAGCTTGTCCTTCAGAGATCATGTCGATTATGTCATAACGAAAGCTCGAAAAGGTTTGTCAGCAATGAGAGCCATGGCGACTGCCAATATCGAGCAAAGACTGCTAATACTTCTGTTCCAAGGACTGGTGCTTTCACGCATCGAGTATGCCCTGGCCATCCTCACTGTCAGCCCTACACAGATTGGAAGACTTGAAAAGGTACAAAACGAAGCCATACGCATCATTTTGGGCTGCACGAGAGACACCAGCTGTGTAGCAATGTGACATGTCTCACGCCCGTCTTCATACGAATAGCGAATGCACCATATACAAGGACATAATAAGAAAGAAAACAGTGTTCTATAGGAAGGACAGACGGCAAGCAGTTTCCTTAAGTTTCCAAAACTTAAACCCCAGGAAGAAAATGCAGAGTGATTCAACGTGAACAAAAGACTTTCGCTGTTCCCCAAAACATAATCTGGTACCTGTCACCTGTCAACTGAAAGACCTACATCGGAGAAAATAGTACCACGGCGTGTGTTGTGATTTCATTAGCAGAGAATTGCATAGGTCAGAGAGCACGGTTGATGTTCATTACAGGTAAAAACTCTGTGCCCGCAACAAAGACAGGAAGGATAACAATATTGTTATCGATAAAATTGGACGGTAATCGGATGGATGTTGGGAGAATTAGTCATTGTCACGTCGAAGGAAATTATTATGGAGAGGATTGGTGGAGACAAAGATTGTGGTGTGAGAAGAGATAAATAACATTACAGCGGCAACTTAAGCGCCAGTTGTTACCATGTGAGACAGAAAGCAGACGTGTTTCATTTTGTGTGGATATAATACGTGTCCTTGGGCGGAAGGTAATCAATAATTAATATGCCTCTGTAAATGGAACAGACAGATATCTTCTATAGAGAGTACTTGTTCTTTGTGATAAGGAATATATATATATATATATATATATATATATATATATATATATATATATATATATATATATATATATATATATATATATATATGTATATATATATCAATCTAGAGACAGGCTCAGAAGATAGAGAAGATTTTCTTGATTTAGAGAAGAATTTTTAATTAATCTTTTGATGCGTTAGTCATGTATTTGATAAGTGATACACTTTCTCATTTCACTATTTCTCAGAGTCTTCTGGGACGATCTAAACTTTATAACAAAACTACCATGATCCTTTCTCAGAGATAGTCATTATATTCTATGTCTGGAAAATTATGTTCTAAAGTGTATTGCATGTTCTGACTCTATATGATTTGTGTTAAAATAATTCATATGTTTTATTTGTGAATGATACTTTTCTAAAACCTACCCTGTAAGATTTTAGATGTGTATTGAGAATATGGGAATATGGGAAAAAGATGAAGGGTTAGGCGGGTATTTTCCCGGAAGAATGAAAGCATTGACAAGGCAGTGGGCTCATATCGTTCTACGGACAAGAGAAGGACTAGCCTGCAGAACGCCTGAAGGAAGAGGACATGTCGTGCCAGTAGGGGAGGTGGACACCTCCAACTGAGATTATAGAAAAACATCAGAAACACAGGATAGCAAGGCTGGACTACCTTGAGCTAAGGAAAAGATCCCTTCTATCTTTGCTTATAATTTCCCCCTAACCCAGCTCTTAGGTGAGATAGCTATATGGTTTTTGGTCCTATTTCTCAAGGGTGGTGGTTATGCTGATTACAAAAACTGGGCAGAGACCTGTAAGCTGATGGTGGTTAATCCGGAGGAACAGCATCATTTTACCTCAACTGCTTCTCCTATGCCACAACCCTACAGCCCAGGAATGAACAGCTAAGTACCTGTCAGTACATTCTGTGTTGTCCGGGACTATAGAACCTAGATACCCCCTGTAACATCATCCCACGTAGGACCTACCCGAGAGCACTTACTTCTTTAAACGCAAGATCTCAAGAACATCACCTTGGTATAGTTCAGGGTACCTCAGGAACATTTAGCGTAGCCTTAAGGGGACATTCTGAACAATATATATATATATATATATATATATATATATATATATATATATATATATATATATATATACATAGATGCTATGCAGTGAACTGTGACATACATTTGGTTTAGTGCCTTTAATGACTCAAACACGGTGTACCAGAACATTAGTTAGAGTTGGAACTTTAATTCCTTAACTGTGCTGATGATTTGTTTACTACCTCATTGATGGTATTGTTCTAATGTATGTATCTGACATCATATGCCACGCTAACACTCACACACAACACAGGAGCACACCACTATATTACCTCATTATAGTGTTTTGATGATGCACTTGGTGTTTTGTGTTTTACTTGGCGGTGTGTAATATTAATTAGAATATATTAGTTACGACTTAAGAGTGGAGCCAAGTGTGGCCGAAAAAAATACAAGTATCTCAGATTTTCCAGGAAAATTTCCCTTATCGGAGTACTGTGAACTTCCGGGGCTCCACTGGCCCTCTGTGAAGAAACTTCACCTATTGATCACAATCTACCCCTAGGGATTCTTAACGAGCCATTTTCAAGTTTCTCTAACAGTTGGCTATTAGAATTTGGGGATCCCATCCTCATTTCTTTTTTTTTAAAACTTACCACAAGCAATGAGATACCTCCTTGACTTCCCGACAATGGAACACAGGATCAAGATCTGGAGAGCTCGTGCATACTTAAAAATAAGTGCAGATGAGCAGTACCCTCTGCATGATGCTATATTCAGAGAAAATGGTGACAGGCTAAAGAGGGGCAAATCATGGATGGGTCGGGCGGAAGATGTCGTCAGACAGGTCTTCAGTCTTACCAGTATCAACCCCGGCAAGGAATGGGTGCCGGTGCCTCCGGCTTTTAAGTGCACTTTCTCCTGCATTATCATACTCGACAGACGGTGCAGAGAGTAGAACCCTGCCGCTGTCAATGCAGAAGTCAGCGCGCTCATCTATGAACACTCAGACAGCCCCGAAGTGCTCATCTATACAGATGGATCTGTTATAAAGCAGCTGAGAAGTGCGTGGGCATTTACAGCCCGTTCAGCGGGCCGAACCGTTCAAGAATCCAGTGGTGCCAACTTTTTGACCACGAGCAGCATGACGATGGAGGTGATGGCAGTTACACAGGCTTTCATATGGCTGGAATCACAGCATTATACCAAGGTGTGTGTACTAAGTGACTCAATGAGCATGATTCAGAAGGTCGAAGCTGGATCTGTACGTAGACAGTGGACTGAGTCGCTACGGAAGTCTGTTGTCCGTAAAGCCATCTTCATCTTCGTCCCGGGACATGCGGGAGTCGAGGGAAATGAACGAGCTGATAAACTGGCTGGCTCTGCACCCCCTGTAGATGACCAGCCCATGGATCGTGCCGATGTTATTAACGCCCTTAAAGATATGGCGAGAACAGAGGACTTTGACGTCAGTGAATCCACATTGCTGTCCAGGATGAAAGACTTGGGAGTAAGAATCGGCACGGCCAAGCGCGAGAGTTACATTGAGAAAACGAGGTGCCTCGTCAACCAACACAGAACTGACACTATTAGCCACCGGACGCTGATGCATATGCTGGGGGGGGGGGGGGGGGAGAGATCTGTGCACCTATGGTCCTGTCCGGAGTGCAATGAAGATGCCCCAACTGATCTGTTTGGCTGGTATCTTGTTGTCTATATGTGTTATGAATAAGAGAAGGGACAAGAGAGTAATGTGTATGGTTAATTTCCTGTACATTTGTTGTAGCCCTAAGAGGCCAGCAAAAAATTTTCATAGTAACGTTACTTTCTTGTTCTACATTAAAAGTATACAAACACCATTTAAAAAGTAAATGTATAACTAAATAATCTATTATAAAATGTAAGTATATAAATATTAAACATATTTTCTTTAAGAAATCTAAAAGAATTGTATTCACATTTAAAATATTTTATTTCCATATAAATTCTCTTATTTGTGTAAGAATATAAAAGAAGTTTAATGTTATTTGGTAAATAATCTGTAGTATTTTTATTTATATTTTTAAAATTCAAGTAATGTCCCTTGCAACAGTATTAGATGTTTATGCCCCCTACTTGTTGCTTATTTGACTGTTTTTCTTTTAGAAATCTTGTAATTCCGCAGAATGCTCGAACATAATTAAGTGGTGTTTTGTTTTTGTTTTTTGCATATCCTTTACAGGACATCGCTGTCAACAGCAGCATCTTTCAGCTGTCTGTTGATTTCTTGGCAAGATTACGCTAAGTAGTTTGCCATTGCTTTCTGAGCGGCCGGCTCAGTATCCCGCAAGTCACCAGCGGGGGTCGAACCGCTCCCAGTTCTCTCCCGCTACGAGACTCTGCGTGATAAACGGGATTACGGAGAAAGTGTTGTAATCCCTCAGCCAGAGAGACCGGCATAATTAAGTGTAGTGATCATATAATTCAACACACCTATAACAATTGTTAGACATTGTTTAGTTTAGTGTAGTCGATGGATCAACATCACGGCACATGGGTGCAACCCATAAGTACTCCGTTCTCCTCCTAATTCAAATCTGAGTCTGGAGAAACTCAGCTCAGTGCACGAACTCCGTAGCACCGGCGAGGTTCCTGAAAATACTAGGGTAGATTTTTAACTCTAAATTTTTGCCCGGGCAGCGCCGTTAGGCTACTCTTTTTCGATTTCCAACTGCCAAAGAATGTTTTTACGTGCGGAACAATACACACGGGCGTCCGATCTCACTACCCAGAGACCAGGGGAAATTTTATTACTAGAACCCGGGACCTCCAGCACTCTAGGCGGACACCATACCTCGAGACCACGCAGCCCCCGACCAATATTGACATATTACAAGACAGTGACATGGTTATGGTAATTTCTATCACACTTTTAAGTTTTGTTTTTATTTGAATCCCCCACATATATTTTTTACAATAGAATTGCGAATAAAGAAAAATTATATTCGCAGTAGAAGTAGGTCACGTGATTATTCCTATGCGTGTGTCTATATTATAATATTTCGTGGTTACATTAACGTTTCTTCAGTAGCAAAGTAGTAAGCATCTCCGCCTGTCACGCGGGAGCTCGAGGTTCGATTCCCCATCAGGCAGGCAATATATATATATTTTTTTTTTCATTTTTAGCACCCAGGCAGCGACGGAGTGATCGAGTGTCGGAATCGACGGATCCAATAGATGTCTTTGTGTAACGTTAATTTTATTTGCCAACTGAAATATCCAATCAAGTGGATAATTTTAAATACCTACGGGAACTTATAACATCGGATGGAAGATGTACAACAGAGATTAAGAGCAGAATAGGGCAGGCAAAAGCCGCATTTCAGAAAATGAAGGGTATCTTATGCAATAAGTCGCTATCAATGAATGTAAGAAAGAGAGTGCTAAAATGCTATATAGAACCAGTTTTGCTGTATGGCAGCGAATCTTGGAATGTAAATGAACAAATTAGGAAGAACTTAGAAGCAACAGAGATGTTGTTTTTAAGACGAATGTTGCGAATTCCTTGGACTGCCAGAGTAACTAACAACGATTGCCCGAAAGAGGCTAATGAAACTAGAACACTACATACAACAATAAGAAAGAGACAAACAACTTTTTTTGGTCATGTGATGAGAAGAGAGGCATTGGAGAACATCGTGACAACTGCAAAGATCGAGGGGAAGAGAGGTAGAGGCAGACCAAGAGAAATGATCCTGGACGGATTGAGACGGTGGCATGGAGGAATATCATCAGCAGAGTTGATCCAGAACACCAAAGACCGAGATCTGTGGAGAGCCATGAACGCCTACGCCAGCCGGCACGGCACTTGATGATGAACTGAAATATCGCCACAAATTAACCACCCTCATACTGGCTCAAGCTAACATTGACTAGTGAGCGGTGGCTGTGACGCTTTCACTGTACAGGGAAAAAATATCTGGAGACATTACACATCCCTGTCTAACGCCTCTTTTAATAGGCTGATATTGACCTACATCGTTATCAATTCTGATGACAGTTTGTTGTTTCCAATATATGTTTTTTTTTACATTTTTATTTACACAGTGATGCCTGGTAACAGTAAGTGTACAGAAACGAAAGTTAACAATTGTTGAATTCACTTGGGGACACAATTATTTGGAGGTATCGTTATTTGTATTGGGGATACAAATTCTGGAAAATTATTTAAGTATTTTTGATATTTCAACAGCACTAACGTAATGTAAAAATAAAACGGGATGCCAGAAGAACGGACAGAAGTAAGAAGAAGGGTGATTCATTAAAAATTACTGAGAATTCGGCAGAATTCTAATGCGAATATAATTTTTCTCTCTTCGCAATTCTATTTTTTAAGTGTTCAAACACCTAAGTTCAAAGCACCATTTTCTTCTGCCTTACATCTCCCAATGAAGCCTAGGCCATCAACCAACTGAGGCCAAGCCATGCAATGTAGACTTGTTTGTGCTTGTTTGGGTTTCGCGGCTCAAGTGTTCTCCAGGCTGAGGGTTCTAAGCCACACCCAAACCCTCTTTAGTCACCTCTAACAACACACTCGGTAGTTTACACTGTTATAATTCTTTGCATCCCTAATGGGCTCCAGTAACTCAATCACTGCTCCGGGCATCTAAGATTCCAACATCCTTTTTGAAAACCCCCATATAACATGCAGTAAACCAATTGGAGAATATGACATGTGCCATAGTTTGAAAACTATCGTCCAATATGACATGTGCCATAGCTTGAAAACTATCGTCTCTTGAGCAGATATTAAAAAAAAAATAACAGAGTTACCACTGTCATGTAGCTGATGGCAGCGTAGATGAGTTAAGTAGTATAACCGGAGTCACGCGAATACCACCACCCCACACCCCAGCGTTGGGCACCGATACCGCCGCCCTAGTACCACCCTAAGGACTGTCGAACAGGGGTCCGCACCGACACCCAGTCGCCCCCCTAAGGGCTCGAATAGGGTGTTCGAACCGGGGTCCGAAACGAACCGACCCTAGTAAGAGAGGCTCTCCTCGGTACTATCAATGTGACTCGATATATTACTCATAGCCAGACCTCCGCTCATCGCGACGGGGACCAACGAATTAGACACCTCCCTCATACCTAAAAATGGAGGGTTGTAAGCGGTCCAAGCTTGGCGTGCGCTGCAGCCACCCCCACAGCGGTAGCGGCTTTTGCTTTCGACACACCGCGGAAATATTGTATGGCGTGTTGATAGATGAGTGCTGTGAAAGAGGGTGCCCGCGCTGCGTCAAAGAGGTTACGGAAAAAATGTTCCAGCGTCTTGAAGAAGTAACAGGCGTTAAGGTGATCTATGTCCAAGGGTTGGAACGAGCCCCGCCGCATATCCGACAGAGCCTAGAGAGGGCGCGAAACAACCTACCGACGAATTAGGCACACACCCTCCTTCGTGTATATCGAGATGGATACCCAAGGCTGTTAACTATAGCGTAATTTTCGGCAGGGCAACAGCGAGTGCGGGCAACCATATTTTGTTATAGGGGGGGGGGGGGGGGCGACTATACCGCGATACACAATTAGAGCGGTACCAACCAGCCATATCAAGATGGGCACCGCTACAAACATGCGAATACGAACGGGAGCACTCGGCGAGCGGGCACGCTCTCTCGCCGAGCACCACCAACACAAATTGCAACAGCCAGGACCCCCTCCCAGAAATATTAGGGGGCGCCGGGCAGCGCGTCGAATTAGAGGTTGACTTATTGGGCACATACAGATGGAGACCTATGGGTGTGAGTGGCCGAAGCTAGACACAGAACTTAATTGCGGCCGGCCATCCATCGACCTTTATTGTTCTCGGCACAATGAGCAGGCAAAGCGGGGAGAGGTGATAGAAGAGTGCATATTCTGTGAGAGGAGTGTTAGGAAACCATATGAGATGTGTGAGCGTTGCACACTAGACGCGCTTCATAAGATGTTTCGGAAGTTTTAAAAGACGACCGGCATCAAGCTGCTACTCTATAAATGGATGAAGCTAAGTCCTCAATATGAACCAGAGGGCCGCCCACCATACCAAAGATGAATAGGTGTAGTAGGTCATAATGGGGCATACGCACGCACACATACACACGCACGAACACACACACACGCACACACACACACTGAGCCTAGCGCAAATTTCGTCAGGACTACCCTCAGTGGGAGCAACCCAAGCCGTGGGTAGCCTCTACCGGCGCGACAAGGATGAGACAAAGTAAACTTGTGCGCCGTGACCACCCAGTGTGAGAGCCGTCTCAAGCTTTATACTTCCGCATTCCCCGCATACCGAAGTCACAAACTTGTGACTTCGGAATGTGGTAGTCTTTTTTACTAGCTTTCAGAAAAGCATCTCGGTACGGTTGCGTCTCCCCCTTTGCAACACACCCACAAACTTGGTACGTTTGCGTCGCCGCCTTTGCAACACACGCGCATTGACAGGAACAAACCACTTGAGATGCTAAGTGGTTTTTTCCGGTCAATGCGCGTGTGTTGCAAAGGGGGCGACGCAAACGTACCGAGATGCTTTTCTGAAAGCTAGAGATGCCAAGTGTCTTACAACCGTATAGCCTACATTAGTGAAAGAAACTGCTGTGTAAAGTGCGGCTTTGCATAACTGGATTATAATACATACAGGACGTTGTGGTGATTAGACTTCATCAGCAAAAACATAACAGGTAACATTCACAACAGGGGGAGAGAAAAAAGCAAGGGAAAAATGTTCATACATACCTCAGAATTTTACATTGTGTATCTGAGGAGTATATCCTTCAGCGCATTACTGAAATCCAGTGACGGATCATTCAGTGGAATAGGGGGGGGGGGGGTGGTTCCAAACTGTCCTGATCATGTATACATGTTATTTCGACCCTATAGCTTTTACGAATTCTGCCCTTGCCTCGTCTCTCCCTTTCAGAATGAGATATTTTTTTGTCTCTTCGTCCAGATCTGCCGGGGCCTTGCTCCGAATATCTTTTTTCAACTGGTGAAATTTCTTTTCTTCAGCTGTAATTATTTTATTCTACACGTCTGTAATTCTACCATCATCCAAAGCCTTTGAAACAAGGTCGGCTATACTGGAAAGCTTAGACGTCGCCAGAGTGCAAATTTCATCGTGTTTCTTAGCTTTCGATGTTAATTTGCGGGACGCTAGCTTGCTCCCAGCGGACATGACTTCACAAGCTAGGGCAGCTATCTCGAGCCCGACAACAATAGGGGCAGCGATAATGGTGGTAAGAAGCCCAACACCCCCCCCCCCACCCCCATACCAAGGCTAGCCGCCAGCATCACGCTGTCCGCAGCGTCTAATGCATTAACGGCACGCCTATATTTTTTATACAGTGCAGCCAGTTTGTCCCTTTCATCTTCCAGAGACTTCCGAAGACGGGTAATCTCATGAATGCGAAAGGTACCGTCGTCACTAGTATCAAATGAGGGATAGAGCGACATTATTCTTTGCGCGTCAAACCTACTTCTTCAACTGAAATATTAAATGTTCAATGCGGACGGTGCTAATCAGCCCTGTTGTAAACAAAAGCCGGACAAAAGCAGTAACGGTAGTAAAAATGATTTCATCCACAGCAACCTCACCGAGTTCTACTATAATGTCCGTCTCTGTTGCCCGGACCGCCCACGTCCCGTCGGCCGCTGAGGTAATGACGAGAGCAACATGCCTGGGGAGTAATGACACACTCCATTTAATAGAGACCCCAGGAAGGAAACTCAATCTGCGCCACAGCCCCAATAGCTAACTCGAGATAGATGGTTGACTCCTTAGGAGGCTTACCTAGCATATCAAGGTCAGCTTTACACTCTGTAACAGCCTTCAAGCAATATTTAGTCCCCTGGACTTTAGCCTCAGTCATCGATACGGCATAGAAGAGAGGCTTGGCGCACTGCATTTTCAGAAATGACTGGTAGGTCACAATAGGAGACTTGTTGGGGCGTGTGACTGTCCTGCAGGCCTGATAACTCACAAACGCCTTGCCCATGTTGGTTAACCTAATAAGTATCCCATTGGGCTCTAGGTGAGTATATCCCGTGCGAAGCTCAAGCTGCAGATCACAGTCATCGTCGTCGGGATGGTCTATGGCGGCACAAGCATAGACCCCCTGGGGAGTGAGCTGGAGGCCATAGATCTTGTAGTTATGACCCGGCTCCCGCCATCCAATAGTGTCGGCCAAATCAGCAAAGGTTAGGGTAGAGCATGCTCTTGGATGATGCCAGCGGAACGGCTTTGCCTTGTTCATCACGGACCGAAAGTCTAATATCGTTTAGAGTTCAAGTCTCCAACTTCTTATAACGAGGCACAGAGAAGACCTCGTGTCTCCCTTGATCATTACATCCCACATTTCTAACAGGCACAACCCTGAGGAGTGTGGAGGGAAGTGAATTATGGCGGTTCTCATACGACGACACCCCCTCGAGATGAATGCACAACTCCTTATATATGATAAGGCTAGGTAAATTTGGTGCATACACTGTAAGCACACTATCATTTATCTGATCACCATTTTCAGACTCTGAGTCGAACCCAAGAACCTTTCCTAGCCCATCCCACTGTATGTCAAACACATTTTTCATACCGGTGATACATACACGGCCAGTTTCGTGGTTAAGATAAAGAGAGAGTTTCCGTGGCTCAAAGAATTGCTTGTTGAGGGCACAGAAATCATAATACCCGTTGGGGATAACAACATCCTCGACACCATATTTGAGCCAATTATTATCCAGCTCCTTGGAAATATTAACCCACGCGGGGTAGAACATCAATTCCACAAGAGCCACCTCCAGGTCACCATCACGATTGTCTAGGACCTGGTTAAGGGGGGTGGGTTCCCCATGCTGTATGTTGGTTAATGTGATATACATATTAGCACGTCTAATAATAACCACTTACGAGTTCAATAAGGATGGTAAGTACCCGGCGGAGCAGCCATGTTTGATGTGAAGCACACAGCTTAGATATGCCAGTGGCACGTCGTCACCCTTTTCATCTCGGACTGAAAGTCTTATACCCCCTACCGTTCCAGTTTCCAGCATTTTATAATGAGGCACAGAGAAAATCTCGTGTCTCCCTTGATTACATTCCTCTTTTTTAACGGGTACAGCTCGGAGGAGTGTGGAGGGAAGCGAATTATGACGGTTTTCATATTATGATAGACCCTCGAGATGAATGTACAACTCCTTATATATTATAGGTTAGGAAACTTCGACGCGTGGAATATAAACGTTTCATCAGCCAGCATCCTACTTGTATCGCCTGACTCGAACCCAAGAACCCTACCTACCCCTCCCCACCTTATGCCAACCCCCGATTTTATACCACTGAGACTTACAAGGCCAGTTGCGGGGTTAAGAGAAAGAGAGAGCTTCAGTGGCTCAAAGAAGTGCTTGTTGAGTGCACAGACATCATAATACCCGTCGGGGATAGTAAAAACATCCTTACCATACTTGAACCAATTGTTTTTCAGCTTCTCGGAAATATTAACCCACGCAGGGTAGAACAACAATTCCACGATAGCCACCTCTAGGTCACCATCGCGATTGTCTAAGACAGGGTTGAGGGGGATGGGTTCCCCGTGTTGGACGTTGCTAACTGTGAGAAACATATTAGCACAGCTAATAATAATGACTGCTTACGAGTTCAATAAGAACGCCAAATACCCGGCGGGTGGGGTATACCCGTTTGCGCAAACAATGGATCTCACAAAGGTGGACATACAGGTCAACCTCCAAGGATTCTTTCAGACACAGTTCCCCAATGTGTTTGAAAAATACCGGTTGCCATTCGTGGAGTCAGTCCAGATCGCACACACCTGGTACAGCAATCCGATGCAATTCTGGCAAAACCAACTCAACTTCGCTGTATGGTGTGCCACGGCTGGGTGTGGGGTTTCCGTGCAGGAGCATCTGTCCGACCCTGACCCACTAACACGAGCCGTCTTCATATTCCATGTCTACTACCAGATTCGTCGAATCCTCAAAGAGATGCGTGTGGCTCTACCACAAGACCAGGGTTGGACCGCCTTTGAAAATCCCTATGATGTAAGAGCCTATCAGCGTATATGCGCGGAATTTGGAATTCCCCAGAATGAAAACTGGAGACGGCTCGTGAAGTATAACGGGTTGGGGAGTGTATACATTTACTGGACGGACAGTGGTTATCACGTCCTGAATGACGGCCAAGGTGGTGTAGATGACCCAAAGCGGCATTAATTCACACAAAAGACCACGAACGATGTACTACACATAGAGTACATCGCACAAGATGATCCTCAGGCTGACTCCGCCTGGCGGGCTTTCGTTCTTAACAAGTCACCGGGCTTCACTCACCCCGGGGTTGAGCGAATAAATGACAGCATTCGAACCTATGTGTGGGCCATCTTAGGGGCTCAGGCTCAGACTAGAACACGAATTCTGGGAACTGGAACGGCGTTTGATGCCCAGAAGCAATTCCTGGTATTAGTAGAAGACGCCATCTCTGCACCCGTGGATCTCGCGGCGGCCATCAAAAGGTATCAGGACGTGCTACAAAACGCGAGCTCAGAAGTTAAGTATCTCTTTGGAACGGGGTTGTATATGGCCCCCAGCGACATGCTGCTCCGCATTGGCCAGATAGCTGGATATAACAACATGATCGTCATCGCAGAGCTAGGCCTAAAGCGTGGCCTGAATACAGCCATTAATGCCCAGCAATGCTCAGCCAGCGCAGCCGACCACTAGCATAGCTGATAAGGCAGCTGGGCTGCAGCATCAAAACGAAAAGATAGCACTCATTGCTGGGGGTGTCGCAGTCGGTCTAGTGGCCCTATGGTTAGTTCATTTACTTCATAATTAGCCGCTCTCTGATAGCCAGCAGCAGCAAGCGACCAAGTGCAACCACTAATGCCCAGAGATTTCCAACCAGCCATCCCACACCCTTACTCAAGAAGTTAAGAAGCCAGGAGATAATGCCGCCTATGATTCCCGGGAGTGCCGCCGCAGCCTTACCAGCACGCCTGGCCAAAAGGCTCGCTAAGTCTTTCAGTTTCTGTCGAATCCATTCCTTAGCCCCAGGGCCAGGTGGAGGGCCAGGTGGTGGGATAGGTGGCGGAACAGGCGGTGGGGTAGGGCCAGATGACGGGCCAGGCGGCGGGGTAGGGGGTGCACCACCACCACCACCACTAATGGCTATGGTGATAGTGGAAATTAGGAGGCCGATCGCTGTGAGAATGCTCGCTATGATGATACCCTGCTCTCGGAACAGAGTCAGCAGCTTCTTGCCTTTTGTGGGTGTCTTCATTGACCACCCGATGAATGGTTTCACGGATCCGGCTGAATTGGGTGCGCAAGTCTTCGTGTAACTCAACGACTTCTATTAAAAGCCTCTTCTTAGCTTCTTCAGTATCGGCAATCTTTTTCTCTTGACAGTCCGTACTGTCCTCATTGTGTGCTATCAACATTTTCCTCCGCCGTATGGCGATCTCTTTATCTTGCTGGTCGAGAATAACGAGATAGTTTGTGAGTTTACCTTTAATCGTTGTCACCGCTTTGTCAAGCGCCATGAGCCCCCGGAGTTCTCTCACTGGAGGTAGGCATTTCTCCCCCAGGTACTGGTCTACGTGTGAGGTTTCTAACACCCGCTGCACTTCCGGACTCGACATAGCCAGTTCTAAAATATTGCCAACATTTGAAGCTATTTGTGGGACATCCTGAATATCCACACCTGCTAGAGCTGATTGTTCCGGTGCCTGAGCAATATCAGTCTGCACGAAGACGGAGACAGCCTTTGGCGGTAGTTTGTCCTGTGCCAGAGCACTATCAGTCTTTAGTGGTATTTTGTCCACAAACCCCAATGCCTCTCTGGTACTCGCTTTGAGGGTATTCAAAGCTAACGGCATACCATTACCATACTGTGTAATCCTATCGTGCCCAACATAGAGTGCATTTGTAACAGTAAGGGATTTAGGTTAGTAGTTAGAGAGTTAATGAATGCTGCGCATTCATTAACTAATGGGGAAATAAAGTTAGTGAATGGGTTTAGGTATCCAGGGCTCACGCGTCAGAGGAGGTCAGCCATTAGAACAACAAAGACGTCTGTATTTACATCGGCAGCAAAGAAATGTATTTGACGATTCAATAAACCTTTTACATACCTCAACGCGGAGTTTGTCAACTTTATTGATGTCAGCCACTAACGATACACGGCCAGGCCATGTTCACACTGTGATATGACCTGATTTGGCGCCGAATATCCAGGATCTCTGAATCGGGCTGTCGCGGCCACTACAGATCACAGAGGTCACCGTAAAATAAATCAAATGGGAATGTAGAAGTCAACAGAAGTCATGGAAGGTAGTGTTGAAGTCCTACACTCTTGAGGAACAACTGGCGTCGTATTTTCAAGTTTTTATGATGGGGCTGATGCTTGTCAAAACCGCCACACAACACATAATGTTCCGACTGGTAGAACAGAGCAGCCATCGTCATTGTTGAATCCTGTGTTGACTTGGCCGTCCTTTTTGAAACATATGGATGTTCCAGAGATGCTGCCGTGAAATCTGGTCTTGCTGGAGCTGTCGATTTAACCGTTATCGTCTGAAATTCGTTGAAGGTGACCTTGCTTGGCTGAAGATAAAGTCCGGAGTGGTTGGTCAACGTTTATATTGAGCCGGCTCATTTGATCAGTTCTAGATCGTTGTCTCTGATTGAGGAAAGTCTACTATTATGAAAATTTATTCCATTCGAGATTGGTCATAACTGCAATCCCTGGATTCTGGCGTATCAAAAGATCACTCAAGCGGGGCGAAAATAAGTCAGAAGTCTGATGTCACCGACTACGATTGAAGAGAAGAATCTAGCAAATACGCTCGTTCTCCGTTTTTCAACAATCAGCGGCACGAAGAATACCGATTGAAGTGAGGAATCCAGAGGCTCTTCCTTTTCTTTTCCTGCGAGTGAAGAAGACAACCGTCAAATAATTGTCGATTGGACGTCATACTCCTTCATTCATTTTTTTCGATTGGACGACAACCATACTCTGTAAAACGCTGGAATTGTCCTAAAATTTTTTACAACGGCAGATCATCAGTTTTGAAGAAGAAAAACGGTTGGACAAACGAAAGGACTATAAGTATAGCAGGTATTGTTAAATTTTAGATTAAGATTTCTAACTGCTTGATTTAGGACATATTAAATTATATATTAGATTGTTTGGTACTACTGTTTTTTCCATTTCAGATTTTTTTAGAAATGGAAGCCCAAGATCTTTCACAAGTACTTGGTGGAGTTGGTAGGGCAATATCAAAATTAGACTCGGTGTTAAGACAGCAAAGTGTAGTCAGTGATGTTGAGAGGTTTAATGGACAGGCGAGTCAATTTAAGAAATGGATTATATCTATTGAGAAACATGCGTATCTAGTGAAT
Source organism: Cepaea hortensis (assembly GCA_963921405.1). Taxonomy (NCBI): domain Eukaryota; kingdom Metazoa; phylum Mollusca; class Gastropoda; order Stylommatophora; family Helicidae; genus Cepaea; species Cepaea hortensis. The sequence goes on along the minus strand of OY992888.1, from coordinate 29,159,412 downwards.
GCTTCGGATGAGGATAAAAAGAATTTGGCTTATAGAACTAGTACAACTCCTGTTTCTGATCATATAAGAAGAAAGCTAGAAGCTGGAGGAGCTGAAACGTGGGAACAATTCAAAGACGACTTAGCGCACAAATATGCAGAGATTACTGACCCTCAACACGCATTCTCAGTGTTGCGACAGACGAGACAAAATACTACAGAAAGTGTGCAATTACACAGTGATAGGCTGATCAATTTAGCCGAAGAATCATTTTTGGGTCAGAATGTCCGAGCTGAGGAAGTTGAACGGATGTTGGTGGGGATGTTTGTTGATGGGATTAGGTCAGATGGACTGAAATTTAAATTGATGAGAGAAAATCCTGCAAAGTTGTCACATGCTGTAGATATAGCGATACAAGAGGAGAGCTTGAGAAGAAGGTTTAGATTGAGGGTAGGACGAGAGTTAGGTAGTAGTTCAGAGGATAGAATTGAAGAACCTATGGAAATAGGACAGTATAGATATGGATGGAGAAGAAGAAGGGGAGAAATACAGATGTTACAAGGAAACAGTAACGTATATAATCAAGGTAGAGAAGGACAAGTGAGAAATACTGTAAGAGAGATGGTAGGTAACACAAATAACACAAATGTAGTTTGTTGGGGTTGTCACCAACGTGGACACATTTTTCGCTTCTGTGGTAAAAGACGTGTCCAGTCGAATACACAAAATAATAGATGTGCTCAGGTTAGTACACAGAATAGAACTGTAAATGGTAGATCATCAAATGGGAATTATGGAGAGGTGCAGATAAATTTTAGAAGATCAGGAGATCAGGGAAATTGGCATCCCGCTTACTGAAAAGGATCGGCAGTAGGGGGGAAAATAGTAAGGTCCAAAAGATGAATAAATATATTAAAAACCCAAATGATGAGTATAATAGGACATTTAGAAATAAAAAAAAACATAAGAAGTGGCCTCAACTTGGGGAGATAAAACAGTTGTCACTAAATATGATTGATCCTAGTTCATGTATTATAGAAATAGGGAAATATAAAATTAGAACATTAGTTGACTCGGGAGCGCAAGTTAGCGTGATTAAAGAAACATTTTTATATCGAATATTAAAAAATTGCAAAATATTTAGAAATCATGATAATCTTCATTCGGTAACTGGACAAAATTTAGAAGTGCTTGGTCAAACGATGATAAATTTTAAATTAGGAGGGATAAATGTTAGGCATATGTTCCATGTAGTCAAAGATTTAAATAGAAATATGATATAGGGTAGAGATTTTTTATTGAAAAATGGGGTGAGACTTTATTTTGATTTACATAAATTAAAATTCCAAGATGTTTAAGTGGATTTAGAAGAGGATATGCATGTGTCGACACTAGTTAGAGTTAAAACGACCATGAATTTGAAACCACAAACGGTTAATTTAATACAGGCAAAAATGGAAAAAAATCCGTACTTTTCTGTTGGACAAACATTTAAAATAACGGAATTAGAGAGAGAGAGAAATAATAGATGAACCTGGCTTGGAAGTCACCGATGGGTTAATAATATTAGATAAACATCTCAGCTTTCCAGTGATGCTCCTAAACAATACAGGAAAAAATATTAAATTATATAGAGGCTGTGTAATCGCTAAAGTAGCGTATAATAATGATAACATATTAACTACAGAAAAAGAAAATAGGTTGAGTAATGATTATTCAGAAACTCCCATGGTCAGAAATAATGTCAGAAATAATTATAAAAGAAGCTGGAAAAGACGGAATGATGAATTGATCCATACATTCAAAAAATATCCATCTCAAATAGATACAGTAGACAAAAGAACAAGAGAATAAGAATTGTTATCACAGTTAAAAGCTCCACCGGAGAATAAAGAAATATTAGAACAATTGGTGAAAGAAAACCAAGACGTTTTTGCAATTAATGACTTAGAATTGGGAAAAACTAAAACAGTTACAATGGAAATAGACACTGGAAATCATCCACCAATTAGTTTAAAACCATATAGAACTCCTTTAAGAAACAGAGATATTGTAGAGAAGGCAATTGAAGATATGTTAAAAGCGGGAATAATAACAAGATCGAAGTCTGAATGGTCATCTCCGATCGTAATTGTGACCAAGGTCGATGGTTCACATCGATTATGTTGTGATTACCGAGCGTTGAACAAAATCACTAAGAATGTAGCGTACCCATTGCCGGTGATTGATGATATTTTGGGCTTACTTAATGGCTCTACATTCTTCACTACACTAGACGCAAGATCAGGATTCTGGTGTATCCCGATGTCGGAGGATGCTCAAAAGAAAAGTGATTTCTGTACTCATATGGGTTCTTACGAATTTTTACGAATGCCATTCGGAGTTCGTACTGCTCCATCTCACTACATGTTATTAATAAATGAAGTATTACGTGGGTTTCAAAAGTTTGCGTTGGCATATATAGATGATATTTTAATATATACATCAGGCGATGTACAAGATCATCTAAAACATGCAAAATTGGTATTTGATAGGCTAAGAATACACGATAATAAGTTGAAATTGAGTAAGTGTGAATTCTTAAAAACAGAAACCAAATATTTAGGGTACATCATTAATAGAGAGGGAATTAAGCCTGATCAAAATAAAATTAAAGTTATTAGAGATTTACCTTCTCCGACCAACGTGAGAGAAGTTCGAGCTTTTATAGGTATGACCGGGTATTATAGACGATTCGTTCCAAATTTTGCACAGATAGCAGAACCTATTATAAAATTGACCTGTAAATATGCAAGGTTTAAGTGGACTGAAGATTGTCAGAAGGCGTTCGATTTTTTAAAAAATAGCTTAACAACAGTTCCACTATTGGCACATCCAGATTTAAATAAACAATTGGTTTTGTATACAGATGCTTCAGATAATGCCATAGGAGCATGTTTAACACAACCGTATGAAGGAGAAGACTCAGGAATACCAGGAGGTAAGAATGAAAGACCAATCTATTTCTTGTCACATAGACTTAGCAAATCTCAGCGAAAATGGGCGACTATTGAGAAGGAGGCCTACGCTATACACTATGCTCTCCAAAAACTTAATTATTATCTACATAACGCCAATTTCATTATTAAAACTGATCACATGCCATTAAAGTCTATATTAGAAGCACCAATACAAAATAGGAAAATACAAACATGGGCACTAAATTTACAGGGATACAACGCTAAAGTAGAGTATATTTCAGGAAAAGATAATACATGCGCTGATTTATTGTCTAGAATTCCACATACAACAATATCTGAAACCACTACTCAAGATGAGGGAGAACCAGAAATTGACGACAGGAATTGGCAAGTAAATATTTTAGATTCTGCTAAAATAAATTGTAAAAGCTCACAGACAGAACAAGATTCTGAATCAATAGAGGAAGATACACAGTTGATGCATTTTAATATGAAAAATGAACAGGAATTAGATCCAAAAATAATACAGATTAAACAAAAATTGAAAGAAACAGGGGAAAACAGTTTTAAAAGGAAATTCTTAGAGCTGCAAGAAGACAATGAATTATATTATGTCGGTGAAAAAGGTGAGGGATTAAGAAAATATATTCCGAAACATTTAAAACGGGAAGTTTTAAAGGCATATCATGATAATAATGGTCATTTTGGACGAGATAGGTTTGTTAAAGCTATTAGCAGTAAATATTACTGGCCGAATTTATTTAAAAGCGTATATGAATATGTCGATGCATGTGAAAAGTGTAGGTTAAGAAACATGAAGATAATTAAATGTCCCTTACAAGATACAGATATTCCTCAATTTCCAATGCAGAAAGTGAGTTTGGATATTTCAGGTCCTCATCCAAAAACATTATCGGGAAATGTATATTTACTACATATCATAGATTCATAAAGCCTCTGGCCAGAAGTCTATCCAAGTCCAGACAAGAGTTCTGATTCTGTTATAAATATGTTTTTACAAGAATTTATACCAAGGTTTGGGTGTCCACAGATAGTACTTACAGACAATGGGAAAGAATTTGTCAATAGAAAGTTTGAAAAATTGTTAAAGGATTTGAATATAAAGCACATAAAACTTCGTATTACAGACCAAAATCGAATGCCAAAAATGAGAGACAACATAGAACATTGTACAATGTACTGGCGAAAAATGTAGAAGAACACGATATGGATTGGGATCTTTATTTGGGAACAGCACTGGGGGCGATCCGTACACACCAAAATGAAGGAACAGGTTTCTCACCATTTTATTTACTACATGGAAGAGAACCAATATTACCGATTGACAATTTATTGAAGCCTAGAAGAAAATATATGGGGGAGGATTTTCAGGAAATGATGTTGCAAGAAATGCACAAAGCACATATATGTTTAAGAAATAATATAATTAAGGCTCGAGAAAGACAAAAGAAATACGCAGATAAAAATGCACACTTACAGGAGTGATAGAGTTTATTACAAAAAACATAGGAGAAACTCAAAGTTTGATGCTCATTGGGTTCCGGGATATTATATTTTAGAAAAAAAAGGGTCCAGTATCATATACTATAAAAAATCAAATTACAGGGCATGTTGCACGTTCACATGTAGAACACTTAAGACGGGATAATGAGGAAAAAGATGCTGAAGATAATAATAACAATTATTATTCAGAAGAATTATTTTCAGATGGACAGATTGTCAGACGAACTGAATATCCGATACCTATAGAAAATGGGAGAGAATTGGTACAAAAACAAATAATAACAGCATCTACTACTGGTGAACAAGAAGAAACAATACCAAAAACGATTATGACAGAGGAAAATAACACGTATGACGGTTATAATAGTGAAGAATCGATCCAAAAAAAAAAAATAAAAAAATAGACGCTCCATTTATGAATACTAGACAGGCAGTAAAAAGAAAGTTAGATAGACAGAAGGAAAGAGAAATTAAGAGGCAAAGAAAATTTAGAGAAAATTCCTCAAGTGATGAAGATATGCCACTGTTTGAAAGATCATTAAGACATCAAGGTAGAAAGATTAGATTAGATTTAGAAAGGAAAAGATTAGCAGTTGCTAGTAATGGGTATACAGACGCAGAACAAGAGATGGATGAAGAGTCAGAAACTGATGAGGATGGTGCTATGAAAGAAGATATTTCTCCTCGGGAAGATGAAGACATTGATGTAGATATTGCACTTATAGAAAAAAATTTGGAGTTATTAAGAAAATGGAGAAGTGATAAGTAGCTTGGTAGAATATTCTGCAGATTGCAGATAGAAGAAAAACTTAGACACGGTAATGGTGAATTTCAAATGAAGAAAGTTAGCAAATAACTTAATTTTTGAGAGTTCTCGTGATGAGAAGACATGATATTGTATTAAGTTAGGAGTAATTGACATATGCTTTATTATCATTTTGATTTTTAAGTTTGAAGTGTTGAGTTTTTCTTAGACGGAAAATAATTGATTAGTAGTCCAAAAATGATATATTATGGTGTATGTATATATATGATTTTTCATTGCATCACATATGTTTAGTTGAATAATGTTTGGGGATAAAAATGATGTCAAAGAATGAGGGGGGTGATATTGTTTGCTCTATTGTTTTGACTTCAGTTGTTCTTTATGAAATGTGATGATATGTTACCTTAGCTAGTTATTTTTACAAAACTTTAATTTTGTTTCTTGAGTTTCCCTGGGTGTGTTTAAAATAATTTCTAGGTTGTTGACGTTCAGTTATGGGGAAAAATGAAGAGTTGTTCTTGGGAGCTTGCAGAAAATATGAAACATGGAGTAAGGGCCATGCTTCGTTATATGAATTTTGTGACTTGAAGTTGAGATGCTTAACGTGTATAACGTTTATAAATAGAAATTGAGGGTGAAACATTATTGAGTTAAGGGGGAAGTTGTGGTGATTAGCGAAGTAACTCAGTATGTTGTAGGGAAAGTAATGGAGGAGTATATTTAAAAGTGGCTGGGGTTGTCAGCAACAATTGATAATTACATGGGGGTTGGAAAGAGTTTAACCGTTAAAAATGGTTTGGGGGATTGAATTAGGGACTGCATTAGACGGTTCGTAATCTAAATACATGGATTTAAAGCCATGGAGGAGGGGAATGACGGGCGATACTGTATAGCTGGGTAGATGGGGGTTGAAATAGGAGCTGGGTTGAACAGCGTTTAATGGGAGTATATGGGGGAATGCCAGGTTGAATTTTGGCATTTAAATAAGTGGAATCTGGAAGAAGAAGACTGTGCTTAACAGTATATTAATAATTTGGAGGTTTTGAATGAATGGTTGAACTTGACGAGGTAATTAATACAAAAGGTTAGTTTTGGATTAACATAACTTTTTGATATCTAAGATTATTATTGACGGGAATGAAGATAAATTTTGGAAACTTTATTTTATAAAGTTTTGAGAATGCATGGGAAGAGAAATGTGATTACTTCTTGCTATTTTCTTACTTTCTAATTTTCTTCGGTGCGCACCAAACCAATCTGAACTAAACTTTTTTTTTCTGTCTATCCTGGAATAGTGAGAATGTGATTAAGTGAGAAAAGATAAGTAAATTATCTTCAATTTTTGTCAATCATAATTTAGATGGACATTTTAAAAGCGGTTCGCTTGTAGAGAATTTTATAGAGAGTTTTGTAGAGAATTTTGTAGAGAGTTTTGTAGAGAGTTTATAGTAGAGTTTTGTATTACTGACATTGTATAAAGTATGTCTCTGGATAGCGTTTGGCTATGATGAGATAGGAGGATGAGAATGGAATTATGAAATATGTTGAGGGATTGATGTACAGATTTGGCATAGAAGAAGAAATATTTCAGTAGGGAGTTAAGTGTTTAAGGGGTTGAGACTTTTCCAGAGAAAAAGTCTTCTTGAAGAAGGGGAGGTATGTAACAGTAAGGGATTTAGGTTAGTAGTTAGAGAGTTAATGAATGCTGCGCATTCATTAACTAATGGGGAAATAAAGTTAGTGAACGCGTGAGCACGAATGGGTTTAGGTATCCAGGGCTCACGCGTCAGAGGAGGTCAGCCATTAGAACAACAAAGACGTCTGTATTTACATCGGCAGCAAAGAAATGTATTTGACGATTCAATAAACCTTTTACATACCTCAACGCGGAGTTTGTTAACTTTATTGATGTCAGCCACTAACGATACACGGCCAGGCCATGTTCACACTGTGATACATTCCTGCGACCGAACCTAATTTGTGTATAATCTACACCAGTTATAGGTTTGATACCCCACATCGTCTCCACCCTTTTAAAATAGCCATCAATGGCGCAGTTTTCTAGCTCCACTTGTAAGTTTGGGGGTAGACCCCTCTATGACTCCTTTGGCCACTCGGCATTAACAATGCGGGGATTATCGACATTAAAATCGTCGTCAATGAAGCCTGTCTCTTCTTCCTCACCCTTTTCAGGACTCCCCTCTTCACCACCAAAATCAGTCAGCTCAACTCTATCCATATTAGATATTTCTACAAAGCAACAACAATAAACAACTAGCCATGTCTTCAAGTGCATATGGTCGTAAGCTTAACCCTTACCGCCGTCTCCGGGAGCCGCTCGGTGTGAAAGGGTTGCGGCAAACGATAATCGTGACCAACAATCCTTCTACGATCGGCCCGAAGCAGCAGTTACTAGTTCGTTTTCCCAATCTCGGTGCACACGATGTTATCGTGCCTGGGTCAGTGCGGCTGGCATTCAATGTCGACCTCAGCTCTCCTGATGTCAACCGGTTGGTGGTCCAGAACTTCGGCCGATCTATGGTTCAAAAGCTGACCGTCAGGCTCTCGGGCAATGAAGTCTTCTCTCTTGTGGACAGTGATGTCTACAACATCTACCTGGATCTTTGGAAGAGCCGATCGGAGCGGGTGAACGCTGTGTATCAAGGCATCGATACAAGCACCGGCATGAATGTGACCAAGGCGCGTGGTGGTGTAGCGGATGCTGTTATTCTGCCAGCCGCCAATGCGAAAGACGTGACCATTGCGAAGGCCTTCAAAAACAGGTACTACATACCACTAGACTTTGAGCTGCTTGAAACGCATGCGCCCTTCTACCAATCTGCTCTTACTGATCGGCTGGAGATTGAGTTTGACCTTTAACGACGCTTGCCGCGTGATTCGCGCAACTGGTAAAGATGCCGGCGACTCCGCATATTTCCTAGAAAACATCTGTCTCGAGTATGAAGTAGTCACTGAACCCACGTTGGCCCGGCTAATTCGTAGCATGTATGAGAGCCGTATGGTGGTACTATACGAGCGTGTCCTACGACATAGACGGATCCCTCAGAAAAAGGAGGACTCCATATGGAACATCAACCTGAACACACCCTGTAAGTCTTTGAAAGGCATTCTCCTATTATGGGAGGATCCCGCCTACCACAAAGATTTTGCACGCCAAACAGAGTTGTTTTATAACCAGCAGATCACCAAAGTTGAAGTCATCGTAGAAGGACAAGCCAATCAGCTATTTGCGCACGGCTTAGCACCACACCAGCTCTGGGACGAAGCGAGGAAATTCTTCGCCGGTGGCCTCAAAAGGCACCCTGAGACAAGCGCAGTCGCCAAAGAGCTAGGATTGTTCGATGTCAGTCTAGGCGAGTACTTGACGACAAAATTCTGCTTGTGGCTGGACTTCCGGACCTCCGACGATGACCATCTTCACGGCAGCGGCCGGCGTGTAGAGAACGGCTCTGAGGGCATCACTCTCCAGATCACGAAAGAGGCTGAAGCGCGGGGCCACTGTACTGCTACGTTTATTTGGTTATGGACGGACAGCTGAACATCGACACCGGGAGATTCGTTAGTGCTGTTTATTAATGGAGTTCCGACTTAAGCCGCACTCGGCCATCATCGCGGGCCCCACATCGTGTGGTAAAACAGAATTCATTCTCGGCCTCCTGGAAGGCCCGTACAGGGGTGTTTTCGAGCATATTGTCATTGCTTGCCCTTCGGTACGATACAATGAAACATACCGGGCCCGACCGTGGGTGTGGTCAGATCCCGAGGTCTTCGTATTTGACCCCGGTGATCGCCTGCTCAAATGGCTATAAAATGTTTCAGGGGACGCCGTCGTTATACATCATTGATGACTGCAGCGCAGAGGACGCTATTGCGCAGAAGCGGACTATGTTGACTTATCTAGCCTTTAGCGGGCGACATGCCCAGAAAAGTCTGTGGGTTCAAACCCAGAAATACAACGCCGTTGCTAAAGGCCTCAGGGCGCAGACACAGTGGGTGGCGCTCTTCCATTCCAAGGATAAGGATAGCTTTGAAGACTGCCTGGACGAGAACTACGTCATCCACTCTAGGGAGGAACGTGATGGGGTGCGAAAGCAACTCGAATCTAATGAGTTCACAAAGCTGGTAATGAGGACCAAGTTTCCATTTTCTTATAGAGTGCTCAAAGCTGGTGAGGTTTGTTAGATACTAAGCACATGTTAAGCATCAGCTAAGCATACATTAAGCATCAGCTAAGCATATGTTAAGCACCAGCTAAGCACCACTTAAGCATGTATGAAGCAGTGCTTTGTTACTCCGGTAACAGCCTTAGTTGTATTACAACTGATATGCACATGTTGTGTGCTTGGATGGGCTGTGCATTCCTATATTAGAGTTAGACGTTGGGTATTTGCAAACGCTGTGATGGATTGTGACACCATACTCGACCAGCTGTTACGTGAAGAGGCAAAGCTCTGCTCTGGATGCAACACCTACAACAACACCACAGTCCGGACATGCAACACCACCTGCCACAACGCCACAGTCCGGTCATGCGTTGCATCGTGATAGGCTGGCAGCACTTGCGGCTGGGGGACGTGCCGCGCAGTACATAGGAAGTAAGTACTCCAAACTTACAGTGGAACAGGTTGAGGCCTTGCCTGATCACGAAATTGAGAAGCTATATGCGAGGCACGAGGCGAGGCTTGGAGCTGCAATAACAAAGACCCTGGGCACGGCTATGCTACAGATGTTCGCACAAGTGGCAAGTATGTTCCTCCCCATTGCTGATAATCAAGCTTTGGTGACAGACCTAGAGGCCGACCCTTTTCTAGGGCATGCGCTAAACACAGTTACATGAGAACTCTACCATAAGTTCGGCATGTGCTTAGCACCTGCAACTGTCGCGCTTGCAACTTTTAGGCACTGCCATTTTGGACATATCTGTCCTAAGCAAGAACAAGATGGAGGAGGAGACCCCCGAAATTGCTCCACAGGAGAAACTAGCGACGAAGGACCCCAGAAAAGTTGCGGCTGGGAAGAGAGGAGCTGCTGCTAGAAAGAGCCGTGAAGCAGAGAGGTTGTCTCTAGCTCTGCAGCAGGCTGTTCGTGAGAAGAAACGAAAGTTAGCCCCGGAGCATGAGCAGGCCCCAACACCGCTGTTTCCAATGGTGCCCGTTGATTACCGCGGCTGGACTTCCTGGATTATCGGAGTGGCTGGCGTTGTCGTTGTCGTCTGTGTAATTAGGCAGAAAATGCGGCGGACTAAAGCACCTGCCCCACCTGCGCCCTCCAAGCGGCCGTATACTAACGTATTAAAGAATAGAGATCCATTTTATATGGAATAATGGCAGGTGTTGACGGGAGAGCTATTGTTAACGCCGTTTACCACGGCGCTATGGTGGCTGCGCTTACGGTAGGCACCGCAAAACTGACCAAGGTGATTTTCAAAGGGGCAACCTTGCCAAAGCTAGACGCTGATATGTATGACATTGGTATGATGGTTTTAGACACATCCATCGCCTTAGCACTTCGAGATTTGCTTATCAAAGAGGGCTTGATCCCCGCTGATATATTGCATAAGCCCTTACAGTATCAACCCCGCTAGCTATGGCCTCTGTCGCAATGATGATAGGGGGCGCTGTTGTCAATGCCCTCGCGTTTACGGGGGGCAACTACCTCTTTTCCAAGCTAGGGCATGCAGACGCCCATGAAGAAATGAGGCGGCACGATGAGGCTGTCGAGCGGCTACAGGCGGCCCAGGCTGAGTGGACAAGAAAGAGAACTGCGCGGCGGGACTGGCTCAACGATGAGCTACAGCGCGAATGCCACGCCGTTCACTCTTTCCAGGATGTCGACCAGGCCATGCGGGAATACAGCCTGATCTCTGGCAAACGTGTCGAACCCCTCGAGCCAGAACCTCGCCTGTCGGATTTCTATGTGCCATCCGAGCCGCAGAAAGACCGCGAGATCACTTTCATCGTTCTTGGGCTGGCAGCGACTGGTATTGTTGCCTATAAGTTGCTTTAGAGATTGACTGCTGCTACCCAGTACCAAAATGAAAGATCTGGAGGATATCTACTACAGCCCTCACGGCTACTGGAAAGGCTTGGCGGCCATTAAGAAGCTAGCTGCTGCAGCTAATGTTTCGGAGGATGTTGCCCGAGACTGGCTCAAGAAGCAAGCTATTTTTCAGATCTATCTACCCGCTCCTCGTTACATCCCGCGGCCATCTATTGATGAAGATAGACCGAATGCCGTCCATCAGGCTGACTTGCTCTACCTACCACATGACCGGGTTGGTCGTAAGACATTTAAGTATGCCTTGACGGTTGTGGATGTTGCCTCATGGTTTAAGGAAGCAGAGGCTTTGACAGACAAGAGCAGTGAAGGGGGTGGCTTTGGCCCTAGAGCGAATTTACAAACGCAGGCCATTCAAATGGCCACAGCTTCTGCAGATTGACCCAGGGCGTGAATTTATGGGTGCTGTGAGCCAGCTGGTAGCGAAGCATAAGACACAGATACGGCGTGGAGAAGCTGGGAATCACCGGCAGCAGGCGATCGTCGAGAGGTTCAATCGCACTCTGGCAGAGAGACTGTTCGGTGCCCAGTACGCCCAAGAGTTACTACTGGCAGCTCGAGGTTCCTCTGAACGTTCAGCTGAATGGGTTCAGGCTCTTCATCAGGTGGTCGCGGCGCTTAACGGTGAGGTGACTCGTTTGACGGGTCGGAAGCCGGTTGACGCCATAAAGGACACTTCTGTATCCCATTCGCCGGCCGCTCCAGCTCACCGTACTATCGGCCTCAAGGAACATGTGATTCCGTCTGATGCACTAGTTCGGTATCTGTATGCAAGCTCGCCTGGGGAGCTGAGCTTGAAGGTGGCCGGCGCCGGGTGACTGGTCCTTCGTGGTCATTAACAGTACACGAGATTCGTAAAACTGTCTGCCAGGATGGGCAGCCTGCGCTGTACTACCTGGAGGATGGGCCGGCTAGGGGCTTCGTTCGCGAAGAGCTGATGATTGTTTCTCCCGACACCCAAATACCTCCTGACCGGATCCTCCCTAAACAGTGAGGACTCACTCCGCGGTGACCTTGCAGTACTCGAGGGGCTGCGTGTGGATACCGTCGGGTAAGACATACCGTTTTTAATAATACGCGCTGGGGCCCAGCTTGCCTTGTTGGTAGCTGGCCATCTGCCCGTTATGCATGCGCATCCCCCGGTTCTCCACTCTGTCTACGGACCCCTCTAAGGCGGCTTTGTATCTCCCCCAGGTCATGGTGTTCTGCCTTTTTCCCACCCCCTTCGTGTTCACGTCCCCGTCGAAGATGTAGCATTTGCTGCAGAGAGCGATGCCTCGACTCCCCTCAAACTCGGTCTTGAAGATGCCAGAGGTTCGCCCGCTCCATTTGTCCCAGGCAAGCCACTCCCTCTTCACACGGTTGAACTCCTCTTTCATCTCAAGCTTTACCGCCTCCTCGAGGTTGAGGGTGCTCATCGCAATGTACAGGCTGTCGGTGTCCATCTGCATGACCTCATAGTCCCTGCGATCCACTAACCGGTCAACGAAGTCATGGTAGAATTCTAATATGCGGAGCTTGGCCAGTTGATACACGGCGATGCCTACCTGGAAAGGACGCTTGATGATCACACGCGGCTTACGCAATTTGATCTCGTATGTGTCGCCTATCTCGGTGAGGTCGTCAAACCAGGCGGAACGTAGTGCCTGATCCACTGTTTTTTCGTCTCGGGTGTAGCTGGTGTTGGTGTGTCGCTCGAGTGCCTCGATGAACTTTCCGTGTGCTGAATTGCCTAGAAGTTTCATAGCCTCGGCCAGCATCACCTTCGTTTTGTCCACATCCCCGAGGTGGCGCGCTTCGGTTACTTGATCAACAAACCACGTGAAGAGCTTCTTTGGCTCATACTGGATGACTGTATAGACCGCCTCCAGCTCGAGTCCGTGTTCTAGATACCTAGATGATTTGTTTACTACGTCATTGATGGTATTGTTCTAATGTATGCATCTGACATCATATGCCACGCTAACATTCACACACAACACAGGAGCACGCCACTATATTACCTCATTATAGTGTTTTGATGATGCACTTGGTGTTTTGTGTTTTACTTGGCGTTGTGTAATATTAATTAGAATATATTAGTTACAACTTAAGAGTGGAGCCAAGTTTGGCCGGAAAAATACAAGTATCTCAGATTTTCCAGGGGGGAAAATTTCCCTTATCGGAGTATTGTGAACTTCCGGGGCTCCACTGGCCCTCTGTGAAGAAACTTCACCCATTGATCACAATCCACCCCTAGGAATTCTTAACGAGCAATTTTCAAGTTTCTCTAACATTTAACTATTAGAATTTGGGGATCCCATCCTCATTTCTTTTTTTTAACTTACCACAAGCAATGAGATACCTCCTTGACTTCCCGACAATTGAACACAGGATCAAGATCTGGAGAGCTCGTGCATACTTAAAAATAAGTGCAGATGAGCAGCACCCTCTGCATGACGCTATATTCAGAGAAAAGGGTGACAGGCTAAAAAGGGGCAAATCATGGATGGGTCGGGCGGAAGATGTCGTCAGACAGGTTTTCAGTCTTACCAGTATCAATCCCGGCAAGGAATGGGTGCGAGTGCCTCCGGCTTTTAAGTGCACTTTCTCCTGCATTATCACACTCGACAGACAGTGCAGAGTGCAGAACCCTGCCGCTGTCAATGCAGAGGTTAACGCGCTCATCTATGAACACTCAGACAGCCCCGAAGTGCCCATCTATACAGATGGATCTGTTATAAAGCAGCTGAGAAGTGCGTGGGCATTTACAGCCTGTTCAGTGGGTCGAACCGTTCAAGAATCCAGTGGTACCCACTCTATGACCACGAGCAGCATGACGATGGAGGTGATGGCAGCTACACAGGCTTTCCTATGGCTGGAATCACAGCATTATACCAAGGTGTGTGTACTAAGTGACTCAATGAGCATGATTCAGAAGGTCGAAGCTGGATCTGTACGTAGACAGTGGACTGAGTCGCTGCGGAAGTCTGTTGTCCGTAAAGCCACCTTCATCTTCGTCCCGGTGTCACATAATAGACCAACGTGATTTAACCAGTGAGGAGAATAAGAGACTTTCTGATTAAACGGACTATCTGCCAGCGACAACTATTTTAACTAACAGAAAAAACAAATCGGTTGTCAAAATCCCAGGACAATATTTGTAGCTGCACGTGTACATCGGGTCAGCAAAAATATAGGAACATTCGGAAGTGAGATGAATCTATACACCACTTTGACAGTTTATAAACAAGTAGGATTGGAAGCGGAAGTACTCAGCTCGGAAGACAACAGTCCATCTGTCAATTTATAGTTTCCGGACGTATAGAAGATTGGCAGCTTGTTGGGGAAAACTGTTGTTGGGAGTATACAGGAACTCGCTGGCTTGTTTTGGGAATCTAAACAAGTGATGACAACTTGGACATTGATTGAGCCAGGGAAAACAGATTCTTGACAATGGATGATATACCCAAATAACACCTGCAGGACATCAACCATGTCACGTGACCAATTTTAGGGGTTTTCCAGAAAAACCATGATTGGAGAGGACAGTTGAATTCAAACCTTGGATTTTAGTGGACGTGCTTCGGCACTGTGGTTCGATGGGAAAATGTCTACCGTGTGCGAATTGAGTTAATTTAATTTTACACGTGCCTGTCATGGCAAGAGTGGATGTAATTTGATCTAGCTGCAGTGTTGCCTAAGTTAGAACCTATTATAATTAGTTCTAATTAATATAGGCTGTAGCCTTGTAGACTAGAGAGTGATACTTAGCTCTGTTAGTTGAAAATAGATTAGTGAAGTGTTGATAAGCTTTACTAGTTGAGAATTGAGTAAGGAGGGATAATTGGGATATTCCCGTAGGTGTCCCTGGTGGGCGGGGCTCCGCATTCTGTTTGCTGATTTTTTCCCTTGTCTTGGCCTGAGGATAACCTATGTGTTCAGTCATCTGTCCCTGACAGAGTAGGATCACTTTATTTTCTGAGCGAGGCCGAAAGGCTCACGATCATCTAATAGAGATCAGTGACGGGGAGGCTATCACCGGTTATATGATTTATCTTACAGGTTTCCTCTGGGTGGAATGAAGAACACGGCACCAAGGGAAAATCTGATCCCGGATAAAGTTTGGCGCAGGAAGATTGGCCAGCAACTTTACAACAGAGCTTATGCTAGAGGAAGATGATCAACATTGCTCAGTGGAGCTGAATGGTATATGGATCCTACAGGATAAATACCGAATGAGTTTAGGTCATACCAGTTTTAACACACCAGTAGTGATGGATATTCAGTTCACTTATGACTAGAACAAAAATAAAGGACTCTATTGGAGTATAGACAATAACTGTTTAATAGTGAGAACTAGTGAACATTTATCAAGAGACAATAAGTCTTGTTCATAGGACAGTGTTCCATGTTTGTTTTCACTGCGCCGGAATTATGAAGCCGGAGTTGCTATAGACTGTTAGGAACAGTTGTGGTAGGAACAATAATAGTTTTTTCCACGGATATATAGTTACATGGGATTCAGATCTCATGGTCATCAGAGTTCCTGGAGGAGGACATGTCTGGAGAGAAGGACACGACTTCGGTGAGGTCCCTTGTGATGAGTCTTGTGAGGTCGTGTGATACTTGCCATGATGTGTACTCTATGATCCTGAACTTTGAGGGCTGACACATACGTTTATGTTATAATACACGACACACATTTTGTTCGCATACACGTCTCATATACGTTACACTTTTCTTTTAATAAATTAATCTTTATTAATTTTTGGAAGCAAGAGTTGTTGAATATGTTGCGTTGGGGAAGTATGAGAGGGGGCATAGTACGACAGTGAGAGAGTGATAGGAAAAGGTGTCCATAGGCTGATGGAGTGTGTTGGACGGAAGCTGGTGGATTCTCCAGGATATTGATAAGGGAATAAATATTATAATGTGGGTGTCGACTCTCTTCACTCCAGGGACGACACTTTAAAGGAGGACACGACATTATTGGGGGCTCGTAAACGGAATCTTTGGACAGCGGGATCTCTCGTAAACGGAATCCTTTGACAGCGAGATCTCATGCAAGCAGGAACCTATGACAGTGGGATCTTCTGACAACGGGGTCTTTTGACACGGGATTCTTAGTTATAAGAGGGAGATATCATATTGGAGAATCCAGCTAGAGTGAATGTGGTTAGGGGTTAGGACTAATATCTTACCTGTTCACACTTCACACGTCTGTATAGGTCTGTGGTCCTGATTCTACTCTTGTCACTGAGAGAATGTGCTGTGTGTGGTAATATCTAGATTTATAGTACTTGGTCATATATCTGTATAGTAATTTGCAGTTATATTGTACTCGACCTGCTAGCTTACCTCTCTGTAAAATGGCCACCCCTAAACTAAGCACGTTAGAATTAAGGGCAAAGGGGGAAGACATGGGATTGTCGGGTTCTGCTCTAACGGATTACATACAGGAAGTGGAGAGAGATTATCGTCAAGCAGAAAGGGAAGATCGAAAGGCCGAGTTGGAATTGAGAAGGATGGAGTTGGAACAAGAAGCTAGGAAATTGGAAGCAGAGCAGGCTGCTAGGAAACTTGAAGCTGAGCAGGCTGCTAGGAAACTTGAAGCTGAGCAGGCTGCTAGGAAACTTGAAGCTGAGCAGGCTGCTAGGAAACTTGAAGCTGAGCAGGCTGCTAGGAAATTTGAAGCTGAGCAGGCTGCTAGGAAACTTGAAACTGAGCAGGCTGCTAGGAAAATTGAAGCTGAACAGGCTGCTAAGAAATTAGAAGCTGAACAGGAAGCACAGAAAAGGGAGCACGAGTACCGGATGAGGGAACTCGAGTTGAAGAGTCAATCTAATGGGGAAACTGAGGGAGCAGTTGGAGGTTCCTCCATCCCAGGCTCAACACCAGTAGGTGGACATGGGTACCATGCTATGAAGTTTCCTTTAGCGGTCTACGAGGAGGACAAAGAGAAGATTGACCAGTACCTTCAACTCTTCGAGGCTATGTCAGTTGCTATGGGTCTGGAGCGTAACAAATGGAATCTCAAGATATCCCAGGGATTACACGGGACCGGATACGAGGTTTATTCTCGCCTGCCACCAGGACATGAGAACAATTATGACGAGTTGAAGACGGCTCTGCTGAAACGATTCGAGGTTACGTCACATACCTACTTGAAAAAATTTCGAGCAGCGAAACGAGAACCGGGGGAGTTGTTTGCCGCCTACAGTTTGCGTCTAAAATCTTATCTCCACAAGTGGATGGATTTGGCTGGGTTCACACACGACTATGAGAGTCTGGAAGAGCTCATGGTGGTCGACCAGCTGAAGAAGCAAATGTCTAAACCTCTCAGGACGTTCCTGGGAGAACAAGGAGCGGAACGTATTGACCTCGTGACTAAATTAGCAGAACGGTTCGTCGAGGTACATGGGGAGGCAGGGGAAAACCTGTCCACCAACACCAAAAGTCAAGAGAAACAGGATAAGAAGAAAGCCAAAAACTCAGGTACCAAAAAGTGGGAACCTTATGTGCAAAAATCAGAGGATAGTTCAGAGAAGAAGAAGGGGGGAAGCAAGAGCACTTCAAGCTCTACACCAAAACGACCGTGGTCGGAGAGGTGGTGTTCAATTTGTAAGTCACCCTCTCACAATACGAGGGACTGCAAATCGAAGGCTAAGAACCCTCACTTCGCAGCATGTCAAGTGACTTCCAAGGAGGTTGTCACGGAAAATGCCAAGGTCAACAAGGAAGCTCGCCACCAGGAGAGCTCACTCAAGTCCGGCACTAGAAAATCTAGGACAGGGAAATGGTGCAGCCAATGCAAGTCAAACACGCACAATGCTATTGACTGCAGGGGAAAGTCAGGAGACACTCAATTCGTCGTATGCCCCGGGAAACCTAAGGTGGAGCCCACCGAACAGGTCGAGGCCGAGGAAGAGACTCCAGACCAGGAAAAACCACCTGTAGTGGAATTGGTAGATGTTAACGGTCGTCAAGTGGAGTGTTTATACGACACAGGACTGGACGGGGAGGCCGTGATTTCTGCGGATCTGGTACATCCAGAACAATTCACAATTGAGACCTTGGATATACAGCCTGCACAGAAGAGTGCTGTAGCCATGAAGTTGCCCATTGTTAATGTGGATATTCGGTCAAGGTACGTCACCGGCACCATCAAGGCCGCGGTATTGACCGATCCCATTTTTCCAGTAATCCTAGGTTGCCGGTATGTCTTTCTGGGAATGTCCAGGGAGCCAATCCATATGGGAGCAATGCAGACTCGCTCTCAGACGAGAACGGAAGAGGCAGAAGCAATTGTAACTAACCCAATGCCGGGGGAGCTACGAACTGCCCAGAGTGAGGATGATACTTTACGTCCTTGTTACAGAAAGCTGCAGAAAAGTGCTGATCCACCAGGACGGGGGCAGTACTACATGAAGAGTAGGATACTCTACAGGAGAGCAGGAAGGGGAGACAACCTATACGGTCAGTTGGTCGTCCCGAAAGCTCACAGGTCCCAGATTCTTCATATGGAGCATACCATCTCCTTGAGTGGACATATGGGTATGTCCGCCACCATGCAGCGAATTTCCTGCCGCGACTATTGGCCGGGAATGACAGAGGATGTGCGTCGGTATGTGAAGTCATGCCCTGAGTGCCAGAGGGTGGCACCGAAACACTGGACAGCACCGGTGGTGTTGGGTGAGATGCCCATCATGAACTCTCCTTTCGAGAGGGTAGCCATCGATATCGTGGGTCCACTTCCCAGGACTAGGAAGAGGAACATGTATATACTCACAATGGTGGATTGCTGTACAATGTGGGGCGAGGCCATACCGTTAACCACGATAGACTCGAAAAGAGTGGCGGACGCACTGATGGAGGCCTTTACCAGATTAGGCTCTCCGGATCAAATTCTGACGGACAATGGGTCTCAGTATTGTGAAAAACTCATGGAGGAGGTATTTAGGGTGTTTCACTCTAACCACATACATACCAGCCCTTACCACCCTCAAGCTAATGGACAAGTAGAGCGTTTCAACGGCACGTTGATGACAATGCTCAGGAAACTAGCGCAGGAAAAACCTGATAGGTGGGATGAATATATCCCAGCAGCACTCTTTGCCTATCGGGAAGTTCCTCATGGCTCAACAGGACTACCACCCGCTACGTTGCTGTTTGGTCGTCCAATCAAAGGACCATTGGAAGCCATGTTGAGGAGTTGGACTGAAGAGGGGACGTCAGAAGAAGTGATCTCATCCTATAAATACGTGGAGGAACTGAAAGAAAAACTCCACAAGGGATGGACTCTGGCAAATCAAAACTTGAAAAAGGCCAGGAAAAGACATGCGGCTTACTACAACCGTAGGTCTAAAGAAAGATCTCTAGAGGTGGGAGACAAAGTCTTGTTGCTACTCCCAACGGGAAACAACAAACTGGAGATAGGTTGGCAAGGACCATTTCCCGTGGAAAGGGTGATATCCAGAACCAACTATCAGATCCGGATCCGGGGAAAGTCGAAGATTTTCCATATCAATCTCTTGCGGAAATACGAAGAGAGACCCGGAGACAAGGCAGCGCACCTCATGGCAATGGCAGTTGCAGTGGAGACGGAAGTGGGAACCAACGAGGGCAGGGAATATCCTTTGTTACACCAGGAAACCTATAGGGATGTGCAAGTGAACCCTGATCCTACCTCACAGGAGAGAGAAAAGATAACCCAGGTTCTCAAGTCTCATAAGGAGATACTGACTGATAAACCAGGACGAACGAGGTTGGTTGAGTTCGAGATGACTTTGACCACGCAGGAACCTGTTCGCCAGAAGGTTTACCCAGTGCCATTCTCTAAAGAAAAGGCCTTGGAGGAAGAAATACAGAAACTGCTGGAGGATGACGTAATTGCACCATCCACATCCCCATACAATGCCGGGGTAGTTTTGTTACGGAAACCAAGTGGAGAACACCGGTTATGTATAGATTACCGACTTCTGAACAGTCATACACAATTTCAGGTGGAATCTTTGCCGAATCCAACTCAGTTATTCGCTAGGCTTCATAAGGCTCGGTACTTTTCAAAAGTGGATCTGAGTAGGGGGTACTATCAGATACCAGTCAAACCGGAGATTCGACCACTGTTAGCTTTCAGTACACCCAGTGGACACTACGAATTCAAGGTCATGCCCTTTGGACTCAGCAATGCACCTAGTGTGTTTACACGCATGATGAGGACTTTACTTGATCCTTTACAGGATCCGTCCATCATCTCTTTCATGGATGATATTCTGATTTCCAGTGACAGCTTGGATGACCACTTGCAATCCTTGGAGAGAGTGTTTAAAAGGCTCAAAGAAGCAGGGCTTACTGCTCGTCCAACCAAGTGCATGATTGGTTACCAGACTTTGGAATTTCTAGGTCACACCATCACTCCAGGACACATTGTCCCAGAAGAAAAGAACCTGGAGAAAATCAGAAATGCACCAAGGCCAAAAACGAAGAAGGATGTGCGATCTTTTCTCTCGTTGTGTGGGTTCTACCACAAATTTATCCCACATTTCACTGAACGGGGAGCTCCATTGACAGAAACTTTGAAAAAGGGATTCCCGGACCAGATCGTTTGGACACCAGAATGTGAGAATGCCTATAGTCAATTAAAGGAGGCCTTGGTCAGCAAACCTGTATTACAGCTCCCTGACCTTTCCAAACCATTTGTGTTGAGAACGGATGCGAGTGCGATTGGGATTGGGGCAGCTCTGTTACAGGAAGGAAAAGACGATGCTTCGGTTTTGAAACCTGTAGCATACGCAAGTAAGGAACTTCTACAGGCGGAGAGGAATTATTCAACCGTCGAGAGAGAGTGCTTGTCCCTCGTATGGGCAGTGCAAAAATTCCAGCCATATTTGTATGGAGTTAAGTTTCGAGTCCAGTCGGATCATCAGCCCCTGATGTTCCTGGCTACTTCTCAGAAGCTCAACGCCCGTTTGATGCGGTGGTCGTTGCTACTTCAACCTTACAATTTCACAGTGGAGTACATTCCTGGGAAGGAAAATGTTGGAGCGGACTTCTTGTCAAGACACCCAGCTCCTGAAGAAGAGGAATGAATCATCTGGATTAAACTCACGGTGGAGAAGAGTGAGATGGACTATTCTCTTAAGAGGGGGCCTATGTCACATAATAGACCAACGTGATTTAACCAGTGAGGAGAATAAGAGACTTTCTGATTAAACGGACTATCTGCCAGCGACAACTATTTTAACTAACAGAAAAAACAAATCGGTTGTCAAAATCCCAGGACAATATTTGTAGCTGCACGTGTACATCGGGTCAGCAAAAATATAGGAACATTCGGAAGTGAGATGAATCTATACACCACTTTGACAGTTTATAAACAAGTAGGATTGGAAGCGGAAGTACTCAGCTCGGAAGACGACAGTCCATCTGTCAATTTATAGTTTCCGGACGTATAGAAGATTGGCAGCTTGTTGGGGAAAACTGTTGTTGGGAGTATACAGGAACTCGCTGGCTTGTTTTGGGAATCTAAACAAGTGATGACAACTTGGACATTGATTGAGCCAGGGAAAACAGATTCTTGACAATGGATGATATACCCAAATAACACCTGCAGGACATCAACCATGTCACGTGACCAATTTTAGGGGTTTGCCAGAAAAACCATGATTGGAGAGGACAGTTGAATTCAAACCTTGGATTTTAGTGGACGTGCTTCGGCACTGTGGTTCGATGGGAAAATGTCTACCGTGTGCGAATTGAGTTAATTTAATTTTACACGTGCCTGTCATGGCAAGAGTGGATGTAATTTGATCTAGCTGCAGTGTTGCCTAAGTTAGAACCTATTATAATTAGTTCTAATTAATATAGGCTGTAGCCTTGTAGACTAGAGAGTGATACTTAGCTCTGTTAGTTGAAAATAGATTAGTGAAGTGTTGATAAGCTTTACTAGTTGAGAATTGAGTAAGGAGGGATAATTTGGATATTCCCGTAGGTGTCCCTGGTGGGCGGGGCTCCGCATTCTGTTTGCTGATTTTTTCCCTTGTCTTGGCCTGAGGATAACCTATGTGTTCAGTCATCTGTCCCTGACAGAGTAGGATCACTGTATTTTCTGAGCGAGGCCGAAAGGCTCACGATCATCTAATAGAGATCAGTGACGGGGAGGCTATCACCGGTTATATGATTTATCTTACAGGTTTCCTCTGGGTGGAATGAAGAACACGGCACCAAGGGAAAATCCGATCCCGGATAAAGTTTGGCGCAGGAAGATTGGCCAGCAACTTTACAACAGAGCTTATGCTAGAGGAAGATGATCAACATTGCTCAGTGGAGCTGAATGGTATATGGATCCTACAGGATAAATACCGAATGAGTTTAGGTCATACCAGTTTTAACACACCAGTAGTGATGGATATTCAGTTCACTTATGACTAGAACAAAAATAAAGGACTCTATTGGAGTATAGACAATAACTGTTTAATAGTGAGAACTAGTAAACATTTATCAAGAGACAATAAGTCTTGTTCATAAGACAGTGTTCCATGTTTGTTTTCACTGCGCCGGAATTATGAAGCCGGAGTTGCTATAGAGTAGACTGTTAGGAACAGTTGTGGTAGGAACAATAATAGTTTTTTCCACGGATATATAGTTACATGGGATTCAGATCTCATGGTCATCAGAGTTCCTGGAGGAGGACATGTCTGGAGAGAAGGACACGACTTCGGTGAGGTCCCTTGTGATGAGTCTTGTGAGGTCGTGTGATACTTGCCATGATGTGTACTCTATGATCCTGAACTTTGAGGGCTGACACATACGTTTATGTTATAATACACGACACACATTTTGTTCGCATACACGTCTCATATACGTTACACTTTTCTTTTAATAAATTAATCTTTATTAATTTTTGGAAGCAAGAGTTGTTGAATATGTTGCGTTGGGGAAGTATGAGAGGGGGCATAGTACGACAGTGAGAGAGTGATAGGAAAAGGTGTCCATAGGCTGATGGAGTGTGTTGGACGGAAGCTGGTGGATTCTCCAGGATATTGATAAGGGAATAAATATTATAATGTGGGTGTCGACTCTCTTCACTCCAGGGACGACACTTTAAAGGAGGACACGACACCCGGGACATGCGGGAGTCGAGGGAAATGAACGAGCTGATAAACTGACTGGCTCTGCACCCCCTGTAGATGGCCAGCCCATGGATCGTGCCGATGTTATTAACGCCCTTAAAGATATGGCGAGAACAGAGGACTCTGACGTCAGTGAATCCACATTGCTGTCCAGGATGAAAGACTTGGGAGTAAGAATCGGCACGGCCAAGCGCGAGAGGTACATTGAGAAAACGAGGTGCCTCGTCAACCATCACAGAACTGACACTATTAGCCACCGGACGCTGATGCATATGCTGGGGGGGGGGGGGAAGATCTGTGCACCTATGGACCTGTCCGGAGTGCAATGAAGATGCCCCAACTGATCTGTTTGGCTGGTATCTTGTTGTCTATATGTGTTATGAATAAGAGAAGGGACAAGAGAGTAATGTGTATGGTTAATTTCCTGTACATTTGTTGTAGCCCTAAGAGGCCATCAAAAAATTTTCATAGTAAGCATATGTCTCAAAGTTCTACATTAAAAGTAATACAAACACCATTTAAAAATTAAAAGTATAACTAAATAATCCATTATAAAATGTAAGTATGTAAAGATTAAACATACTTTCTTTAAGAAATCTAAAAGAATTGTATTCACATTTAAAATATTTTATTTCCATATTAATTCTCTTATTTCTATAGGAATATAAAAGAAGCTTAATGTTATTTCGTAAATTATCTGTAGTATTTTTAATTGTATTTTTAAAATTCAAGTAATGTCCCTTGCAACAGTATTAGATGTTTATGTCCCCTACTTGTTGCTTATTTAACTGTTTTTCATTTAGAAATCTTGTAATTTCGCAGAATGCTCGAACATAATTAAGTGTAGTGATCATATAATTCAACACACCTACAACAATTGTTAGACATTGTTTAGTTTAGTTTAGTTTAGTCGATGGATCAACATCACGGCACACGGGTGCAACCCATAAGTACTCCGTTCTCCTCCTAATTCAAATCTGAGTCTGGAGAAACTCAGCTCAGTGCACGAACTCCGTAGCACCGGCGAGGATCCTGAAAATACTAGGGTAGATATTTAACTCTAAATTTTAGCCCGGGCAGCGCCGTGTGGCTACTCTTTTTCGATTTCCAACTGCCAAAGAATTTTTTTACGTGCGCAACAATACACACGGGCGTCCGATCTCACTACCCAGAAACCAGGGGAAATTTTATTACTAGAACCCGGGACCTCCAGCACTCTAGGCGGACACCATACCTCGAGACCACGCAGCCCCCGACCAATATTGACATATTACAAGACAATGACATGGTTATTGTAATTTCTATCACACTTTTAAGTTTTTTTTTTATTTGAATCCCCCACATATATTTTTTACGAAGTGACTATTCGCAATAGAATTGCGAATAGAGAAAAATTATATTCGCAGTAGAAGTAGGTCACGTGATTATTCCTATGCGAGTGGCTATAATAATATTTCGTTGTTGTATTAAGCCTACAAACGAGAGAATGAGGGCCCCAGTATGCCCAACCAAGGACCGGTCTTTACCAGGACCAGCACAAAACAAATCTATCCGACGAACAGAGCGGAACAGATAAAAACCAGTAGGAAATAGGACCAACAATCCACACAACCACGGACCTCAACAATAACCACAGCTGATGAAGCAGGTTAGACGAGGCCGAATTTGGAATTTTTGTTTTTGAAAATTGGATTTGGAATTGGAATTGGAATTGTATTAACGTGTCTTCAGTAGCAAAGTGGTAAGTGTCTCCGCCTGTCACGCGGGAGCTCGAGGTTCGATTCCCCATCCGGGATGCAATATATGTTTTTTTTATTTATTTTTTTTTAGCACCCAGGCAGCGACGGAGTGATCGACGGATCCAATAGAGGAAACGAGCCTCGAGCTCCCACCCATCAGGCGGAGACACTAACAACTGTAACAAGACCCCCGGGACTTGGACAGGTTTGTTACTATAGTTAATATTCCCAGCCTTTGCTCCAACCACCCCAATAGAACTTTACATCTACAAGCCCCACACAAGCCAGGACAGCTGACCTCCCCCCCCCCCCCCCCCCCTTATGGATTCCTACCCACAGGGGGCTCGGACAAGACAACAGTCATACTAATGCACAAAGCCATGGCTAACAAAGCAAATTTTAATTTCTAAATCCGTCAACTACAACTCAGAGAAGGATGGCTGAAAGCCTGGATAGAAGACACTATATACACGAGAAGATCTCCTAATGATCCGTTTTCATCACAGAGCATGTGACTTAAGTTCGTGAGGCTGTCCCGTCGTAGTTAACGACTCAGCCGAGAAACCTCCAGTGTAAAGGAACTCTAAGGCACAGTGCATTCCAAAGTCTTCTCCTCCCACTGTGCACAAGATCTCGGGCTGTTCAGGCGCTGGACTAATGCCTGACAGACACTTCACCAACAATTGAGGATCCTTCCTCGATGACGTACTAAAGCACACGTTTCGTTGACAACGTCTAGGTCGACCCTAGAATCCTAGTTGTCCCCAACTGAAGAAAAGTACTAGAACACAATACATCAATGTATCTAAGAGCATGATTGCTCTTCTGGCTCGCCAGTCAATGAGAAACACCTATCTGCAACCTAATCTGGAGCACTGGCTCCATGGTACCACAATGTCACCATAGCATGACTCAACCAGTGAATGTTAGAACTAAACCTGTTCTCATGTAGCTATCTTACACAGTTCGGTAGGTATTAACTACCCTCACAGTTCACCAAGTCTGTCCATCAACTCAGTTCGATAGATATCATCTACCTTCACAGTTCAACTGCATATCAAATTCCTGCTGCCGGTCACATGACCACGTTCATGGCTTCAATAAGGATCAACACTGTAGATTCAACTCTTAGTTCCCGTGAAATTAGACAATGTGTCCCATGACGACCCAGCCGGGCCGGAAACATAATAAACTGGCCATTATCATGACTGGTAAACACACTTTTCAACATTGTCGCTTGTCGTCCAGGGAGGTCAGTGGAATCAACAAGCACACCTTTAAGATCCTTATACTTGGGAATTATTGACAGACTTTTGTCTACACTCCTCCGTTCTGTCTTCTACTCACTATATCTCTCTCTTCCTCTCTCTTATTCCTTCATAACATACCCAGACAACAGTTTCCTCCAACAATTAATAAAATATTTAATGCGGAAAACTATGTCAGTTGTATGGATTGAATGTGTATAGGTAGTTGGTAGTGTCTTCTATTGTGAGTGGGAGATAGGACTCTGGAATTCGTATGTGCCGTATCATATCTCCCATCCGCATACGGCCATGCAACAAGACATCACACATATATGGACAGCTCTCACCCTGGATGCCCCGCTCCACTTGAGTCTGGATGTAATCCAATATTGAAAAATGTTCACAGTCGGATCACCCTAAAATAATGCGATTAAGGTAAGTCTCTGACTTTTACAGATTTCCTATTTGGGAATTAGTAAAATCCATCACTGAAAAACACATCACCACTGTCTAATACTGTTTCTAGATCTACTATAAATGTTTTACACACTGTTCCAGTTAGTTAATTACCACTTTTTGTAGGCATGGAAACTGTTCGTGAATTATCCAGTGTTTTTTGTATGTTAGTCTATAGTGCAAATATAGGCATTTTTATATCGCCCTGCCTTCAGCAATTTTACGTTCTTTACATCACTTTTTTAACCTCGATACTTTTGAATTACAGAGTTCTCGTCTTTGCGAGTAGTTATCTCTGCACTAGTGAAGTAACTTTCTTATCTTATTCTTAAGGTGAAGTACTGTATCTCTGCATAAGTGAAGTAACTTTCTTATCTTCTCTTAAGGTCAGGTACTGTATCTCTGAGTATGTCAGGAGTTTTCGTGGAACCTGTGGGTGATATATAACCTGGTGATATTAGTCTGCTTCAGACTAATTCTTATGCGAGGGCATGCTTCCAGCCGTACTCAGACGCTTCCGAAAGATACTCTGACATAAGACAGATGAGTTCACTAAAGTCTACACGATTACTAAAAGAAGGAAATGGTAACAGCAAAGCACAGACCCCTAGTTCCCGATGCTATATTCCTAAGCTAAGGCTAGATTACCTTATATAATCTATGTTAGTCCATGAATCGAAATACACAAGCACATAAGCACCAATGTCCCATCGCCTCTAAGCAATTAGGGACCAATATTTATATTCTAATTAAGGACGCATAGATCCATTCTCCGTCCAGTTTGGTAGCACACTAACCACAAAAACAAGTTTCCAACAATTTATACTCAGTTTCGCATTCTCCGTTTCTTTTGATCAACCATCAAATTTACCGTGATTCTCCCATCAAAGGTTTTCGAAGTCACGTATTCGTTCGTTGCCGCTCCGTTTCGGCTCCTCCGTTTGAGTCCCGCGTTCTAACTCTTTGATCAACGACTTCATGTGTTCCGCAACCCGATGTCTCCGCGTTGTTTTTCCGATAAGATCGGCAGTCAATGACCCTTGATAACCACGGTATCTGTCGTCTATACCATTCGGTCAATAACCTTCACTTTGTCCTCACCTCAGACTGCAGTACTCGATTGTTTTCCATCTTCATACATTGCACTAAATTTTATAGTT
This sequence comes from Cepaea hortensis, assembly GCA_963921405.1. Classification (NCBI taxonomy): domain Eukaryota; kingdom Metazoa; phylum Mollusca; class Gastropoda; order Stylommatophora; family Helicidae; genus Cepaea; species Cepaea hortensis. The sequence goes on along the minus strand of OY992888.1, from coordinate 29,131,390 downwards.
AAGTTTATCGGGGAATCACTAAACTCACAGTATCCCGTGACAAACATCTGGAATTCATTGCCTTGAAACTACCAAAGGCATCTTTGAGTTATAACTGTACCAGTACCTTACTGGCTGGAACCATTAGACGCTTCAGTCTCTGACCCTGCCTAGATTGGTAGACTGTATTCGTCGGACTCGTTGCGGTGGTCTTAGCCTAGACGCTCAAGTTGACGCAGGCAAATTCAGACGACTGCTCCCAGTAACGCCACAAACCTTGATTGGCACTGGAACGTGCAAGTCTCTTGGAGTTTATGGTAGAACTCCTGAATCTCCATAGGATCTAACCTATAACAGATCCTGAAACGTGGAGGGGGTGGTATGAGTACTCAACTACAACAAGGACTAAACTGCATCTCCACATTAATACATGCCTCTCAGTAAAATATATAATACACTATATATAAGTGATCATCAATATCACCGATCCACTCTTAACTACAATGTACAGACATGAGGCTGCAAGTGAAACCACTACTAGACAAGTGTATAGTCAAGTGACTCGTCTGGGCAACAGATAGCCCAATAGCACCAGAGTAGACTGTATGACTCTGTCATGGTATCCTCTACCTGGTGTCCTTCCACTTCACCACTTCAACTAACCAACCGCAATCTTGAAATACACCTACTTCACTTTTGGTGTAGAGATTATCTTATCTAGGAGGTGCCCAGCCGGACATATCCTCTTCATTCATACAACTCAAATAGTAATCAGTCCCTTCACCCATGGATCAACTACTTAAACATAACTTATTAATAACTATATCTTCTTCTTCTTCAGCGTTCCGAGCCATTGAGGTTCTTTGCTGCAAATACAATCCGTCTCCATTCGTCTCTCTGGTGGACCTTCTCTTGCCAGTCGTTGATTCCAAGTGCTTGTAGGTCTGTACATGTATTATCTCTCCACCGCCTTCTTGGTCTACCTCGGGGTCTACGGTCATTTATTTCCTGAGTGTAAGCAAGTTTTGTTTCCCTATTTTCTTCCATTCTTTCTATATGCCCCAGCCATTGTAGTCTATTAGCCTTCATGATACCAGTGATTAGCGGGGACTTAAACAGATCATAAATGTCTTTGTTACTTCTTCTTTTCCACTCTCCACTTTGTGTATCCCTAATGGGTCCAAAGATGCGTCTTAAAATTTTGTTCTCAAAGGTTTGTAACAAGGCTTCGTCTCCTTTCGTTGTACTCCAGGTTTCAGAGCCATACAGCACAACTGGTCTGATCAGTGTTTTGTATATTGTGATTTTGGTGTTACGGGATAGCGCCTTTGATTTTAGTAGATGTTGTAGTGCATAGTATATCTTATTTCCAGAGTTGATTCTAGTTTGTATTTCTTCCCTTATGATGTTGGAGCAGTTGAAGATTGTACCCAGGTATTTGTATGTTTCCGTTCTTTTAATGGTCATATTATCTATTTGTATGTGGCCAGAGTTTCGAGCCATTCCGTCTCTTGAAATTACCATATATTCTGTCTTATCTTGGTTGATAACCAGCCCCATCTGTTGGGCTTTTCCCTTTAAGTGAGTCAATATTTCCAATGTCTTTTGTTCACTTTGCCCTATAATATCTATATCATCTGCATAACCAAGCAGCTTGGATGTTCCTCCAATATCACATTCCTCCTTTACCTTCCTTACAACTTTCTCTAGAGCCAGATTGAAGAGTAGCGGCGATAGTGCATCACCCTGTTTCAAGCCAGATGTTATTTGGAAGGGGTCTGATTTCCTGCCTTTATATGTTACTATATTATAAGTATCTTCCATGCATAGTCTGGTCATGTTGATTAACTTCCTTGGTATTCCAAATTCCTGCATAGCATTCCATAGACTATTCCTATGGACACTATCATAAGCCTTTTTAAAATCCACAAAAATGTTATGGAGATCTCTTTTATATTCCCAATGTTTCTCGGCTATTTGTCGTAAGATAAATATCTGATCTATTGTTGATCTGTTTTGTCTAAAACCCGCCTGGTAGTCACCTAATATGTCTTCTGAATATGGTTTTAGTCTATTTAGTAATACTGCGGATAGTATCTTATAGCTTGTGGACAGTAGTGATATTCCTCTATAATTTCCACACTGGAACTTGTCTCCTTTCTTAAAGATAGGTATCAATAATGACTCTTTCCAGTCATGGGGTAATTCTTCTGTCCTCCAGATTTTTATTATTAGTTCGTATAGCTTTAGATGTAATGCATGGCCACCTGCCTTTATAAATTCAGCAGCAATTCCATCAGTCCCAGTTGCCTTATTGTTTTTAAGTCGTGTGATTACATATAGGATTTCTTCAAATGTAGGTTCTTCAATTTGTGGTTCGCATGTTAGAACCTCTTCATGTGGGAAAATGTGACTTGGAGCTTCACAATTTAGTAATTCAATAAAATATTCTTTCCATGTGTTGCACATTTCCTCATTGGTATTTATCATATTCCCATTTTTGTCTTTTAAACCATATGTGTTTTGTTGGTTTCCTCGTTTCATTGACTTCAGTTCTTTAAAAAATTTTCTGGATTCATTTTTCTGGTGATTAGTTTCCATATCTTTGATTATATTACTCATATATTCTCGCTTCTGCTGTCTGACTATTTTTGTAGCCTCTTTACATTCATTTCTATAATGCTCTTCCTTTTGGATGTTATTGATGTCATTTAACCATACATGTCTGGCATTCTTCTTCCTAATGACTGCTTCTTCACATTTTTGATTGAACCATCTGTTCTTTCTATGCGTGGTTAACACACCGAGACATTCTTCTGCGGTAGACTGAATTGTATTCTTGATGTTCAACCAAGTTTGGTCAACGCTTTCCTCCAAAGGGTTTTGCAGAGTTTCAAGTTTACATTTTATTTCATCTGTAAATTTCTCTTTGACTGTAATGTCTTGTAGTTTTTCTCTGTTATATGTTGGGTGTAATCTTTGTAATTTAGTATAGAAAGCTCTCTTAAGTTTTATTTTAAATTTTGCTCCAACGAGGAAGTGGTCACTGTGGCACTCAGCTCCTCTATAACTTCTGACTTGCTGTATGTTTGATGCATTTCTGTTGTTAATTAAAATGTGATCTATTTGATTATAGGTTCTCTTGTCACATGATTTCCAAGTTTGTTTGTGTATATCCTTTCTTTGTAGTCTGGTACTGCTAATCTGCAGTCCTTTGGCTTCTGCCAGATTGATGACTCTCCATCCATTATCATTTGAAGTTGTATGTAGGCTTTCCATACCGGCCACTTTTTTATTAGTTTGCTCTCTACCTATTTTTGCATTGAAGTCTCCCAGCACAATCAGGATGTCCTGTTTGGGGGTTTCTTCTATGACATCTTCCAGATCATTATAAAAGTCTTCTTTAATATCATCTTCTTTCTCTTCAGTAGGTGCATGTACATTAATCATCGTTATATTTTTCCATTTACCTTTTATTCGTAATTTACTAATCCTGTCATTAAAAGCTTTAAAGTTTAAAACGTTCCCCCATAACTCTTTTTTGATGACAAATCCTGTTCCTAATTCATGTTTATTTTGGGTGTTTCCTCCATATATTATAATCATTCCATTTTGCTCTAAAGTACCCTCTCCTGGCCACCTTATTTCTTGAATTGCTGTTATATCCATTTGATATTCACCCAGCTCCCGGGTTAGTTCTTCGGCCGCTCCAGCTCGATATAGTGTCCGTACATTCCATGTTCCAAATCTCAAAAGTCCTTTAACGTTCCAAGGTCGTTGTCCAGATAAGTCAGTCCGATATCGAGGCTCATGTATTTGTTTCGTAACAAAGAAAGGTTTTTACAAAGGTGGGGATGTTAACCCCACGCTTCAACCCCCAAACTGGAGGACCAGGGTGTTTCTCTTTGTCTGTTCTCTACCCTTTGACCTGTCCGGCTTGGGAGGCCCTGCTGGTAGCTACGCTACCGCCGGCATAGCTCTCAGGGTCATTGAGAAACTCAAGCTCCCCCACCACGACAAGGTGGAAACACCATCGGGGGAGATTAATAACTATATACCATTAATAAATTATATACCTTATAACTTATTAATATAGTATCAACAAATTACAAATCATGAATTGTTAAACTTAACTAACCAACTCATAACATAGCCATAGCTTATGTTCTGGGATCTCCGTCGCAGAACAACATTAGACCTTTATTAATTGACCTTCATCCATGACGGTCAAGTCTGTGCCGGTCTAGCACAGATATGGTGGCTATCCACCGGAAACACTTTCCCCACAGCTGCTGTGCACCCAGCGCATCTTAGTCCGTGGCGAGTTAGACCACGTCATCCATTTTAGAGAAACGTCCAGCCCCTCATCCCCCCCAATCTTCAGTCCTCCAAATCCTGTCCAATTACCACAGAGGACACTCCTACTTCCTCACTGCAGTGCCTAATTTACTCTATTATCAGAGTCAGGTTTCTTGAAGAGGAGAATAATAGAGATAGACCAGGTTCTGTACATAGTTCGGATCGACATAGACGCAACGGCCTCGATTACAGAGCGCCGCATCGCTCTCGGACGGGTATGTTTATTCAACCAGTGGTTTACGCACAATCGCTTTGGGTCGGACATGCAACCTAACGGTCGGTCGGGCAGGCCTAATAACCAGTCGGTTGGCTAGACATACGTACGATTGGATAGGTATGGTCACTCTGGAGGACAGGCATGTAAACAAGCAGTAACATCAGGCATCATAAATACTTCCTATCAACCGCTATTCCGTAAATACAAAACATTTCTGCCTAGGAGGAATAGTACTGGCATCTTCACACAGCAAGTACCTACACATCCAAATGAAATAACACCACCTTGTTTCCCGGAATAATAACCACCACTGATATCAGACATAAGTTACAAACCTATTCTAGCTATGCAAATGACATCACTATCAATTGATTCTACCATCACAATGTAACGAATGTCAAAATTCCTTACAGCTCTGAGCATGTAATCACTAAACCAGATAGTTAACACATCTTTTACACAGTTGGTAAATTACCCGAACATACTTACACATAGCAGTGAAAACATCAACGTACCTGTCACTAACAATGCAGATAATTGTTCTCTAACATCAGTAAATTCTATCAGATATACTAACATCGGATTTACACACGAATCAGATTGACCACACGTATACAGGCCTGATGTTTACACACGCTCACGACAGCTGGCGTTACCGGACGCGTCTGACCATTTTTTCCTAGCCGATCAATAACAGCTAATTTAAAATGCAGACAGGCGACGGTTAATTTATGCGCTCCGCGGAGATAATGATTTCCGTCGGCGATTAAACGTCTTCCGACAGCTGGCAGTATATTTACGGACAACGGCTAATACTTAAAGTAATTCAACATTACCTGTGATTTTGAAATCACATCACTCCACTGCAGGTGTCAGCTCTGACTGCCATAAAGACATCTCTTGTAGCAGTGAGTTTCTGTGGCCGCTCTAGACGATGTCCGACTGACGACTGACGTTTGTTTGCGAAGTGCGCAGTCACAATTACCTCGTCGGGTTTCGAGAGTTTCAAGTATCATGGACAACTTCAAAACCCCGTGAGACACGAGTAATTGTGAGTCCAACATGCCAACAAACACGTACGCACTTGGCTGGGGACATTCCAGCATCTTCCAGAAATCATCCGAATTGTGACGTCACGGACTATTTTCCGGGGAATTCCCTAGTTATGATCACCATATCAAGGGAGACTAACCCGGCTTATTCCGACCAAAGGGAAATAATACAGAGAACAGACTGTTTCCAGTGGGGGATCGTCCGGGATCTTCTCTTTGTTCTGACAACTTGTAGGGATAGGTTATAGTGTCATCTATCCTATACCTATGGTCTACTTGACGAATATGGCTACTGATACCCTTTCTTCGACGTGGACAGACATTTAGTTAAGTTAGTATAGATTGTTAGTTACATTGTTGGTTACCTTGGTAGGTAGCATTGCAATTTTCTATTAGCATATTGTTTGCCTTGCTTATCTATACTTAGGACTTAGTTACGCTAAGCATGGCTACTCGGACTTTAGATTTGTCTAAGGTGCGAGCATCTGCAACTGAGATGGGATTAGAAGGTGAAGCATTGAGAGCTTATGTACATGAAGTAGAACGAGACTTCAGAGCTAAAGAGAGATATTTTGAATCAACATCATCAACACCACCATCATGATCTTCCGCTTCTGCCGTTAAGCGTCGGGGGAGGGGGGAGGAATAATTTGCGTTCCAGCGCCCGGTGGGCGGCACTGGATAGTGTCATTCCGTTTGGTTGTACAATGTCTTTGATGTCGTCAATCCATTTTCTTCTTGGACGTCCTCGTGGTCTCGTCGCAGATGATCTTTAATGTAAGGCCAGTGATGGTATTTGCTGGTGTTGCATTCTAACGACATGGCCAAACCACTTGATCTTCTGTCTTTCAATACATGTGGCACAATGTATTGATCCCACAGTCTGTCTGATAATAGCATTTCTTACTCGGTCTCGGATTGTTAAGTTGGCAGCTCTCCTCAGGCATCTCATTTCGCAGGTGTTGATTTTGCGAAGGTGTAATTTGGATAGAGTCCAGGTCTGAGATTGGTAGCATAGGGTTGGTGTGAATGTGCTGTTTATTATCTGTCGTTTTGCGAACATGGGTATGTTTGGATGTTTCAGTAAGGAATATATTGCCACTTATAAAATATCTTATTTGGATAAATTCCGGAGTGTTATGTACGTGTGTTCACAAATGAAGCTCCCTAGAGATGCTCAATGTGTAGCACACCTGCTTCAGGATTTCTTTCTCTTAGAGAGGACGTACTCTTCTGTTTTTCAGTTATCGTGTTGCTTGTGCTAATGTCATATTTGATCTTCAATGTCTTTTTTACTCTATCTAGCTAAGCCTTTCTGAGTATCTCTCTGTTGTCACGTAGAACGCTATAGCTGCTGGTTGATCTTGTTACATTCTGATTAAATGTACGAACAATTTAATTCGTTTATGTTCTATTAAGCAGTACTATTCCGACATTTGTTCAACGTTTCATGTCTAATTTGTGTCTGTTGCGGTATAATGTTATTATTAATGTTAACAAACATGAAGCTTCGGTGAAATTTATAGCGTCGTCAACACGAATAATTATTTCGTCGCCTAAAGCCTGGCTGAATTGAATAATTTTCACCACTTCATGATGGTAATACAATACCGACATACACGTTATTTATTCATAAAATCCTCACGTAATCACAGTAAATGTTACATTGGATGTTTCCGTGTACGAAGGCAATAAGTTGCTGCACTTATATTTCCGTCTCATCCCTCTCTGTTTCACGGGCTTGGGACCGTCACGCCTATATACGTATAGCACGTGGCCTGATTAAAACACGGAAACCAATGATGGTTTCGGTGGCATAGCCTGCTTGGTTAAATTATAAATAGAAATTTATTATTTAATTAGTAAACAAACACATGCTAATGTAAGTGTTAATATGTTAGTACAATAGTCTAGTGTGTTTTGTGTTGTGCACTTACTACGGGAAACCGGTAGGGAAAAGAAAAAGGGGAAGACCAAGAGAGACCCTGCGTGGAGACATCGTCAGAGAAGGTTCCTTTAACGGCCAAATAAACATCCCAGATCTACAACAGGTGGCAGCGAAACGCCATGCATGGAGGGCCATGACTTCTGCCCTATGCGACGCCTTGGGCTCAAGAGGAAAGACTAACTGACTAATTAACTAACTTTCTTACTATTGATATATTGTTAAAGCAAGTCTGATGTGAGTATTATAACACCTGTTTATTAGCTGGTTTACTGTTTAAAAACACGTGACGATAATGTTCAGTCTATTCAGTGCACCTAAATATAACATTGTTAAAGTAAGCGTGTCCTCTTGTGAGAGTCGCCAAGCAATCGCCAATTTAGATTCCAAACAACCACAAGCCGTCTATGACCGTCATGAACTTGATAATTTAAATTATTGACAGATGCCTTGTTTGCATACAGCCACTGGTTCACAACACATTTAGAGCATCGTTTCAACGCACACAAGCTTAAACAATGTTCTCGAGTTTGAATAATATAAAATAAGTGAGTAAGGGAACTGTTCCCACAACCTTAAAAGACAGCAATCAACAGAACAATATCAACATATTTCCACACGCGGAATTAAACATCTACGTAACAAGACAACTAGTCTGCTGTCCATTGTTCCAACACTCTTGCTATGCACAACGTCGCACTCTTCAAGAGTCATCAAACATATTCTCGATCCTGTGCTAGTTCTCCTGCCTTCTGTATATTCATGCCCCTGCAATTTACTTTGTCGAATTTGACTTTTGGTGAACTCACGCCTCTATTTTCAGGAATCATACCTTCCATTACTAATATTACCAATTTACAGTAAAGCGTTTTATGGCCAAAGAATTACAGTTTCAGAGACATTGCCCAATTTATGATTCAAGTGTTTTAATGTGAACAGTTTGTAGAGTGTCGTTAGTTTTCTACACTTGAGTCTGCCATAAGATTAAAGCCGGTCTCTCTGGCTGTGGGGTTACAACACTTTCTCTCTGTAATCCCGTTTATCACGCAGAGTCTCGTAGCGGAGCGAGAACTGAGGCGGTTCGACCCCCGCTCGTGACTTGCGGGATACTGTGCCGGCCGCTCAGAAAGCAATGGCAAACTACTGAGCGTAATCTTGCCAAGAGATCAACATACAGCTGAAAGATGCTGGTGTTGACAGCTAAGTCCTGTAAAGGATATGCTTAAAAAAAAAAATAATAAGATTAAAGTAATCATGGACTCCGTGAATGCGTTTATTCTCTTATGTCTTTTAAATCCTGTCGCATCGCTAAGTAGCATATATGTTGTGGATTTTGCATGGTTCATGTAGTGAACTATGTGTAAGTTAACAGAGGTTAATGCAACATCATTACACGTTTTTCTCACACTGATGTTGGAGATTGCGTCTCTCAACAACCATGGCATCAAACGTATCAACTCAAATAAGAACAGCTGTCCTGCCTGCAATACTATGTTATTTGGCGTTGATTTAATTATCGTTTTACATGTTGACACTGTTAACCATATTGTTTGTCTTCTATTTACATGTGCAAAGATGGTGAGTATTTCCTTCACGTTTAAAAGTTAACATTCGGGGTCTCAATGTCGATGTAGTTAAGCCGCCTGCTTTGCGCTCCGAAGATTGCAGGTTCGATTCTGAACTCCGTCATTCGGTTCACAAGTGCAAATTTCACGGAGAAACCTGGGGGTCATCGCTGGAGCTACGGACTTCGAGCGTTGTGCGACGCTTTCAACAGGCCGCCCTGCGGAATGAGACCGGGAATATGGGATAACACAAGGTGTAATTAATTCGAGCCTCTCGCCTGTAAACGTTTTGTTTAAAGTGAACATTCACGTTGCCTCTCACTCACTAACAACATACAAACTTCAGACTGAAATATCAAAGTGCTTCACTTCAATCTTGTCAAGAACGTTAAGTGAATTTGTCCATTTGAGCACATGGAAATATTGTAAAAGTTTTCAAGAGAATGTTATTACAAATATAACAAGACGATCATGAAGCAGCAAAGCTATGTCCTCTCAATATACATATATTATTATGGCTACATATGTGATGTCAAACTTGGTTGTTATTGTTTTATCAGTAAATTGTACTTAAAGTCCCACAGATTATCAGTTAGAAATGCTGAATACTTGCATGTAGTTTAGCATATAATTTAATAAATACGCAATTCTTTATAATTATTAAGCTCTCCGTAATTGAAAACTAACCCTTACAGACTGTGAAATCGACACTATTTAAGTTTACTAAAAGACGTTTAGGGTTTTGCAGATGTACATATTCAGACATTTGAAAATAAGTGAGTTTTATACGTTACTAGCTGACCCTGCCCGGCTTCGCCCAGACCCTGGTGGGGAGCATCTCATTTAATTCATATAAGTAGTCATATAAGTTCTCGTTCCCGTTACCGACTGTCTGTCTGTCTGTCTGTCTATCTGTCTGTCTGTCTGTCTGTCTGTCTGTCTGACCCGGCCCGGCATTTCCCAGCTCCTGATGTGGAGCATCTCATTTAATTCATATAAGTAGTCATATAAGTTCCCGTTCCCGACTGTCTATCTGTCTGTCTATCTGTCTGCCTGACCCTGTCCGGCTTCATTAAATTCATACAACAAAAAAAGTAACTTAAAAGAACGTTCTTCTACACACCATCCATTATTTTTAATGAAAACTCTTTCTAATCACCTGCATGACTACAGTAACTTCTTAAGCAAAAAAAGATGAGTTACAATGTTATGCATTGTGCATCATTTTTATGAAAACTTTGAAAATGCCTTACAGATTGTATCATTATTTATTATAACTCATATGCCGGTACATAACTATGGACAAAGAGTTTATAAATCTTTGAAAACGATGCCACAATATGACTATAAGTTATACAGAAAAGTTATGCCCCTTGAAATAACTTTTACAGAGTTAGGTCCCCTGAAATATATGAAATTATGATGAAAAATGAAAAATGAAATAATACTGAGTAAGCAGGCGATTTCACACTAACAAAATATCACAGTTGTCAGCTCTGGAATGAAAGGAAGGCGTGTAGAAAATTTCATCTCAATCGGATGGGCCGTTCGCGAACAAATAAAGGCCATACGGACAGAGATACATAAATACATACAGAGATACATACGCACAAGTCTTTTTTATATATAAGATGACATATTTGCATGTTAGCACATCATACATTTGAGCTATTTGTTTGTAAAGTGATAGTTTTATAACATGTTATTGAAGAATGTATTCCATTAATAATTAACAAAGGCTTTAGTTGTCGCTTGGACGATTGTAAATGATTGAAATTGTACATTTAAGCACACACGGGTATTATAAAAGAGTGAACACACTTTTATTACAATTAAAATATCTACACAAATTAAAAAGTATATCGCCGGCATACCTTGTTTAGGGTGACAATCAGCTTCATGCGATATTGAAGCATCCCACTTTGCGTTGATTTCAATGGTATGATGCGTCGTCCGTTCAGAATGCAATGGTACACTACTGAACTTAAAATTGTCTAGTAAATCACAAAAAGCCATTAAATGCTAGGGTCGCTTGCAGATACTGTTGAAAAGTCACGCGGCTGGTTGAGTTGAGTTAAGAACAGACATCAGTGCACTCAGGACATTCCCATACGTGCTCAGTCCCCTCGTTCAACAGCCAGCGAAGAGTCATACTACTAATCTTTCCCACCGCTCTCTGATTAAAAGTTCTCCTGGTCTTCCCTCTCAGTTTTGAGATTCTTCCAGAACCACTTCCGATCCCCCGCAATCTCATTCTTTCCACATATGGGTTCTCAATCTGTTCCTCCGCCTTCTACACCTGGTCCCACAAGCGCACTACCACCTCCCCCTTGTCCATAGGCAAGATACCAAAAAGAGGTGCATTCCCTGCTAGCCTATCAGCCTGTTCATTTCCCCGTACACCCGCATGGCCAGGGCAAATTTTTACGTATACCATAAAATGCTATCATAAAACTCATTAATTGTTAGTAAAAACAATATTTAGTAGAAATAATGAGAAAGCTTACATTCATTGTTAATTAGTAAAACTGCACAAAACAATAGCAAAACACATTAAAATATGATGAAACAAAGCGTACTTACATGCATTCAATGAAGCTCTTGATGAAGTCAACGTTTTGCAAGTTCTTCAGTAATACTACAGCTGACAGTCTCTTGTCCAGGTCAACTTGCAACGTAGAGACCAAGCAGTGACGATAAGATTCAGGAACCGTCGATAGCAGATTGATGTCTTCCAGACACTGGTAGACGGTGCTGGATGTTGGCTCTCTCTTCGCCAACATGCACCAGAGCACCACGCCCAGTGAGTACATGTCTATCTTGTAAGGATCCAAGAATTTGTTGTTAGCTTTTTCTGGAGCAATGAAATTAATAGTGCCGCGCATGCCGTTCGAACGAATCATAGTATCGCCTGGGGAAAATGAAACTGATAATCCAAAGTCTCCCAGAACAGCGTCGTTTTTAGCGTCGATAAAAATATTGGCAGGTTTGATATCATTGTGTACTACCCCATTATTATTGAGATATCGTACAGCACAGGCCATCTGGAGAAAGTACTTGCTGAGCAACTCTTTATTCATATTTCTTAGGCTTGACGCCAAGGTTCCATTAGAGCACTACTCCGTACAGATAACCAAATATTCTGGACAACGGGCCGAGAAAGTATGTTTGATGACATGTGAATGATACAGTCTTTGTAGTAACATGACCTCTCTAGTAAATAACTTCGTGTTTCTAATCCCTCCATCAGGCGTGAGTAATGAGAGTATCTTCACAGCTCGCTTGTCAGATGGATCATTAGGTGAAGTGATTAGGACAACTTCTCCACACATACCACTACCCAGAACATGACAACGAGAAATATTGTATGTGATGAAAATATCATCAGATAGATCTACTACATCAGCCATATCTCTAGATCAGAGGTTCCCAAACCACGGCCAGATGTTAGTAAGTGGCACGCGAGGCCTCGTTATTTAAAATAATATATTTTAATAATTTCAAAAAATGCACTCGGAGCTTCCCGTCCGCGTGCGATAATTTACTCTGCTCGTGGTTGTTATATTCAGATATTATCGAATGTGCCTGATCAGTTCGCAACTTTCAGCTGATCATACGATTTTATTCTGGCGACTATTGTCTCTCGAACAATTTGAACACTTGTGTTCATTCGCTCAGAGATACATTTGTCGTTTTGGTTCGACTTACAGATGCGAGCAGTTATTTTCCGTAATGGCTGTTATAAAAAAAAAAAAAAACAAGCTACGTTCTAGACTCACCAACAGTAACCTAGCTGCGCCTATGACTTTGGGAACAACAGATTTGTACCCAGACATTGATAAACTGACATCTTAACTTAAGTAACTGATTATGAAGAACAGTTACAATTGTAAATTAATTATATTAATAGCGATTTTCGAAACTGATTTAAAATTTATTATTAAATTAACTTTTGATTTTAAACCAAAAAATGACCGCAGAGTAGTACTGATACTGACTGTATTTAAAGTTTTAGAACTTTGTTGACAAAAGTTAAGAAAGGTAAGAATGATATTGCACGAATTTTATTATTTTATAAACTTGTGGCCCGCTTAACTACCGAAAATTATAGAAATGGACCTCTGCTTGAAAAGCTTGGGAACCACTGACATAGACCATGACACCTAACATCTTCTCATTTCTTTCTTACTGATATTAAAGTTTGGGCTCTCATCTCATCATGTTCCTTTTGTACCTTGCGGCGTCGAGGTGAAGTATAAACCGCGGGAGAGTGTCTGCTTATGGGCTTCATGTATCGATATTCCCATGGTCTCTGTTATTCCCTGCGCCCATCGTTTACGTGGTCGGCCTCTTCCTCTGCTTCCCTCTGGTCTGTACATCATTGCTTGTTGTGGTATGCTGTTAGCTGGTAACCTACTTGCATGGTTAAATCATGTGACTTGCCGCCTTCTAATGAATTCTAGTGCAGCGATAACCCCCACTTTAGTCCCGATTTCTTCATTTCTGATCTTTTCTCTTCTTGATACATTGAGTATTCTTCTCAGGAATCACATTTCTGTTGTGATTTTCTTTCCTCTTTTTCTGACATTGCCCAGGTTTGGAAATGGTAACATAGAGTTGGTAGGAAGATTGTGTTGTAATAGTGCTTTCTTAGTAGTTATTGATACATTTTTGCTCTTTTAGTTTTTTTTTTTTTATAAAGCGACATATTTGTTCTTTAGTATTGGTACCATTCGTTCAATGAGTTGGTTTGCCTTATTGCATCTATTTTCGATCTCGTCTTCTGATTTGCCATTTGATGATATTATACTTCCTAGGTATTTGAAACTCTTTGCTTATTTCAAGGGAGGTTCGTTTAGATCAGGTGAATTGTTTTTTTCTTCTTTAGTTATAGTCAGTGTAACAAGCTATGGGGAGGGTCCCATAATGTCCCGTCACAATATTTCAAACTTATTCTTTTGCTCTGGCTGGGGATAGTTCTTTGCTGCCAACCCTCATCCGTTCCCCGGACTTACTGTCACTCTATCTTTCGACCTCAGGGTTATTTCCTGCAGTGTATTTCTGGCTGACACAAACGTAACATGACGATTGTCTCAGTCACTATAATTATGATTTAATATCGTAATACAGACAACACAGAGAAACACCAAGACAGATAAACCTATACAAGTCCAGAAAACAAAACTGATGAGAAAACTTTAGTCCAGAAATGAATCCAGAAAACTCTGAACATCATCTAGCACAGATCTTGAAATTGTCCAGTCATTTCACAACTGCCTCACCGGGCAAAGTTCCAGTCTCTCTATCCAGCGTCGGTTGTTCGAACAACAGCTTCCAAGTTTCCTAGGTCACCTCGATATAGTCAGTAACCTGGTCTGGGAAAGTGCCATGGGTTCACTGGGCACAATTGAGGTTGGGAACCAAAGTCATGATACCAGATTGGATATAAGGAATGAATCAGAGTCTTTCGCTGTCCCGGACAAGGATGGGAATTGGCGTAGGTCCAAACAGCCTCATCAGAAAAACACTCGACCTTCAGTCGATGAGACTTGAGTTATGGTCTTTCCACTCATTTAATTTTTGTAACGCCTCTCCATTTATTAGAAAAACATTATACCTGGTATGTCCACTGACTTGCCCTGGCTTCCTCAGGTGCTTATCACTTTTGGTATAGAAGCCCTGTCGAGTCTCTCACCACACTTTCCGGTTTAAACTCTCGACCTTAAGTCGATGAGAAGACTTCAAAAGAAGGACCCTGTAGATGATAACATTTTAGTGAGGGATCAAGCTGACTCATGGACCACATATTAGTTATGCATTTCGGCTTACCAACACCAGTTTATAAGTGGCTTGCTTGAATGCGTCGGACATGTCAGGTAGCCCCTGGATTGGCTACGTCCTGGCTTGCATAGACCTCCAATCTGTAGACGTCCGGTCGGCTACACTATGCACCCTGTTGCATACACGAATCACTCTTCTCCCTCGCAAACCATGCCTTTCTCACAACCAAGATCTTGTGGTGTGGTGCGCCAAGTAATCTGTGTGTTTCTCCCCGTTAACTAATAGTATAGTTGTGGCGTTGTATGGCACGCAGTGTAGTTCCCCATTCTCAGCAAGAATATGAAAGAAGATACTACCTCTTCCGGCTGCTGCTCTTGTCTGAGCTGCCGCCGCCATGGACCGGCAGTGCCTCACCTAACACGTAGATTCAGAGAAATGCAGGTTCTCTCAATGAGATAAAGAAGTTTATTTATAATCCCCACATCATCCTATCGACTAAAAGACGAAAGAGATAGCACCGTGGATAGCCTCTTCCGGCTCAAGAAGATAGATCATAGATTGGTAGACCCCATCCCCAAGGAGCCCTTCCCTCCTTCCGGCACACCGTAGCTATCTAATGTGCTTATATTTAAATGAGACATGCTACTAAGTAACGGTAAGCCGTAGGAAGAAAGATAGCACTCGTCTATCGGCTGCCAAGAACAAGCGATATCATTTGGGAAATATTTCTTCTTCAGATTTGTTCCCTTGCCATGCCAAGATTAAGACGCGTAGCCAGATTGGCTAACGGTCACCCCTTCCCAATATGGCAAGACTGCTGTTTCGCCATATCATCTCAGTCTTTAAGACAATAGAGATTTATAAGTGCAAAACTAATTACAACCTAAGATTACCTTTCTTAGGCCATCAGTATTCTGCCTTTAGAATGTCGCAATCTTTAACTTGGACTCTTGACATTAGGCAGTAGGTAGCGATCAGTAGAAACGGACATGAATCCTCCAGAAGCCGCACCAGTGCACATTTGGCGCAAGGCGCTCCATCGGGTCTACCCGAAAGAACCAAACATATATCTACTCGCTCCATGTAAAGATTGTGTTATGAAGGCAACCCAAAGAACTATCTTTCCTGGAGATTGAGCGAACAAGAGAACTGAGAGCTTCCGAAAGCCGTTTCCCCCTGTTTTCCCAAAATCAAAGAAGGCATGAGGACATGAGCCATTGGCGTTTCACCACATAGGCCCCATCTTAAGAAAGTCGAACCCTACGAACTTTCTACTGCCAGAGGTTCTGTTCGAATGACCCCACCCTCACATTCAACCATAGGATGCCGTGATAGGAAATCCGCTCCCACATTCTCCCTTCCGGGGATGTATTCGACCGTGAACTGATAGGGTTGTAGGAGTAATGACCATCTCATTAACCTAGCGTTCAGTTTCTTAGAAGTTGCCGAAAAGGTCAGAGGTTGATGGTCGGACTGCACTTTGAACGGTACTCCATACAGATAAGGTTGAAATTTCTGTACCGCCCACACTAGAGCCAGACATTCCCGTTCGACTGTGGAGTAATTCCGTTCGGCGGGTAACAGTTTTCTACTTGCATACGCCACCGGACATAGCACCGAAGCATCATCTCGCCCTTCCTGCAACAAAGTCGCCCCAATCCCTATGTTACTCGCGTCGGTTCTTAGAACAAACGTTTTCTCCAAATTTAGGAGTTGCAGGACTGGCCTATCCACCAAAGCCTGTTTCAGCCTCCCATAAGCTTCTTTACAGCTCGGGGTCCAGATTATAAGATCTGGCAATCCTTTCTTCAGGGTCTCGGTTAACGGCGCCGCAATTTCGTTGAACCTCGGAATAAATTTCTGGTAAAACCCACACAGAGACAAGAAAGACCTAACCTCTTTTTTTGGATTTAGGACGGGGTGCGAGACGGACCTTCTCAATATTCTTTTCTTCCGGTACCAGCCCCCTGGGGTAATAGTATGTCCCAGAAATTCCAAGGATTGATAGCCAATTATGCATTTGGCTGGACGGGCGGTTAACACTTCCTCTTTTAACCTTTTAAAGATCTGTCCCAAGGACCTCAGGTGATCACTCAGATTGTCAGACGCGATGAGAATATCATCCATAAACGAGACCACAGAGGGATCCTTTAAAGGCTCTAATAACATTCTCATCATGCGAGTGAACACACTGGGCGCATTGCTCAGCCCAAATGGCATCACCTTGAATTCGTAATGCCCGCTCGGAGTACTGAAGGCGAGCAAGGGGCGAACCTCGGGTTTCACAGGGATCTGATAATATCCCCTGCTTAGATCAATTTTCGAAAAGTACTTTGCCTTATTTAGTCTGGCAAACAGTTGATTTGTGTTCGGTAACGGTTCAACTTGGAATGTCGTACATCTGTTTAAATGCATGTAATCAATACATAGGCGGTGCTCCCCACTGGGCTTCCTCAACAAGACAACCCCGGCATTATAAGGAGAAGTCGAAGGAGTGATGATGTCATCGTCCAGAAGCTTCTGTATTTCAGCTTCCAGGGCCTTCTCTTTCGAAAAGGGCACTGGATATATTTTTTGCGAACGGGGTCTTGGGTAGTCAGAGTCATATCAAACTCGACTAACCCTGTTCGCCCTGGCCGATCGGTAAGAATCTGCTGATTGGACTCCAACAAACGGATGACTCGGTCTGTTTCTTCAGCCGACAAATCAGGATTAATATGTACATCCCTATAGGTTTCCCCAGAGTGTAAAGGATACTCCCTATCCGCGTCTTCGCCCGATTCAGTTTCCATCGCGACCGCCATAGTCATAAGTGGGAGAGAGGTACCATCAGATCGTTCTTCATACTTTTTGAGGAGGTTAATGTGGAAGATTTTAGATTTCCCCCTGATCCGGATGGCATAGTTGGTTCGGGACACAACCCTTTCCACCGGGAAAGGTCCCTGCCAACCAATTTCGAGTTTATTGGAACCCACTGGAAGTAACAACAAAACCCGATCCCCCACTTTAAGAGACCTATCTTTCGTCCTTCTATTGTAGTAGGCTGCGTGTCTCTTTCTGGCCGCCCTCAGATTCTGAGCTGCCAAAGCCCAACCCGTCTGGAGTTTCTTCTTTAACTCTTCGACGTATTTATATGAGGATACAACTTCTTCGGAAGTTTCTTCCTCTGTCCAACATCTCAATAGGGCTTCTAAGGGACCCTTGATAGGCCTCCCGAATAATAGAGTGGCTGGTGGCAACCCGGTCGACCCATGGGGAACCTCCCGATAGGCGAACAAGGCGGCTGAGATATACTCATCCCATCTGTCTGGTTTCTCTTGAGCCAGCTTCCGAAGCATGGTCATCAAGGTACCATTAAACCTCTCTACTTGCCCATTCGACTGAGGGTGGTATGGGCTTGTGTGAATGTGGTTAGTCTGGAAGATACGAAAGACTTCCTCCATCAGCTTACCACAGAACTGAGACCCATTGTCAGTTAGGATCTGGTTTGGAAATCCCAAACGAGTAAAGGTCTCCATCAGTGCATCAGCCACTCGCTTAGAGTCGATTGTGGCCAAAGGTATCGCCTCACCCCACATGGAACAGCAATCCACCATCGTGAGAATGTACTTATTCCTCTTCCTAGTCCTAGGAAGAGGACCAACAAGATCGATGGCAACTCTCTCGAAAGGAGAGTTCATAATGGGCATGTCACCCAAGACTACCGGAGCCGTCCAGTGTTTTGGTGCCACACGCTGGCACTCTGGGCACGACTTGACGTACCTACGCACGTTTCCAGTCATCCCTGGCCAGTAGTAATGGCAGGAAATGCGCTGGAGAGTTGCGCCGACACCCATATGTCCACTGAAAGAAATGGTGTGTCCCATATGAAGAAGCTGTTCCCGATAAACCTTAGGAACTACCAGCTGTCCATGCTGGCGATCCTCCACTCCGGCTCTCCGGTACAGTAACCAATTCTTCATATAATACTGACCCCGTCTTGGTGGGTCAGAACTTTTTGGCAACTGGTTGAAGCAAGGTTGCAAAGTAGCATCCTGGCTTTGAGCAGCTCGTAACTCCCCAGGCAAGGGATTCACGATCAAGGCCGGCGTCTGCTCATCTCCCGATTGAGATCTGGTTTGCATTGCCCCTATGTACATGGGTTCTGTTGGGATCCCTAGAAAGACGTAGCGACAACCCAGGATCATTGGGAAGATCGGATCTAGCAGAACGGCTGCCTGGATAGTGCCGGTAACATATTTCGATTTGATGTCTACCTTCGCAATCGGAAGAGACATCGCTACCGCACTCTTGGTCGCCGTTTGAATCTCAATAGACTCCCCGGTTAGCTGCTCTGGGCTCACTAAGTTTGAGGAAATTACGGCCTCAAACTGCAGACCGGTGTCATAGAGACACTCGACTGGTTGTCCGTTCACAAGTATCGTCTCTACTACTGGTGGTTTTTCTGAATCTTTGTTCCCAAGACCCCTCCCTTCTACCTCCTTGTGAGACCCTTCCCCGGTTTCTACAAGACAAGCAGCATAGTGAGAGTCTTTCTGTTTACGCCGGCAATCAGCCGTATTGTGTGTGGGAGATTTGCAATAGGCGCACCACTTTTCACTCCACTTTCTTTTAGGAGATCCAGGTGGACTCTTACCAGAGGGTTTCTTAATTGGAACTTTATCGAAAGGATCCTCCTTCTTGGTGTGAGCTGTTTTAGGGTTCTTCTTCTTTCCAGACCATGTGTCTGGTGGTCGGGGATTGGGTTGTGACAGTTCCCCATTATCCCCATGAGCTAGCACATACCTTTCCGCTAATGTGTTCACTATGTCTAACCTTTCTGCCCCATTTTCAAGCAAGAAGGTTTGCAATGGCCTAGGCATCATTCTCTTCATTTGGTCCACGACCACTAATTCTTCTAAACTTTCATAGTCGTTAGCAAATCCAGCTAATGACATCCACTTCAAAAGGTAAGACTTCAGTCTAACACTGTAGGCTGCGAACATCTCTCCTGGCTCTCTCTTCGACTTTCTGAACTGCTGTCGGTAGGTATAGGCTGTCATCTGGAACCTTTTCAATAATGCTTTTTCCAGGGCTTCATAATCATTCTCCATACCAGGTGGCAACCTTGAATAGACCTCGTACGCTGTCCCCCTCAGGCCCTGCGAGAGTTTCAAGTTCCATTTCCCACGTTCCAGTCCCATAGCCAAAGCCATCGACTGGAATTTTTGAAGATACTGGTCGATCTTCTCTTTGTGTTCATCGAAAGGGAGCAAAGGGAACTTCATTGCCTGGTATGGACCGCCACTAGAAGTTGTTGAGTCAGGGAGACTTGCGCCTCCCACTGCACCCTCGCTTTCCTTGGCAGTTTGAGCTTTCAGCTCCAACTCCCTCATACGGAACTCATGGTCTCTGACTGCCTGCTCGGCCTCCATCTTCCTAGCCTCAGCCTCAGCCTCAATTTTCTTGGCTTCGCGCACAGCCTGTCTGAAGTCTCTTTCCACTTCCTGAACATATTTCTGTAACTCCGCTCCATCATAACCCATCTCACGCCCTGTAGCCTGTACTTCAGTAACATTAAATTTTGCTGATGCCATCTTAAACTCAGCGGGTAAATGTATACAATTCTATATCAAAACTGTATCGATCAAATAACAATTGGATAGTTTATACGACCACAACACGTCACATGTCGGTCAGTCTGTGTCAGGCAGAGTACAGACAATAGCCAGGCACGGTAGGCAGAACCTATTGATAGTAGACAAGGAAATCTGTCCCCTATCACTATATCAGCCAGAATTCCACCAGGATTTCAAATATCCCGGGACGTGCCCCCAGAAATTGTAACAAGCTATGGGGAGGGTCCCATAATGTCCCGTCACAATATTTCAAACTTATTCTTTTGCTCTGGCTGGGGATAGTTCTTTGCTGGCCAACCCTCATCCGTTCCCCGGACTTACTGTCACTCTATCTTTCGACCTCAGGGTTATTTCCTGCAGTGTATTTCTGGCTGACACAAACGTAACATGACGATTGTCTCAGTCACTATAATTATGATTTAATATCGTAATACAGACAACACAGAGAAACACCAAGACAGATAAACCTATACAAGTCCAGAAAACAAAACTGATGAGAAAACTCTAGTCCAGAAATGAATCCAGAAAACTCTGAACATCATCTAGCACAGATCTTGAAATTGTCCAGTCATTTCACAACTGCCTCACCGGGCAAAGTTCCAGTCTCTCTATCCAGCGTCGGTTGTTCGAACAACACCTTCCAAGTTTCCTAGGTCACCACGATATAGTCAGTAATCTGGTCTGGGAAAGTGCCATGGGTTCACTGGACACAATTGAGGTTGGGAACCAAAGTCATGATACCAGATTGGATATAGGGAATGAATCAGAGTCTTTCGCTGTCCCGGACAAGGATGGGAATTGGCGTAGGTCCAAACAGCCTCATCAGAAAAACACTCGACCTTCAGTCGATGAGACTTGAGTTGTGGTCTTTCCACTCATTTAATTTTTGTAACGCCTCTCCATTTATTAGATAAACATTATACCTGGTATGTCCACTGACTTGCCCTGGCTTCCTCAGGTGCTTATCACTTTTGGTATAGAAGCCCTGTCGAGTCTCTCACCACACTTTCCGGTTTAAACTCTCGACCTTAAGTCGATGAGAAGACTTCAAAAGAAGGACCCTGTAGATGATAACATTTTAGTGAGGGATCAAGCTGACTCATGGACCACATATTAGTTATGCATTTCGGCTTACCAACACCAGTTTATAAGTGGCTTGCTTGAATGCGTCGGACATGTCAGGTAGCCCCTGGATTGGCTACGTCCTGGCTTGCATAGACCTCCAATCTGTAGACGTCCGGTCGGCTACACTATTCACCCTGTTGCATACACGAATCACTCTCCACACTCATACCCTGCCTTTATTATTATTGGGCACATTAGTTTCCCAGCTTCTCTCTCCCTCGCAAACCATGCCTTTCTCACAACCAAGGTCTTGTGGTGTGGTGCGCCTAGTAATCTGTGTGTTTCTCCCCGTTAACTAATAGTATAGTAGTGGGGTTGTATGGCACGCAGTGTAGTTCCCCATTCTCAGCAAGAATATGAAAGAAGATACTACCTCTTCCGGCTGCTGCTCTTGTCTGAGCTGCCGCCGCCATGGACCGGGAGTGCCTCACCTAACACGTAGATTCAGAGAAATGCAGGTTCTCTCAATGAGATAAAGAAGTTTATTTATAATCCCCACATCATCCTATCGACTAAAAGACGAAAGAGATAGCACCGTGGATAGCCTCTTCCGGCTCAAGAAGATAGATCATAGATTGGTAGACCCCATCCCCAAGGAGCCATTCCCTCCTTCCGGCACACCGTAGCTATCTAATGTGCTTATATTTAAATGAGACATGCTACTAAGTAACGGTAAGCCGTAGGAAGAAAGATAGCACTCGTCTATCGGCTGCCAAGAACAAGCGATATCATTTGGGAAATATTTCTTCTTCAGATTTGTTCCCTTGCCATGCCAAGATTAAGACGCGTAGCCAGATTGGCTAACGGTCACCCCTTCCCAATATGGCAAGACTGCTGTTTCGCCATATCATCTCAGTCTTTAAGACAATAGAGATTTATAAGTGCAAAACTAATTACAACCTAAGATTACCTTTCTTAGGCCATCAGTATTCTGCCTTTAGAATGTCGCAATCTTTAACTTGGACTCTTGACATTAGGCAGTAGGTAGCGATCAGTAGAAACGGACATGAATCCTCCAGAAGCCGCACCAGTGCACATTTGGCGCAAGGCGCTCCATCGGGTCTACCCGAAAGAACCAAACATATATCTACTCGCTCCATGTAAAGATTGTGCTATGAAGGCAACCCAAAGCTATCTTTCATGGAGATTGAGCGAACAAGAGAACCGAGAGCTTCCGAAAGCCGTTTCCCCCTGTTTTTCCAAAATCAAAGAAGGCATGAGGACATGAGCCATTGTCGTTTCACCACAGTCATTACCTCTGTTTTACTTATACTAATTTTCATGTTATGTTCCCTAAACATTTCGTTTAGGTTATTCATGTGGTTTGGCAATTCGGCTTCTGATTTTTCTATTAGTGCTTGGTCGTAAGCAAACAGGAGTTCTCTAATGGTGTAATTTGCAGAGGTTCTTCTTCTGTGATCTCGTCTGCCATGTTCTTGCGGTCTCTGTTTGGCTGGTTCACCACTGTCACCAGTACTATTCAATGCGTAAACGGTGCCGATCACTGAACAACAGTTGGACGGGAGGGGTAGGACTCTGTCATTTGCTGACGATGTTCTCGTGTATCGACAGGGTCGAGATAGACAGGCGGTTGCCAGTGATATGCAGGGCGAACTAGATCGAATTTCCTCATGGTGTGCTGATGCCGGCGCCCTTGTCAACCCTGCAAAGGCATCAGTTACATGGTTCTCCCTAAACAACCATATTGTGAACACAGACCTGCCGGCAGTAAGAATGGATGGGAGCATTTTGAGTAGAGCCCAGTCAATGACATATCTTGGTGTGAAGCTTGATCGTAGCCTGTCCTTCAGAGATCATGTAGATTATGTCATAACGAAAGCTCGAAAAGGTTTGTCAGCAATGAGAGTCATGGCGACTGCCAATATCGAGCAAAGACTGCTAATACTTCTGTTCC
This sequence comes from Cepaea hortensis, assembly GCA_963921405.1. NCBI lineage: Eukaryota > Metazoa > Mollusca > Gastropoda > Stylommatophora > Helicidae > Cepaea > Cepaea hortensis. The sequence goes on along the minus strand of OY992888.1, from coordinate 29,107,834 downwards.
AAGGACTGGTGCTTTCACGCATCGAGTATGCCCTGGCTATCCTCACTGTCAGCCTTACACAGATTGGAAGACTTGAAAAGGTACAAAACGAATCCATACGCATCATTTTGGGCTGCACGAGAGACACCAGCTGTGTAGCAATGTGACATGTCTCACGCCCGTCTTCATACGAATAGCGAACGCACCATATACAAGGACAAAAATAAGAGAGAAAACAGTGTTCTATAGGAAGCACAGACGGCAAGCAGTTTTCTTAAGTTTCCAAAAGTTAAACCCCAGGAAGAAAATGCAGAGTGATTCAACGTGAACAAAAGACTTTCGCTGTTCCCCAAAACATAATCTGGTACCTGTCACCCGTCAACTGAAAGACCTACATCGGAGAAAATAGTACCACGGCGCATGTTGTGATTTCATTAGCAGAGAATTGCATAGGTCAGAGAGCACGTTGATGTTCATAACAGGTAAAAACTCTGTGCCCGCAACAAAGACAGGAAGGATAAAAGTATTGTCATCGGTAAAATTGGACGGTAATTGGATGGATGTTGGGAGATTTAGTCATTGTCACGTCGAAGGAAATTATTATGGAGAGGATTGGTGGAGACAAAGATTGTGGTGTGAGAAGAGATAAATAACATTACAGCGGCAACTTAAGCGCCAGTTGTTACCATGTGAGACAGAAAGCAGACGTGTTTCATTTTGTGTGGATATAATACGTGTCCTTGGGCGGAAGGTAATCAATGCTGAAAAGTGTCTCAACAAAATTCAATCTAAATCATTAACAGATAAGGTGTCCAGGGTGTTACACTCTTTCAACAAATCTCGAAGCAGGAAAAACTCAACGGTAATCAAAAGGACTGAAGACCGGCAAATTAAATTAATTCTCGTGTAATTCTCAAACGATCCTTAAACATCCATAACATACATATACCGTGTCTCTGATGGTGAGATATGAGTAATCGATCGTTGAAAACACTAGACCTCTAATTGATTCATGCCGCTATTCTTCTGTCATTCTTTATCAAGAATAGGGTCGACCTTGCCGTGAGATACCCAGTCCCGTTTGGATCTGTTGCCTTCGGTCTATTCTTTCGGGCTCATATATCTTTCCAACTTTGTACGTTGTCCACTGCAATCTATATTGGCCATAATGATGTTGTCCTGCTCGTCAGTATTCTTTTCCACGTTCTAGACAACTTCAACGTGCTGTTTCCCTGTTGGAATCCATGATCTGACTGCCGTAACTATTGATCAACAAAACTGACGTGATGCGCTAGTCTCTTAGTTATCCCAGAGTTTTCCGATCGAGAGTTCTGCTCCTGTTTTTAGCGTCATGGGCTCTGTTGCTCCTTGGCAGCATGCCCCCCCCCCTTTTTGAAATGGTAACTACCATTTTAGCCTATATACTAGCCTGACAAGACGTAGCACAGAGTTCATGATTTATATCATCTATCATTACTGTGAAGGAATGGTCTCCTATCAAACACCTACAACATTAAAACCAAATTTAACGGGCACGGCTTCCTGTCTACGCACCACGGTAGATGTCGTGTAGTACCAGCTCTTGAAAAAGCTGGGTAAATAAACTATAAGTTTAATCCCTCGAATGCCATAATGGGCATACATCCCCAATCAAATTTACAAAACCCGACTAAGGGGATGTATGTGATTGAGTGGACCATATCCTTCTAAGTATATGACTATTTCTTCATTCTTCTCTGCCCTGTCCTCTTCGGCTATAATGTGACACTTGTCTCTGTCCCATTTGTTCAGAGAGGTCTTTTGCTTTTGTTGCTGACGCCTTATATATGTGAGCTTCCTTTTCCTTATATCTGGCTATAAAGACCGGCGAATATTATCAGTAAACAGCTTATGTCATTCTCAATGCAACACCTGCTGACCCATTAGAAATTATTTTGGTGTTTCATCATTATTAGGTCTATGTAGATTGACATACTCGTATGAGGTTCACGACTGGTGTACTAGAAATTCTTAATTAAAATAAGCAAATTCGTCAACAAATTAATCACTTATAAGTAATCAATAAAACTGGAAATAAAACATATAATAAACAATTTATATCTTTCGTTCCGACTGTGGCATAACCGCTAACCACCATTATTCAGTTGACAAGAATGCACGCCAAAGAGAGGGGAAAATATACAACAATTGACTGCACCAACGCAAACTGAAACCGAAACTTAAAAACTAACGCAACATCAAAACTGAAACTGGAACAAGTGACAGATGACGTCAATTCTAGGAAACATTTCATCAGCCCAAACTCAGGAGATCATTGGATAAGAACGGACACGTGACAACGCCTCCATTCGAAAGCCCGCTTAGAATATGTTAATCGCGCACTTCTACTGGAACCCGCCTGATGAACAGACGTAAAAGCTGGTGTGACCACATTTTCAAATAGGGACGACAGAATGTCTAGATCCGAGGTAAGCTTGTTACTCCTTTGATTAAACTGATGACCAGATGTATCAAGTGACAAGGAATGGTATCCAATGTTTGTAATGTCAGTTGAAATGTGTTATTATAAATTAAAACCTCTGAAGTGAAAAATGCTCGACTGTAGATTCTGACGACGCAGAGCCGATTCCCGGGCAAACTGACACTCTAATACTCTTTTCGAATACTGCAATCTCTGATATTCTTAAAGATAGTTATTAACTTTAAGAAGTGCATAATAATACTACATTCTATTCTGGACAACTGTACGAAGTGATGATTCTGAGACAATCTTGGGCATTTCATTAGAAACACTGCTTCAAATGCTATCACTATCTACAGCGAATCAGACAGTTCGTGTACTAGAATAAGTGCCTCGTTTTAAAACAAGACTTATCTATGTCTATTTTCAATCTAGAAAGCTGAAAGAGAAATCAAATCTTCCCTTTCTGCTTCATCTATTGAATAAATAGAGTTTGATGGAATAAATATTTACATTTGTGTCAGATTTTACTTAGATAAGGGCACTCATGAACTGCATTACATCAGACAAGTTCTGCTTCTCGGAACTCCACCATCAGAAGTGAACTTAACTCATTACTCAACATAACTTAAAACACAACACCACCCAACTCAACACTCAACCCCACAACAACAACCACAACAACAGGTAATGGGAGAGGAGTTATTATACAAAGAAGAAGGACAAGTTGGTTAATTGGGAAAACACAGAGAACCATTTATACACACTACAAACCCCAATGGAGTGATAGAAATGTTATAAATGTATGCCATTTATTCACATGCATCTTGACACCTCCTCACTCTTGTCACTGTCTTACTGTACATGTCTCACTGACCCCAGGTCCAATGAGAACTTACATACAGCAGGAACCAGGGATACCAGGAGTACACAGTGTGATAAACTCTGACCACCCCAAATTGACCCAACACTAGATTAGAGAAAAGAAGAGAAGGGAGGGGGGGGGGGGAAACTAGTTCCTACTTCAGAAATTTAGGTTTCTTCCGACCTACTTCTAGAATATTGTATTGGTAGGATTGTATATGTTTATGTGAATTTTACACAGTGAATTCTTGGTGGCAACACATTGGCAACCAACTGGCAACCAACTGGCCAACCATCCAAACCAGACCAGAGAGAAAGAGATGAACCGCACTTGAGATGGAGGAAGACTTGGCCGTGAGCAGAGTATGGGAAGCCTTCAGAGAAGCTATACGGGCAGAACTGAAGTGGATCCATCAGTCGAAGGACCCAGGCTTATCCTAATCCTCCAATCGCAAGGTTACATATCTCGTAAAAAACACACAACACTCAGTCTCAAGAACTGATACATAAATGTATATGTATTATCTCTACACTTAACAAGTACAACATTCATATGTTTACAATATGTTTCCATACTTGTTGACATCTTATGTATTGTTGCCTATTTGTTGATGGACTGTGACATTGGTCCTATATGCATTTTTCTAATTTATCTTGTGTAAACCACAATAGAAAATGTATGTACCAGGCCAGAAGACACAGGCCCAGTCAATAAATAATTAACATTAACTGATCTTTTGTTGATTAGTCAGTTCAACCTGTCTGTGATTCACCATATTATGTGTGTACACCATGTTGTCAAGATCTATTGTGATTGGTTATGTGTTTAATTGTTTAAAAACAAATTAACTCATGAAGGAATATTAAATTGGGAGAGACTCAAGGTCTATCAACTGCTCAACATCCATGCTTTCTTAACATAAATCAGGCTGAGAAAATTCTCCAGACTTTCATCAGAATGAAAAGAAAAAAAAAGGGGGGGGGGGTTCTCAAGAGCTAAAAGAATCCTGGGAGAAGGGGCAGATTCCCAGTTAGTAATTACTATTCTCACCAGGGCCATAATCTATATCTCCTAGACTAAATTAATAAGACGAGGCCTGCAGATAACTCGAGAGTCATATTCTGGGGTTATTGAAGATAGAAGAGGATGGGGCCCAACTTCTTTGTTTAGAAATGGGGCATGCACTACAGTGATCTCCCACTCCCTTCAAAATATATGACATATTGGGAAGGCTACGTCCTGGATGGTTCCCATAAATTAACTTTTAAACAATTACATAATACATTGTGTGTAATTAAACCATTACATAACACCTTGTGTAATTAAATGATTGCACAAAACATTGTATTACATAAAACATTAACACAAATATTTTTAGATTTTGAACAATATCATTTTCTGATATGATATAACAAACATCATGTGGAGTATTGATTGACAGCCACATGATGTGAATGACATTTATAGATAAATAAGAGTAGGTGACTGATCATTTCTTCTGAATAAAGGGGGCCTCTTTCAAATAGGTTTCTACTTCAGAAAAAGGTGCTCCAGGAGAAATATAGAGTGTGAATCTACTATTCAAACACTACTTCTCTTCCAGAGAAGGTGTTCTTTTCCTGAGAAGTCTGAACTTAACAGCATTTCATCAACCACCGGAAAACCTTATCCGTTGGGAAAACTCTGTCTAATTTCAGATTCTTTTCTTTACTAGGGATTAATTCTGGTTACGTCAATGCCTGCTGCCTTTGGCTTTTCCAGCAGTCGCAGACAGACATAACATAAAGTGTTTCATATTGTGCATGCTTTGCTGTATATTTGCAGATCCAGGGACTAACAAGCTTACACGGGTCAGACCTACTGCACTTATATTTTTTTAGGCAAAGCAAACAAAGCAATAAATTCTAGGCATGGCGGAAACTGCTAAGTTCCGGGCCCAATTAATGGAAACAGGTAGGGAATGCGGGTTGGATGGCCCTGCGCTATCTAACTATATTTCAGAAGCATTTGACAGAAGAGAAAGACTTCAAGCCGAACTGGCCCTCAAAGAAAAACAACAACTATCTGATATAGCTGAGAAGGAGAAAGAGCGCTTACAAGCATACGAGTTGGACCAAAGGAGACTTCAAGCAGAAATAGAGAAAGAGAAACGACTACAGGCTGAAATGGAAGATAAGGAGAGAGAGCGTCAACACCAACTGGAGTTGAAAAGAATGGAGACTGAATTGGAGATTCGAAGACTAGGGGGAGGGAGTGGTCCTACACCCTAAACCTCATCAGGATTGCCAGTGACAGAACCACATTCTCATGTCTCCCACCTTAATTCAGGAGCTATGTCGTTTCCTCTGGAACCCTTCAATGAACAGACTGACAACATAGAAGGATTTTTATCACGCTTCGAGGCAATGGCTGTCAGCTGTTGGCTTGAAGAAGGGAGATGGGCAACGAAGTTAGCGCAAGCTTTAAGATCTACCGCGTATGACGTGTTCTCGAGGCTCACTCGTGAGGAACAACAGGAATACGAAACACTCAAAAAGGCACTCTTGAGCCGAAACGAAGTGGACGGGGATTCTTACAAAGCTCGTTTCAAAACCGCAAGGAAAGAACCGGGTGAGAGTTATGCGCAACTAGTTGAAAGACTGAAGTCATACATACAAAGATGGACTTGTTTAGGAGGGTTTGAGGAAAGTTTTGAAGGACTCCGTAAATTGATCATCATTGATCACATAAAGGGGAAAATGCCGAATGAGATGAAAGCATTCTTAACCCAAAATGGGTCTGACCGCCTAGAAAACATCATCATCCTGGCAGAGAGATTTGAAAAATCTCAGAAGGAGATGGGAGGTAAAGGACGTTCGAACAACACCCCCTCTCAAAACAAATCTCCACATCCAAAAGAGGGTGAAAACACTTTAGCCACCAAGAAAAATGGGAAATCCCAGAAAAACACTCAAAACACAGCTCAAACAGCGCCGAAGGAGGAAAGACCATTCTGCACCCATTGCAAAATTAGAGGTCACACATTTCAGAATAGCAGGAAGAAGCCACCTCCACACACTACGGCCTGTTTGGCCAACCGAAAAGAGAGAAAAGTGAGCACTGGTGAAACGTCCAAACAGACACCTCATCAAGACACATCAGCTCGTATTCCGGTTGTAGAATCCATCTGGCTAAATGGATTCAAAACGACCGTCTATATGATACTGGATTATCGTATGACTGTGTTGTTTCATCATCCTTAGTTCACCCTGAAAAGGTGACAGAGGAAATAGTGGAATTACAGGGACAACTGAAGAGTTCAACAAATATGTCTCTTCCAGTGGCAAAAGTGAACATAGCCTCGCGGTATGTCCCTGGGGCAATCACGGCAGCAGTCTCGGACGATCCGATATATCCTGTAATCCTGGGCTGTAGATTTATCGTTCTAGGAGAACCTGTTCAACCTGTGGCGATGGCGACCATGACCACTCGATCCCAGGCGACAAAAACTCCAGAAACAACTACGCCAATCCCTCGAACGGAGGAACTGAAGAGGGCACAAGAAGCCGACAGCACCTTGGATCCATGCTTCAGAAAACTGCCAAAATCACATTTACCTCTACGTAAAGGTGATCTGTTCATGAAGTCAGCACTTCTTTACAGAAAAGCAGGACAAGCTGGACAAGAGTTTAATCAACTTGTTGTACCAACTCAATACAGGACTCAGATCTTGGAAATGGGTCATAGTCTACCATTCAGTGGGCATATGGGTATCAACGCTACTACAAAGCGGATTACTACTCACTACTTTTGGCCAGGGATGAATTCAGACATACAACGGTTTGTAAAATCATGCCTACAGTGTCAGAAAGTATCACCAAAACACTGGACACCACCGGCAATGTTGGGTGAATCGCCAATCACTGGAATTCCATTTGAGAAATTGGCGGTAGACATAGTCGGACCTCTCTCAGCAACGAAGAGGCGAAACCGATTCATATTAACGCTTGTGGACACAACAACCATGTGGGCCGAAGCGGTTCCTATGCCCAGCTGTGACTCCAAACACGTCGCTGATGCATTATTAGGAATATTCACACGTCTAGGATTCCCGCAAAGGATCTTGACGGACAACGGTTCACAGTTTCGTGGTAAGTTCATGGACGAGACCTTCAGACTTTTTCATGCACGCCATATCTTCAGTTCACCATATCACCCTCAGTCAAATGGACTTGTGGAAAGATGGAACGGGACATTGATTAGTATCCTGCGCAAAATTGTCCAGGAGAAGACAGAGGATTGGGACTTGTATTTACCCGCAGCTTTATTCGCTTACAGGGAAGTACCCCATCACTCAACAGGTTTTGCTCCAGCCACACTGTTGTTTGGACGACCGATCAAAGGACCACTTGAGGCGTTACTTCGAACCTGGACCGATAATACTACAGATGATACAGTCGTGACTGCATCTACATATGTTACCGAGTTGAAAAATCATTTACAACACAGTTGGAAACAAGCGAATGTCAATCTACGTCACGCCAGACAAAGAATTGCTCGTAACTTCAACCGCAAGGCAAAGGATAGAGAGTTAGAGGTAGGAGAGAAGGTGATGTTGCTGCTTCCAACCAGTCAGAATAAGCTGCAAATCGGATGGAGAGGACCTTATGTAGTGACGGAGAAGATCTCACGTACCAACTACAGAATTTCAGTCAAAGGCAAGATGAAAGTATTTCACATAAACCTCTTGAAGAAATATCATGAAAGACCCTCAACCACCGAACCTGCACATCTGATGGCCATGAGTGTGGCTACTGAAGTCGAAGAAGGATCAACATTGGGAGTCGAGTACCCACTGCAAGCCAAAGAGACCTTTATGGATGTGGAAATCAATGCCAACTTAACAAAGGATCAGCAAAAGCAGATTAGGGAACTTATGGCAAAGTATGCAGAAGTACTTACTGATAAGCCAGGAAAAACTGATTTGGAGGAATTTGACATGAAGTTAAATGACACAGTGCCTGTGCGAGTCAAGACTTACCCAGTTCCTTTTGCAAAGCAAAAGACTTTAGAGGAAGAAATACAACAGCTGCTCACCGCAGGAATAATCTCACCATCTGAATCACCTTACAGTGCTAGCGTCGTTTTATTAAGAAAGCCAAGTGGAGAACATAGATTGTGCATCGATTATCGCCAGCTCAATGCTATTACTGAATTCCAAGAAGAACCTCTGCCTGATCAGAATAAACTCTTCACAGCACTCAACCGAGCTAAGTACTTTACTAGGATTGATCTCAGTAAGGGATATTACCAGATTCCTGTAAAACTGGAAGTTAGACCATGGTTAGCTTTCAGCACGCCTGGAGGACACTATGAGTTCAACGTTCTTCCATTCGGATTAAGTAATGCTCCCAGCGTTTTTACACGTATGATGAGAAAATTACTTGACCCCCTACAGCATCCAGACATTAGTCACTTCATGGATGACATCCTGATCGCAACTGAAACATCTGAAGAGCATGTAGAAACACTGCATCTTTTGTTCAGGCGCCTCAGAGAAACTGGATTGACGGCTAGACCAAAGAAGTGTCAAATAGGATTCCAAGAATTGGACTTTCTAGGTCATAAGATATCTCATGGACTGATAACTCCACAAGAGGGAAATGTGGACAAACTCCAGAGAGCACCTCGTTCAAAAACAAAGAAGGATGTAAGATCATTTGTATCCTTATGTGGATTCTATCAAAGATACATCAAGGACTTCAACACTCTCTCAGCACCTTTAACGGATCTTACCAAAAAGGGGAAACCAGAGAAAGTCACTTGGTCAGCTGACTGTGAGAGAGCTTTCACGGCACTTAAGCAGGCATTAACTGCTCATCCAGTCTTACATCTACCAGACCTCGACCAACCATTCGTGCTGCGAACCGATGCCAGTAACATAGGAATTGGGGCAACGTTGTTGCAGAGAAAGGGAGATGTACCATCAGAGCTATTCCCTGTAGCCTATGCTAGCGGGAAATTAAATGCAGCAGAGAGAAATTACTGTACTATCGAGAGAGAATGTCTTGCGCTCGTATGGAGTGTACAGAAGTTTCAGGCATACCTATATGGCAAACACTTCACAGTGCAATGTGACCATCAACCACTCATGTTTCTCACAGCATCTAAGACTCTGAATGCCCGACTTATGAGGTGGTCGCTGCTTCTTCAATCCTACTCGTTCCAGGTTGAATATGTTCCTGGGAAAATGAATGTGGGAGCGGACTTCCTGAGTCGACACCCAGTGCCTGATGAACCAGGTCAATCCGATGCAAATGAGAATACAAGGGAGAAAAATACGGGAACAGCTTGATAGCTGAAAATGTTGGAAACATAGTTCCATACCGTAGAACAATCTGGGGTGGGGCCATGTGGCATAACCGCTAACCACCATTATTCAGTTGACAAGAATGCACGCCAAAGAGAGGGGAAAATATACAACAATTGACTGCACCAACGCAAACTGAAACCGAAACTTAAAAACTAACGCAACATCAAAACTGAAACTGGAACAAGTGACAGATGACGTCAATTCTAGGAAACATTTCATCAGCCCAAACTCAGGAGATCATTGGATAAGAACGGACACGTGACAACGCCTCCATTCGAAAGCCCGCTTAGAATATGTTAATCGCGCACTTCTACTGGAACCCGCCTGATGAACAGACGTAAAAGCTGGTGTGACCACATTTTCAAATAGGGACGACAGAATGTCTAGATCCGAGGTAAGCTTGTTACTCCTTTGATTAAACTGATGACCAGATGTATCAAGTGACAAGGAATGGTATCCAATGTTTGTAATGTCAGTTGAAATGTGTTATTATAAATTAAAACCTCTGAAGTGAAAAATGCTCGACTGTAGATTCTGACGACGCAGAGCCGATTCCCGGGCAAACTGACACTCTAATACTCTTTTCGAATACTGCAATCTCTGATATTCTTAAAGATAGTTATTAACTTTAAGAAGTGCATAATAATACTACATTCTATTCTGGACAACTGTACGAAGTGATGATTCTGAGACAATCTTGGGCATTTCATTAGAAACACTGCTTCAAATGCTATCACTATCTACAGCGAATCAGACAGTTCGTGTACTAGAATAAGTGCCTCGTTTTAAAACAAGACTTATCTATGTCTATTTTCAATCTAGAAAGCTGAAAGAGAAATCAAATCTTCCCTTTCTGCTTCATCTATTGAATAAATAGAGTTTGATGGAATAAATATTTACATTTGTGTCAGATTTTACTTAGATAAGGGCACTCATGAACTGCATTACATCAGACAAGTTCTGCTTCTCGGAACTCCACCATCAGAAGTGAACTTAACTCATTACTCAACATAACTTAAAACACAACACCACCCAACTCAACACTCAACCCCACAACAACAACCACAACAACAGGTAATGGGAGAGGAGTTATTATACAAAGAAGAAGGACAAGTTGGTTAATTGGGAAAACACAGAGAACCATTTATACACACTACAAACCCCAATGGAGTGATAGAAATGTTATAAATGTATGCCATTTATTCACATGCATCTTGACACCTCCTCACTCTTGTCACTGTCTTACTGTACATGTCTCACTGACCCCAGGTCCAATGAGAACTTACATACAGCAGGAACCAGGGATACCAGGAGTACACAGTGTGATAAACTCTGACCACCCCAAATTGACCCAACACTAGATTAGAGAAAAGAAGAGAAGGGAGGGGGGGGGGGAAACTAGTTCCTACTTCAGAAATTTAGGTTTCTTCCGACCTACTTCTAGAATATTGTATTGGTAGGATTGTATATGTTTATGTGAATTTTACACAGTGAATTCTTGGTGGCAACACATTGGCAACCAACTGGCAACCAACTGGCCAACCATCCAAACCAGACCAGAGAGAAAGAGATGAACCGCACTTGAGATGGAGGAAGACTTGGCCGTGAGCAGAGTATGGGAAGCCTTCAGAGAAGCTATACGGGCAGAACTGAAGTGGATCCATCAGTCGAAGGACCCAGGCTTATCCTAATCCTCCAATCGCAAGGTTACATATCTCGTAAAAAACACACAACACTCAGTCTCAAGAACTGATACATAAATGTATATGTATTATCTCTACACTTAACAAGTACAACATTCATATGTTTACAATATGTTTCCATACTTGTTGACATCTTATGTATTGTTGCCTATTTGTTGATGGACTGTGACATTGGTCCTATATGCATTTTTCTAATTTATCTTGTGTAAACCACAATAGAAAATGTATGTACCAGGCCAGAAGACACAGGCCCAGTCAATAAATAATTAACATTAACTGATCTTTTGTTGATTAGTCAGTTCAACCTGTCTGTGATTCACCATATTATGTGTGTACACCATGTTGTCAAGATCTATTGTGATTGGTTATGTGTTTAATTGTTTAAAAACAAATTAACTCATGAAGGAATATTAAATTGGGAGAGACTCAAGGTCTATCAACTGCTCAACATCCATGCTTTCTTAACATAAATCAGGCTGAGAAAATTCTCCAGACTTTCATCAGAATGAAAAGAAAAAAAAAGGGGGGGGGGTTCTCAAGAGCTAAAAGAATCCTGGGAGAAGGGGCAGATTCCCAGTTAGTAATTACTATTCTCACCAGGGCCATAATCTATATCTCCTAGACTAAATTAATAAGACGAGGCCTGCAGATAACTCGAGAGTCATATTCTGGGGTTATTGAAGATAGAAGAGGATGGGGCCCAACTTCTTTGTTTAGAAATGGGGCATGCACTACAGTGATCTCCCACTCCCTTCAAAATATATGACATATTGGGAAGGCTACGTCCTGGATGGTTCCCATAAATTAACTTTTAAACAATTACATAATACATTGTGTGTAATTAAACCATTACATAACACCTTGTGTAATTAAATGATTGCACAAAACATTGTATTACATAAAACATTAACACAAATATTTTTAGATTTTGAACAATATCATTTTCTGATATGATATAACAAACATCATGTGGAGTATTGATTGACAGCCACATGATGTGAATGACATTTATAGATAAATAAGAGTAGGTGACTGATCATTTCTTCTGAATAAAGGGGGCCTCTTTCAAATAGGTTTCTACTTCAGAAAAAGGTGCTCCAGGAGAAATATAGAGTGTGAATCTACTATTCAAACACTACTTCTCTTCCAGAGAAGGTGTTCTTTTCCTGAGAAGTCTGAACTTAACAGCATTTCATCAACCACCGGAAAACCTTATCCGTTGGGAAAACTCTGTCTAATTTCAGATTCTTTTCTTTACTAGGGATTAATTCTGGTTACGTCAATGCCTGCTGCCTTTGGCTTTTCCAGCAGTCGCAGACAGACATAACATAAAGTGTTTCATATTGTGCATGCTTTGCTGTATATTTGCAGATCCAGGGACTAACAAGCTTACACGGGTCAGACCTACTGCACTTATATTTTTTTAGGCAAAGCAAACAAAGCAATAAATTCTAGGCATGGCGGAAACTGCTAAGTTCCGGGCCCAATTAATGGAAACAGGTAGGGAATGCGGGTTGGATGGCCCTGCGCTATCTAACTATATTTCAGAAGCATTTGACAGAAGAGAAAGACTTCAAGCCGAACTGGCCCTCAAAGAAAAACAACAACTATCTGATATAGCTGAGAAGGAGAAAGAGCGCTTACAAGCATACGAGTTGGACCAAAGGAGACTTCAAGCAGAAATAGAGAAAGAGAAACGACTACAGGCTGAAATGGAAGATAAGGAGAGAGAGCGTCAACACCAACTGGAGTTGAAAAGAATGGAGACTGAATTGGAGATTCGAAGACTAGGGGGAGGGAGTGGTCCTACACCCTAAACCTCATCAGGATTGCCAGTGACAGAACCACATTCTCATGTCTCCCACCTTAATTCAGGAGCTATGTCGTTTCCTCTGGAACCCTTCAATGAACAGACTGACAACATAGAAGGATTTTTATCACGCTTCGAGGCAATGGCTGTCAGCTGTTGGCTTGAAGAAGGGAGATGGGCAACGAAGTTAGCGCAAGCTTTAAGATCTACCGCGTATGACGTGTTCTCGAGGCTCACTCGTGAGGAACAACAGGAATACGAAACACTCAAAAAGGCACTCTTGAGCCGAAACGAAGTGGACGGGGATTCTTACAAAGCTCGTTTCAAAACCGCAAGGAAAGAACCGGGTGAGAGTTATGCGCAACTAGTTGAAAGACTGAAGTCATACATACAAAGATGGACTTGTTTAGGAGGGTTTGAGGAAAGTTTTGAAGGACTCCGTAAATTGATCATCATTGATCACATAAAGGGGAAAATGCCGAATGAGATGAAAGCATTCTTAACCCAAAATGGGTCTGACCGCCTAGAAAACATCATCATCCTGGCAGAGAGATTTGAAAAATCTCAGAAGGAGATGGGAGGTAAAGGACGTTCGAACAACACCCCCTCTCAAAACAAATCTCCACATCCAAAAGAGGGTGAAAACACTTTAGCCACCAAGAAAAATGGGAAATCCCAGAAAAACACTCAAAACACAGCTCAAACAGCGCCGAAGGAGGAAAGACCATTCTGCACCCATTGCAAAATTAGAGGTCACACATTTCAGAATAGCAGGAAGAAGCCACCTCCACACACTACGGCCTGTTTGGCCAACCGAAAAGAGAGAAAAGTGAGCACTGGTGAAACGTCCAAACAGACACCTCATCAAGACACATCAGCTCGTATTCCGGTTGTAGAATCCATCTGGCTAAATGGATTCAAAACGACCGTCTATATGATACTGGATTATCGTATGACTGTGTTGTTTCATCATCCTTAGTTCACCCTGAAAAGGTGACAGAGGAAATAGTGGAATTACAGGGACAACTGAAGAGTTCAACAAATATGTCTCTTCCAGTGGCAAAAGTGAACATAGCCTCGCGGTATGTCCCTGGGGCAATCACGGCAGCAGTCTCGGACGATCCGATATATCCTGTAATCCTGGGCTGTAGATTTATCGTTCTAGGAGAACCTGTTCAACCTGTGGCGATGGCGACCATGACCACTCGATCCCAGGCGACAAAAACTCCAGAAACAACTACGCCAATCCCTCGAACGGAGGAACTGAAGAGGGCACAAGAAGCCGACAGCACCTTGGATCCATGCTTCAGAAAACTGCCAAAATCACATTTACCTCTACGTAAAGGTGATCTGTTCATGAAGTCAGCACTTCTTTACAGAAAAGCAGGACAAGCTGGACAAGAGTTTAATCAACTTGTTGTACCAACTCAATACAGGACTCAGATCTTGGAAATGGGTCATAGTCTACCATTCAGTGGGCATATGGGTATCAACGCTACTACAAAGCGGATTACTACTCACTACTTTTGGCCAGGGATGAATTCAGACATACAACGGTTTGTAAAATCATGCCTACAGTGTCAGAAAGTATCACCAAAACACTGGACACCACCGGCAATGTTGGGTGAATCGCCAATCACTGGAATTCCATTTGAGAAATTGGCGGTAGACATAGTCGGACCTCTCTCAGCAACGAAGAGGCGAAACCGATTCATATTAACGCTTGTGGACACAACAACCATGTGGGCCGAAGCGGTTCCTATGCCCAGCTGTGACTCCAAACACGTCGCTGATGCATTATTAGGAATATTCACACGTCTAGGATTCCCGCAAAGGATCTTGACGGACAACGGTTCACAGTTTCGTGGTAAGTTCATGGACGAGACCTTCAGACTTTTTCATGCACGCCATATCTTCAGTTCACCATATCACCCTCAGTCAAATGGACTTGTGGAAAGATGGAACGGGACATTGATTAGTATCCTGCGCAAAATTGTCCAGGAGAAGACAGAGGATTGGGACTTGTATTTACCCGCAGCTTTATTCGCTTACAGGGAAGTACCCCATCACTCAACAGGTTTTGCTCCAGCCACACTGTTGTTTGGACGACCGATCAAAGGACCACTTGAGGCGTTACTTCGAACCTGGACCGATAATACTACAGATGATACAGTCGTGACTGCATCTACATATGTTACCGAGTTGAAAAATCATTTACAACACAGTTGGAAACAAGCGAATGTCAATCTACGTCACGCCAGACAAAGAATTGCTCGTAACTTCAACCGCAAGGCAAAGGATAGAGAGTTAGAGGTAGGAGAGAAGGTGATGTTGCTGCTTCCAACCAGTCAGAATAAGCTGCAAATCGGATGGAGAGGACCTTATGTAGTGACGGAGAAGATCTCACGTACCAACTACAGAATTTCAGTCAAAGGCAAGATGAAAGTATTTCACATAAACCTCTTGAAGAAATATCATGAAAGACCCTCAACCACCGAACCTGCACATCTGATGGCCATGAGTGTGGCTACTGAAGTCGAAGAAGGATCAACATTGGGAGTCGAGTACCCACTGCAAGCCAAAGAGACCTTTATGGATGTGGAAATCAATGCCAACTTAACAAAGGATCAGCAAAAGCAGATTAGGGAACTTATGGCAAAGTATGCAGAAGTACTTACTGATAAGCCAGGAAAAACTGATTTGGAGGAATTTGACATGAAGTTAAATGACACAGTGCCTGTGCGAGTCAAGACTTACCCAGTTCCTTTTGCAAAGCAAAAGACTTTAGAGGAAGAAATACAACAGCTGCTCACCGCAGGAATAATCTCACCATCTGAATCACCTTACAGTGCTAGCGTCGTTTTATTAAGAAAGCCAAGTGGAGAACATAGATTGTGCATCGATTATCGCCAGCTCAATGCTATTACTGAATTCCAAGAAGAACCTCTGCCTGATCAGAATAAACTCTTCACAGCACTCAACCGAGCTAAGTACTTTACTAGGATTGATCTCAGTAAGGGATATTACCAGATTCCTGTAAAACTGGAAGTTAGACCATGGTTAGCTTTCAGCACGCCTGGAGGACACTATGAGTTCAACGTTCTTCCATTCGGATTAAGTAATGCTCCCAGCGTTTTTACACGTATGATGAGAAAATTACTTGACCCCCTACAGCATCCAGACATTAGTCACTTCATGGATGACATCCTGATCGCAACTGAAACATCTGAAGAGCATGTAGAAACACTGCATCTTTTGTTCAGGCGCCTCAGAGAAACTGGATTGACGGCTAGACCAAAGAAGTGTCAAATAGGATTCCAAGAATTGGACTTTCTAGGTCATAAGATATCTCATGGACTGATAACTCCACAAGAGGGAAATGTGGACAAACTCCAGAGAGCACCTCGTTCAAAAACAAAGAAGGATGTAAGATCATTTGTATCCTTATGTGGATTCTATCAAAGATACATCAAGGACTTCAACACTCTCTCAGCACCTTTAACGGATCTTACCAAAAAGGGGAAACCAGAGAAAGTCACTTGGTCAGCTGACTGTGAGAGAGCTTTCACGGCACTTAAGCAGGCATTAACTGCTCATCCAGTCTTACATCTACCAGACCTCGACCAACCATTCGTGCTGCGAACCGATGCCAGTAACATAGGAATTGGGGCAACGTTGTTGCAGAGAAAGGGAGATGTACCATCAGAGCTATTCCCTGTAGCCTATGCTAGCGGGAAATTAAATGCAGCAGAGAGAAATTACTGTACTATCGAGAGAGAATGTCTTGCGCTCGTATGGAGTGTACAGAAGTTTCAGGCATACCTATATGGCAAACACTTCACAGTGCAATGTGACCATCAACCACTCATGTTTCTCACAGCATCTAAGACTCTGAATGCCCGACTTATGAGGTGGTCGCTGCTTCTTCAATCCTACTCGTTCCAGGTTGAATATGTTCCTGGGAAAATGAATGTGGGAGCGGACTTCCTGAGTCGACACCCAGTGCCTGATGAACCAGGTCAATCCGATGCAAATGAGAATACAAGGGAGAAAAATACGGGAACAGCTTGATAGCTGAAAATGTTGGAAACATAGTTCCATACCGTAGAACAATCTGGGGTGGGGCCATGTGGCATAACCGCTAACCACCATTATTCAGTTGACAAGAATGCACGCCAAAGAGAGGGGAAAATATAAAACAATTGACTGCACCAACGCAAACTGAAACCGAAACTTAAAAACTAACGCAACATCAAAACTGAAACTGGAACAAGTGACAGATGACGTCAATTCTAGGAAACATTTCATCAGCCCAAACTCAGGAGATCATTGGATAAGAACAGACACGTGACAACGCCTCCATTCGAAAGCCCGCTTAGAATATGTTAATCTCGCACTTCTACTGCAACCCGCCTGATGAACAGACGTAAAAGCTGGTGTGACCACATTTTCAAATAGGGACTGCAGAATGTCTAGATCTGAGGTAAGCGTGTTACTCCTTTGATTAAACTGATGACCAGATGTATCAAGTGACAAGGAATGGTATCCAGTGTTTGTAATGTCAATTGAAATGTATTATTATAAATTAAAACCTCTGAAGTGAAAAATGCTCGACTGTAGATTCTGACGACGCAGAGCCGATTCCCGGGCAAACTGACACTCTAATACTCTTTTCGAATACTGCAATCTCTGATATTCTTAAAGATAGTTATTAACTCTAAGAAGTGCATAATAATACTACATTCTATTCTGGACAACTGTACGAAGTGATGATTCTGAGACAATCTTGGGCATTTCATTAGAAACACTGCTTCAAATGCTATCACTATCTACAGCGAATCAGACAGTTCGTGTACTAGAATAAGTGCCTCGTTTTAAAACAAGACTTATCTATGTCTATTTTCAATCTAGAAAGCTGAAAGAGAAATCAAATCTTCCCTTTCTGCTTCATCTATTGAATAAATAGAGTTTGATGGAATAAATATTTACATTTGTGTCAGATTTTACTTAGATAAGGGCACTCATGAACTGCATTACATCAGAAAAGTTCTGCTTCTCGGAACTCCACCATCAGAAGTGAACTTAACTCATTACTCAACATAACTTAAAACACAACACCACCCAACTCAACACTCAACCCCACAACAACAACCACAACAACAGGTAATGGGAGAGGAGTTATTATACAAAGAAGAAGGACAAGTTGGTTAATTGGGAAAACACAGAGAACCATTTATACACACTACAAAACCCAATGGAGTGATAGAAATGTTATAAATGTATGCCATTTATTCACATGCATCTTGAAACCTCCTCACTCTTGTCACTGTCTTACTGTACATGTCTCACTGACCCCAGGTCCAATGAGAACTTACATACAGCAGGAACCAGGGATACCAGGAGTACACAGTGTGATAAACTCTGACCACCCCAAATTGACCCAACACTAGATTAGAGAAAAGAAGAGAAGGGAGGGGGGGGGACTAGTTCCTACTTCAGAAATTTAGGTTTCTTCCGACCTACTTCTAGAATATTGTATTGGTAGGATTGTATATGTTTATGTGAATTTTACACAGTGAATTCTTGGTGGCAACACATTGGCAACCAACTGGCAACCAACTGGCCAACCATCCAAACCAGACCAGAGAGAAAGAGATGAACCGTACTTGAGATGGAGGAAGACTTGGCCGTGAGCAGAGTATGGGAAGCCTTCAGAGAAGCTATACGGGCAGAACTGAAGTGGATCCATCAGTCGAAGGACCCAGGCTTATCCTAATCCTCCAATCGCAAGGTTACATATCTCGTAAAAAACACACAACACTCAGTCTCAAGAACTGATACATAAATGTATATGTATTATCTCTACACTTAACAAGTACAACATTCATATGTTTACAATATGTTTCCATACTTGTTGACATCTTATGTATTGATGCCTATTTGTTGATGGACTGTGACATTGGTCCTATATGCATTTTTCTAATTTATCTTGTGTAAACTACAATAGAAAATGTATGTACCAGGCCAGAAGACACAGGCCCAGTCAATAAATAATTAACATTAACTGATCTTTTGTTGATTAGTCAGTTCAACCTGTCTGTGATTCACCATATTATGTGTGTACACCATGTTGTCAAGATCTATTGTGATTGGTTATGTGTTTAATTGTTTAAAAACAAATTAACTCATGAAGGCATATTAAATTGGGAGAGACTCAAGGTCTATCAACTGCTCAACATCCATGCTTTCTTAACATAAATCAGGCTGAGAAAATTCTCCAGACTTTCATCAGAATGAAAAGAAAAAAAAAAAGGGGGGGGGGTTCTCAAGAGCTAAAAGAATCCTGGGAGAAGGGGCAGATTCCCAGTTAGTAATTACTATTCTCACCAGGTGATACCAATTTATCCCTGAGCATTAGGTCGCGTAACTTGTCAAAGTTTGCATTCACCTCTGCAGCTTTTAATCATCTGTCATATAAAGATGCGGTTTCAGCTGCGTAATCCAGAAACGTTTGGTTTGACTTAGGTGTGAGGGTTTTGAACTTTGTTCTTAATCCCGCTTCGTCCAGCGAAAAATGACTCAATACACGATTTCGAACATATGTGTAACTGGTCCGCAAACTCTCCCGAATTAACTCGACTACCTTTAAAGGCTCCAAACCGAGGTGACGGTGAAATAAGATGGGCCACATCTCTTCTGGAATTTTATAGAATTTTACCAACAGCTCAAATTTAGCCACCCATGCCCCAATTGAATCACCTTGTGTGAAGTTTCTAATTGCTCCTGGATATTTTGTTTATAGGATCTTCTGTTTTCGATTGCAATTTCGACAGTGCAATCTCAGCTTCTTTTTCCATATCCAGCGTCTTAACTTTCAAATTGCCTTCAATCTCTTTGTCCTTCATTAATACCTCTGCCTCTAGCTTCAACTTCTGAAACGCAAGCTCTTTTTCTTTGTTTTCCTTCTCAAAAGTAAGTTTCTCTCTTTCCAATTCCATCTCCTTATCTCTCGCCAATAGTCTTTCTTTCTCCAACTCCATTTCCTTATCTCTCGCCAATAGTCTTTCTTTCTCTAATCTAATCTGTAGTTCTTTTTCGTCTTTCTCACGATCCTTTCAAAGTTGTCTCTCTTCCTTTTCTACTGCTTTGGCTGCAGCCCTCTTCTCACGTTGTAGAGTCAGGAATTCCTTAAATTCAAGCTTTGCCCAATTCCTAAGGTCTTGGCCTGTTAATCCGGACCTTTCACCTATGTCCATAAATTCTTGAAATGTAGACATGTTTAAGACAATCTTGTCAATTATATAGCTAATACAATGAACAGTATATGTGTATGTGCTACAAACTCGACTGAAAAACAGCAACTCAACGTGTCAATTGCGTAAACTTAAATCCAAGGTCAAGAAAATCAATAATGCTATAATTCAGAAGCAAAGCAAGAGATTTCAGTTACAAACACTGATAGGAACAACCAAATAAACTATACTGGGCTTAAACCCCCCGCCTACGAACTACGATAACAGTAATTCGGCCATATCAACAATGAATATCAATTTCAATTTTGATAACACCCAACAGAATATTCAATCAACTCAAACAATTCATACTGGCCTGATTCTGTATGTGATACGATACTACATATGTTGTAGTGCCGGTCTTGGTGTTTGTGTCGATGTATCCAAACTGCTGTAGTGCCGTAGGTTGATAAGACGATCAGCGTTCCTGTGTAACTATATGAATAAGCGTCCGGTGTAGACAATCCGTGATATCCGACAACCTTCTGTGTATTCCCAATTCAAATTCCTGACTGTTGCTATTCCTTCGATAACAACCTCCACTAGTATGGTGCTTCGGTGTAACTGAAGTAGCGCTGTAAAACACGTCAATAGTTTGTTGTCCAGTGGCTGGTAATAGGTAATTATAGCTGACAGCTTCTCAGCCAGTAACGAATGAAATGTATATTCCTGTTCTACCCTAGTTATATGATGGCAGCTATGGCTCTATTAGCTGGTGACAAATCCACACTAATAATGGTAGAACTGACTTGCTTCGTGTATATCTGACGCAGTAACGTAACCACGAAAAAGGTGCTGGCAACATTCGATTTCCTGTACTTCTGCTAGATGAGTCCCCATGTTGCTGAAAAGTGTCTCAACAAAATTCAATCTAAATCATTAACAGATAAGGTGTCCAGGGTGTGACACTCTTTCAGCAAATCTCGAAGCAGGAAAAACTCAACGGTAATCAAAAGGACTGAAGACCGGCAAATTAAATTATTTCTCGTGTAATTCTCAAACGATCCTTAAACATTCATAACATACATATACCGTGTCTCTGATGGTGAGATATGAGTAATCGATCGTTGAAAACACTAGACCTAATTCTTTATCAAGAATAGGTTTGACCTTGCCGTGAGATACCCAGTCCCGTTTGGATCTGTTGCCTTCGGTCTATTCTTTCGGGCTCATATATCTTTCCAACTTTGTACGTTGTCCACTGCAATCTATATTGGCCATAATGATGTTGTCCTGCTCGTCAGTATTATTTTCCACGTTCTAGACAACTTCAACGTGCTGTTTCCCTGTTGGAATCCATGATCTGACTGCCGTAGCTATTGATCAACAAAACTGACGTGATGCGATAGTCACTTAGTTATCCCAGAGTTTTCCGATCGAGAGTTCTGCTCCTGTATTTAGCGTCATGGGCTCTGTTGCTCCTTGGCAATCAATAATTAATATGCCTCTGTAAATGGAACAGATAGATACTCTTCTATAGAGAGTACTTGTTCTTTGTGATAAGGAATATATATATATATATATATATATATATATATATATATATATATATATATATATATATATATAGAGAGAGAGAGAGAGAGAGAGAGAGAGAGAGAGAGAGAGAGAGAGACAGAGAGGCTCAGAAGATAGAGAAGATTTTCTTGATTTAGAGAAGAATTCTTAATGAATCTTTTGATGCGTTAGTCATGTATTTGATGAATTGATACACTGTCTCATTTCACTATTTCTCAGAGTCTTCTGGGACGATCTATACTTTATAACAAAACTACCATGATCCTTTCTCAGAGATATTCATTATATTCTATGTCTGGAAAATTATGTTCTAAAGTGTATTGCATGTTCTGACTCTATATGATTTGTGTTAAAATAATTCATATGTTTTATTTGTGAATGATACTTTTCTAAAACCTACCCTGTAAGATTTTAGATGTGTATTGAGAATATGAATTTGAAACAAATAGGTATTTTAAACTCCTGCGAGAAAAAACGTACTAAACAACAACAAAGTTTCACATACCTTAAACAGGGAGATCCACGTGTCGCGAAATACATGTAAAAATCCGAAATCAAAAGCACTCAATAAATATAAAAAAATGAATAATACAATAAGATAAAATACAGACGAACGCATACAATACGACAGACAGACGTTTCGATTCTCAGAATCTTTGTCAATGACAACACAGATAGCTAACAACGAGATAAAGCAAACAACTACAAAACACAAACACACGACCTATCACTACCATGTGAGGCAGAAAAGGTGACTTGGCCAGCTGCGAAGACGCTTGTGGCTGCAGAATTTAAAAATGGGTTGCCAAAAAGGATTTGAGTAGCCAAAAAATATGTGAACAATCTGCTATGAAAATATAGGAATGTGGGACAATTAAGTCTAGATAGGGACAGCATAGTAATAGATAGTGTAAACAACAGGGGAAGATGCCACATTTATACCGTAGCGTCCACAACAGTATTAATGCCAGCTGGGTGGATGCATACCAGGTTGTTGATTAGCTGGCATTTAATTTTAAGTCTGACGCAGCTATTGGAGAAGCAGGGTTTTAACGCGGTGACACATGCATCGTCGGCTCCATTATGGTTGGAGGAATTGAAATGGTTGGGGACAGGTTTGTCAGCGCCCTGATTAATGTCTCTGAGGTGTTCTCTAAAACGATCAGCAAGACGTCTGCCCGTTTGGCCATTGTATTTCATGTCACATCGTTTGCAGATGATAACATAAATCAGATTGCGGGATGTACAAGTGAAAGAATCCTTCAAGGTGAAGGTGCCTCGGGGAAATGCAATCTCTGGTGTCTGAACAACGTATGGGCATGTCAGACAGTTCCTACGATGGCATTCGAATGTGCCCACGGATGAAGTAACCGTGGGGAGGCGACTATGCACAAGGTGGTCTCTGAGGCTCTGGTTGCTGCGGAAAATTACCCTGGGGCCATTGGAGAATACCTCACGAGTGGTAGGTTCGGATTCCAAGATGGACCAGTGTCTCAGGAAAACGTGCTTGATGGCATAGGCATGTGGATGGAAGGTGAGGATAAGCTTGGGTTCATTGTTCGGAGGTCGCGTATGTTTCTCGAGGGACATTTCCCGCGAGACCTGTGTTATGCGACAGAAAGCTGTCGACAAGACGTCCTCTGGGTAGCACCGTCTGCGGAAAAAGTCCAGCATTTCGTGGGCTCTCTCGAGGAAGTCATTATCGTCCTGACAGATACGTCGAAGGCGGAGTAGCTGGGAATATGGGATGGAATCTTTGCAGCTTTTGGTGTGTATTTACGGGACATCTGGAACACCAGATTTAACTTAGCTATCATGGTCTTCTCCCTTCTTTTTACCGACGCTACATCGATGACGGCATAGGTCTCCCTGACATGTCAGAGGCGGAACTGAACCGTTTCATTCATTATGTCAATAACTTCCATCCATCGATCAAATTCACCACAGAAATTTCCACCACCTCTGTCAATTTCCTTGACACCACCATTAAGTTAAACCCTACAGGCCTCACGATCTCCGTGTACTTCAAACCTACTGATGCTCACGGTTTCCTCCTGTACAGCTCATCCCACCCCAAAAGCTCCAAAGATTCCATCTGTAGCAGTATGTGTATATGGGGTGGACAAAACTACAGCACGCTTGAGCATCAGGGTGGAATGGGAAGAAGGATGCTCAAGTCGTGACGTAGTTTGTTGTTAGGAACCAGTCAACATCGGGGCCTGGAAGAGAGAAGACGCCATGTTGTATGAAGGCTGTAGAAGTTGTCATCAAGATGAAATAATCTCTATTTATACTCAAACAAAGAACTCGTTAGTCCTATTTATCTGTGCGCTGTTACAAAGGACTTAATTGGTGCCCATGACACAGGATACGAACTTGGAGTGTCGCAGAATCACAATATGCTGTCCAGGTCGAACATCGAACTAAAGTCAAAGTTTTGAAGATCTCGTTCTGCTTACATCAAATACCCAGAGACAGAATTACGGCACGGTTCTATACTTATGTTGAACGAAAAAGCGAAGTTGAAAAATGGCCATTAAGTCGTCTGTGAGAATTACAGCAGCCAAAAGCCCGGCTAGGGGTGGTTGTCTGTGATTATTTTTCAGAGTTCTCGTTGCTATCAAGAATCCTAGATGTATAGACAGTCGTTGTCACCTGAGTTATGAAAGCCGGCTTGCCAGGGTGAGTTGCTGTACAGTGGTGATCATCTCGCCGAGCTGAAGAGAGAGAAAGACCAGCACGTTTTTTCTGGATCGTTTGAAATAAGAGGCTCAGGAAAAAGAAACCTTCAAGGCAAGTCGAATCAAGTAGAAACATTTTACTAACAGAGCATTTGTCTACTTCTCGTTAAGATAGATTGCCTGGAGCGAACTAAAAGCCGCAGAATCCTGACCTTGAGACTTTTTGAGGAATAAGAAGAAATGGAAAGCTCATTAACAGCAGAGATACCGCTAAAGAACTCTCGGAAGTGGGAGAGGCAGACTGGGCTGCCGACCTACTGAAATTATCGCTTTCCTGAATTACACCGATTCTCAAGACGTCGCTTTGATGTACCCTATCCGGGGTGAAAAGAAGCCAGAAGACTGGTAGGGGCTCAACCAAGGGCTGAAGTTACTGGGGCATCCGAAGAAGAAACTCCCTGAAGTGCGTGATCGGTTAGAGGAGCATTTCAACAAACACAGACTCCTATCGTTTGAGTTCTATCTGACCAGAAAACTTTCAGCGAAAATAGAGGAATCCGTCTTTCTTGGATCGGGAGCAAATTAGGGTAATTGGTGAACTTTAAATATTATTTTACGTACAATTGACTAGTTGAACAATTCTGTTGTGTAAAGTAAATACGATCATATTGTTAATTTAGCTGGTTACGAATGTGAATTTGATTTATTGGTGCATACATAAATATTTCAGCATGACAGAACAAGATTCATTGGTACAAGTTTTGACGGGGGTAGGAACAGCGGTAGGTAGACTTCATACGGTTATAAAACAACAGGGAATGGCATCTTAAATTGTTAAGTTTAGTGGACAGGCAAGAGATTTTAAGAAATGGATAACTTCCATAGAGAAATATGCGTATTTGGTGTCTGCATCAGATGAAGAGAAAATGAGACTTGCTTATCAGGCAGCAACAGAACCGGTTTCGGATCATATCCGAAGGAAATTAGAGGCTAGAATAGATGAGACATGGGAGCAGTTCAAAGACGACCTGGCCCATAAGTACGCGGAAATAACGGATCCACAACATGCATTTTCGGTGTTGAGACAGTCTAAACAAAACACTGGAGAGACGGTACAATTGTTCAGCGATAGGTTGATTAACCTGGCTGAAGAGGCATTCTTAGGACAGAATGTACGAGGAGAGGAGGTGGAGAGGATGTTAGTCGGGATTTTTGTAGATGGCATAAAATCCGATGGATTGAAGTTTAAGCTGATGAGAGAAAACCCTGAGAGGTTATCACAAGCTGTAGACATTGCGGTACAAGAAGAAAATTTGAGACGTAGATTTAGATTGAGAACAGGACGAGAAATAGGAACTAGTCGAGAAGACAGGATTGAGGAGCCTATGGAGATAGGACAAACAAGGTTCGGATGGAATAGGAGAGGAGGTATACAGACGTTACAAGGTGGTAATAGAAGTGCTTATGATGAAAGAAGACATATGAGGTATCCTACAAGTGAGACAGTAGGTAAAACGAACAACACAAATATAGTCTGTTGGTTTTGTGGTCAACGCGGACATGTTTCTCGTTTTTGTGATAACAGGCGTGTCCAGTCGAATACACAAAGTAGAAATGGCAATAGCAGGTTGAATAGGAATGTTGAAGATAGACACAGGAATTTTACAGGTACAAAAACGCAGGAAAACCGGCGCCCTAACTATTAAATAGGAACTGTAGTAGGAGGGAAAATAATAAGGTCCCAAGGTTTAAAGAATATGTTAATAACAGGCATAGTAGGACGAGTAGAGAATACTTTCAACTAGAGGAAATCAAACAGCTTACAGAAAATAAAACAGATCATAGCTCATGTATAATAGAAATAGGAAAATATAGAGTTCGTACATTAATTGATTCAGGAGCTCAGGTTAGTGTAATTAAAGAAAGTTTTTTGTATAAAATAATGAGAAATTGTAGAATATTTAAGAGTCATAATAATCTTCACTCTGTTACAGGACAGAATTTACAGGTAATTGGACAGACAATGATCAATTTTAAATTAGGGGGGATCAACGTAAGACATATTTTTCATGTAGTAAAAGATTTAAATAGAAACATGCTTATAGGAAGAGATTTTTTAATAAAAAAACGGAGTAAGACTTCTCTTTGATTTACACAAATTAAAATTCAAGGACGTATATGTAGATATGGAAGAGGACATGCATATATCAGCACTAGTTAGAGTTAAAATGTCTACGACGTTAAAACCACAGTCGGTTAATTTGATACAAGCCAAGATAAAGAGAAACCCATATTATGTGGCAGGACACACAGTTAGAATCACTGAATTACAAAAGGAAGTAATTGATGAGCCTGGTCTAGAAGTCCCGGATGGAATAACATCATTAGATAAACACTTAACCTTTCCAGTGATGATCATTAACAACACAGGTAGAGAAATCAAATTATACAGAGGATGTGTAATAGCCAAACTAGAACATAACATTAGTGACATATTGGCAACGGATAGAGTAGAAATGTCGGGAACAAATTATTCAGAAACTTCTAGTGAAAGAGTTAATAACAGACGCGGACGCGGAAGAAGAGGGAACGTACAAATGGATGAATTGATCCATCCATTCAGAAGAAATACAGCCCAAATACATTCACTAGACAAAATGACAAGGGAACAAGAATTGTTGGCACAGTTAAAAGCTCCACCAGAAAATAAGAAAGTATTAGAACAACTTATAAAAGAAAATCAGGATGTTTTTGCAATTAATGATTTAGAATTGGGAAAGACAAAAACAGTTACAATGGAAATAGATACGGGAGACCATCCACCAATTAGTTTAAAACCATATAGAACTCCATTAAGAAATAGGGAAGTTGTTGAAAAGGCAATAGAAGATATGTTGAAAGCAGGAATAATAACAAGATCGAAGTCAGAGTGGTCATCTCCGATCGTCATCGTGACCAAACCTGATGGTTCACATCGATTCTGCTGTGACTACAGGGCGTTGAACAAAATCACTAAGAATGTAGCGTACCCACTGCCGGTGATTGATGATATTTTGGGGTTGCTTAATGGCTCCACATTCTTCACGACGCTAGACGCAAGATCAGGATTCTGGTGTATCCCGATGTCGGAAGACGCTCAAAAGAAGAGTGCTTTTTGTACTCATATGGGTTCTTACGAATTCTTACGAATGCCATTCGGGGTTCGAACGGCCCCATCTCACTACATGCTGTTAATAAATGAGGTATTAGAGGGTATGCAAAAGTTTGCATTGGCATACATAGACGACATTCTAATCTATACAGCAGGGGATGTGGATGATCACTTAAAACATGTCAGATTAGTATTCGACATATTAAGAGTACATGATGTTAAATTGAAGCTTAGTAAATGCCAGTTTTTAAAAACAGAAACAAAATATTTGGGGTATATTATTAATAGAGACGGAATTAAACCAGACCAAGACAAGATAAAGGTTATTAAAGAGTTACCTCCTCCAACTAACGTAAAAGAAGTGCGTGCTTTTATTGGAACCTGTGGGTATTATAGGCGCTTTATCCCAGGGTTTTCAAAAATAGCAGAGCCTATTACTAATTTAACGGGCAAATACGCTAGATTTAAGTGGGATGATGAGTGTCAAAAAGCGTTCGAGTTTTTAAAAAATAGCTTAACAGTGGTACCACTATTGACGCATCCAGATTTGAATAAACAGCTAATACTATATACAGATGCTTCCAATAATGCTATAGGAGCCTGTTTGGTTCAACCATATGAAGGAAAAGAATCTGGAATACCAGGGGTTAAAAATGAAAGGCCAATTTATTTCTTGTCTCATAAACTTAGCAGGTCTCAACGAAAATGGGCGACTATCGAGAAAGAGGCTTATGCTATACACTATGCTTTCCAAAAACTAAACTACTACTTACATAACGCAAATTTTGTTATTAGAACTGACCATATGCCTTTAAAATCTCTGTTAGAAGCTCCAGTGCAGAACAGGAAGATACAGACGTGGGCATTGAATCTACAGGGATACAATACGAAAATTGAATACATTCCAGGTAGGATTAACACATGTGCTGATTTATTGTCTAGGATCCTGTATCCACAGTCATCAGGAGACACAGAAGATGAAGGTGAACCAGAGATCGACGACCGAAACTGGCAAGTGAATATATTAGATTCTGCCATAATAAATAGAGAAGAGTTTGAGAGTTTACCATCGGATCAAGAGTCTGAACCTAGAGCAGAAGACCCACATTTAGCACAATTTAATATGAAAGAAGAACAAGAATTAGATCCAAAAGTCTTACAAATAAAACAGAAATTAAAAGAAACGGAGGATAATAAATATAAGAAGAATTATTTAGTTTTGCAAGACGACGAACAGTTATATTATATGAGTGAAAGGAACGAACAGCTAAGGAAATATATTCCAAAACATTTGGAAAATGAAGTTTTAAAAGCATATCATGATGAGAATGGTCATCTCGGTCGTGATAAGTTGGTAAAAGCACTTACAAGTAAATATTATTGGCCGAACTTATGTAAATCTGCTTGTAAATATGTAGGTACGTGTGAAAGATGCAGATTAAGGAATATGAAAATAATTAAGTGTCCCTTACAAGATACAGATATTCCGCAGTTTCCTATGCAAAAAATTAGTTTAGATATATCGGGTCCTCACCCTAGAACATTGTCAGGAAATGTGTATTTAATTCATATAATAGACGTCTACAGTCTTTGGCCGGAGGTGTATGCAATCCCAGATAAGAGCGCAGATACTGTCATTAATATTTTTTTTACAAGAGTACGTACCAAGATTTAGTTGCCCACAAAGTATACTTACGGATAATGGTAGGGAATTTGTAAATAAAAAATTTGAAAAGTTATTAAAAGATTTGAATATAAACCATATAAAGACCTCATACTATAGACCTTCTTCACATGCTAAGAACGAACGACAACATAGGACATTATACGATATTATAGCAAAGATAGTCGATGAACATGAAAAAGATTGGGATTTGTTCCTGGGACCAGCGCTTAGCGCTATACGCACAAATCAAAATGAGAGCACAGGGTTTTCACCATTCTATTTAATACACGGGAGAGAACCAGTACTACCTATAGATAATCTGTTAAAACCAAGACGGAAATATATGGGGGAAGACTTTCAAGAGACTATCATACAAGAAATGCATAAAGCACACGTAAGACTAAAGAATAATGTAATTAAAGCTAGAGAAAGTCAGAAAAAGTACAAAAACGCGAATACAAAATTACAGGAGTTTAAAGTAGGTGATAGAGTTTATTATAAGAAGCATAGAAGGAACTCTAAGTTTGATGCTCGTTGGGTTCCAGGTTATTACGTTTTGGAAAAGCTAGGAAAAGTATCGTATAGTATCAAGAACCAGGTCACGGGACATGTGGCAAGGGCACACGTGGAACACTTAAGAAGAGATGAGGATGAGAGGGAAAATAATAATTATAATAATAATTATTATTCAGACACTGGATATTTAGATGAACAAGTCGTCAGAGGAGCTACAATAACCCCAGGTTTTAGAAAAGGTCCAGCACAAAATCAGTTAATAACAACTCCAGTTTACGATGATACTCAAGAACAGACAATACCGAAAACGGTAGAAGAAGAAAATGTGAAAGAGAATCATTATGATAGTATAAAGTCTATGGAAGAGGAAACAGGTGCTCCATTTAAGAATACTAGACAAGCAACGAAAAGAAGAATAGATAAACAAAGAGAAAGAGAAGTAAAAAGACAGAGAAGAATTAGAGATTATTCAACAAGCGGTGAAGATATGCCTCTACTAGAAAGGTCCTTAAGAAATAATGATAGACAAATTAGATGGGATATTGAACGGAAGAGATTAGCGGCTGCTAGCGAGAGACATACAGGTGAAGAAGAGGAAATGGATGAAAAGTCAGAATCAAATAGTAGTATGGAAGAAACTAATAAGTTATACGAAGAAGAAGATATTGATGTGGAGATAGCACTTATTCAAAGAAACTTGGAGTTATTGAAGAACTGGAAACGTAAGAAGTAAGTGATTAGAATATACTGCAGATGGCAAGATATAAGTTTCATGGTGTAAAAAGGAAAGAGATACTTGATGAAGTATATGAAACGGTGGAAATGGAAAAGGCTTCTATGGATACTTTTCATAAATGGTCTTGAGGAGTAGTTAAGCATTGAGATAACTAATATAGATGTAGGTTCGAGTGAGGCATATATTTTTTCCTCTCTGTGATGGAATTGCTGGTTGATTTTATGTTTCAACTTCTTGAGTTTTCGTAGATAGTTAAGTAGTTAATGGTACAGCAGGTAGATGTACTCTATAGTAAATAGACAAGTTTGATTGGTGCTAGAAATACCATGGTTAACGGTAATGATTAAGAAGTTGTAGTGATGTTTGGTACAAATCCAAGGGAAACAATTGGTGTGCCGAGCCACAGGTTAATTAGTAGATACATGACGGCTGGTACATTGAGATGACAATAGAATAATCGCCACATTAGTAATAGATAAAATGAGTTGACCTGTAGTTTACAGTGCTTGCTTAAGATGATATTCCAGATATTATGATGTGTTAGGAGTTAAGCTGGAAAAAGATAGAAAATTGTGAGAGGGAGAGAATCAATGATAGTACAGTCATTGTTGATTAGTGATTTTTTGGGGTAGAGAGAACAGATATTGTTCTAAGTCAAGAAGTTGGTCTGTATATATATATACTTGGCAGTGAGTTGTTTTGTTTTCTCGGTTATAAAAAAATAATGGAATGACTTGTGTGAATAGATATGTGTTACATTGGTTCGTATAAGAAGCCAATGTTGCTGGGTCACTTTACGTAGTTAATTCTAAGTGAATTATATAATTTTTTTTGAAAACCTTCTCTTTAGCGAGAAGACAGTTGTTTTATTGAGTCTGAGTTTTAATGCCTCATATATAATATGTTTTTTTTTGCTTGGTTTGGTCCTGTAAAATGATTGTTATTATTTGATTGTAGAATAGGATTGTGGTGTTCTTAGACTTTTGCGTACAAACTATTGGTCCGTAAAAGAGACCAATAGTGATAGGTAGTAATAGAATATTTTCTTATGATTTGATAAGATGCATGTTATATTATTTTAAAATGTGTTTTTTTTTTTTTGAATGAGTTGATATCTTTAGTTAATATGAGGGGAAACATAAATTTGTGTAAAAAACTATTTGGGGGGTATGATGTCTTGTTTTGATTTTATTTCGCTTAACTCATAATTTAAATAAGTAGTTTTGTGTATTAGGTTACTTTGTTAGCAATATGTTACAAATTTAATTAAGTAAGTTTAATTTTCAAATAGTTATGGTGTTGGCTAAAATAGAGAAAATACATAGGGCTTTATTTAAGACCCTTCGTTCAGAAAAGAGTTAATAAAACTACTAAGGGGCTAATAGAGAGACACATACATGCTCTTTGTGAATATTATGTGGCTGTGATAATCGACATGAAAAGGTTCTTTTGGATATGAAGTATTAGAAACGAATGTCGGGGATGGATATGTGTAAAAATAGGAGCTGCATTATATGAAGATATAAGGTTGGGTATATGACTGTGAATGGCAGCATATAAGCTGGGGTATATATATATAGGTGGACAAGGAAGCAGATCATGGGATGTAAGGGGGAATGATATAGGAGCTGTAAAAAATCAGCGTTAATTAAATTAAAAATGTTCATGGAATATGAACGTTGGTTCGTGGTCAAAGATGAGATAACGGAAATAGAAATTGTGGATGGCAATATAAATGTTGAACATATAAATGTTGAGAAAACTTATATCAACTTGATTTATAGGGAACAAAGATGTATTTCATAAGATATATTTTAAAAAAATTGTTTACAAATTTATTTTTGTTTGGCAAGAGAGGTAAATGTGATTGTGTTGACTATCCATTCCTTTATGTAAATGTGATTGTGTTGACTATTCGTTCTTTATACTTTTCACTGGGTGCGCACCCCTTCTTTACTTTTTCTAACTACGTTGTTTTCTGTGTTGTGAAAGAGTGAGGAATTTCAAAATGTCAAGTGTATGATAACGCTTATACGAGCTGTTCTTTTGATATATATTTTGTACAGGAACACTTTTGAAGAGTCAAAAACGAACAAGAAATGTATAGTGGTTTACTATATGGCAGGGGAAAGAGTTACGAATAGATTGTTTTACTTAAAGTAAAGTTGGTTTGGGGAAGGTTAGAGGAGTTGTGGGAGGTAAGGAAAGAGGGGGAATAGAGTAAGGGGATTGGGAGTAAAAACTTTTTAAAGGAAAAAGTCTTTCGAAAACATAGGAAGGTGTAGCAGTATGTGTATATGGGGTGGGCAAAACTACAGCACGCTTGAGCATCAGGGTGGAATGGGAAGAAGGATGCTCAAGTCGTGACGTAGTTTGTTGTTAGGAACCAGTCAACATCGGGGCCTGGAAGAGAGAAGACGCCATGTTGTATGAAGGCTGTAGAAGTTGTCATCAAGATGAAATAAATCTCTATTTATACTCAAACAAAGAACTCGTTAGTCCTATTTATCTGTGCGCTGTTACACATCCCATATTCCCAGCTACTCCGCCTTCGTCGTATCTGTCAGGACGATAATGACTTCCTCGAGAGAGCCCACGAAATGCTGGACTTTTTCCGCAGACGGTCCTACCCAGAGGACGTCTTGTCGACAGCTTTCTGTCGCATAACACAGGTCTCGCGGGAAATGTCCCTCCAGAAACATACGCGACCTCCGAACAATGAACTCAAGCTTATCCTCACCTTCCATCCACATGCCTATGCCATCAAGCACATTTTCCTGAGACACTGGTCCATCTTGGAATCCGATCCTACCCCTCGTGAGGTATTCTCCAATGGCCCCAGGGTAATTTTCCGCCGTAACCAGAGCCTCAGAGACCACCTTGTGCATAGTCGCCTCCCCACGGTTACTTCATCCGTGGGCACATTCGAATGCCATCGTAGGAACTGTCTGACATGCCCATACGTTGGTCAGACACCAGAGATTTCATTTCCCCGAGACACCGTCACCTTGAAGGATTCTTTCACTTGTACATCCCGCAATCTGATTTATGTTATCATCTGCAAACGATGTGACATGAAATACATTGGCCAAACGGGCAGACGTCTTGCTGATCGTTTTAGAGAACACCTCAGAGACATCAATCAGGGCGCTGACAAACCTGGCCCCAACCATTTCAATTCCTCCAACCATAATGGAGCCGACGATGCATGTGTCACCGCGTTAAAACCCTGCTTCTCCAATAGCTGCGTCAGACTTAAAATTGAATGCCAGCTAATCAACAACCTGGGATGCATCCACCCAGCTGGCATTAATACTGTTGTGGACGCTACGGTATAACTGTGGCATCTTCCCCAGTTGTTTACACTATCTATTACTATGCTGTCGTCCCCCCCCCCCCCCATATCTAGACTTAATTGTCCCACATTCCTATATTTTCATAGCAGACTGTTCACATATTTTTTGGCTACTCAAATCCTTTTTGGCAACCCATTTTTAAATTCTGCAGCCACAAGCGTCTTCGCAGCTGGCCAAGTCACCTTTTCTGCCTCACATGGTAGTGATAGGTCGTGTGTTTGTGTTTTGTAGTTGTTTGCTGTATCTCGTTGTTAGCTATCTGTGTTGTCATTGACAAAGATTCTGAGAATCGAAACGTCTGTGTGTCATATTGTACGCGTTCGTGTGTATTTTATCTTATTTTATTATTCATTTTTTATATTTATTGAGTGCTTCTGATTTCGGATTTTTACATGTATTTCGCGACACGTGGATCTCCCTGTTTAAGGTATGTGAAACTTTGTTGTTGTTTAGTACGTTTTTCTCTCAGGAGTTTAAAATACCGATTTGTTTCAAATTCATATTGTTATATCCTGCCATAAGAGTTGATAATGAAGTAAGCCAATATCAGCCTATTAAAAGGGGTGTGAGACAGGGATGTGTAATGTCTCCAGATCTGTTTTAACTGTACAGTGAAAGTATTTTCAGAAATATTGAAGATATGGAAGGAATCAACATTGGGGGACGATGCATCAATAACATTAGATATGCAGATGATACAGTCTTGATTGCAGACAATGAACAGGACCTGCAAAATTTAGTAGATGCGATTGTTACACACAGTGAACAACTAGGGTTAGAATTAAATTGTAAAAAGACACAGATTATGGTCGTCACTAGGAAGGACGAAATACCACAATGTAATATATAAGTAAATGGGAATATTCTTCAACAAGTGAGCAGGTACAATTATCTCGGAACAGTAATAACATCTGATGGGAGATGCCTTGAAGAGATTAGAACAAGAATCGCCATGGCAAAAGTAGCCTTTAGCAAGATGAAAAACATATTGACCAATAAAAAGATGTCAATTGAAACGAGAAAAAGAGTGTTGAGATGCTACATTGAACCTGTACTTTTGTATGGATGTGAAGCGTGGACAATGAGCAGTCAGGCTGAGAAACATCTGATGGCTGTAGAGATGTGGTTTCTGAGGAAAATGCAAAGAATACCATGGACAGCCAGAAAGACCAATGAACAAGTCCTCCAAGAAACAAATGAAGATCGTAAATTGATTAGAGAAATTAGACGTAGACAGTCAAAATTGTTTGGGCATGTTATGAGAAGAAATGGATTGGAGAATTTGGTGACAACTGGTAAGATCGAGGGGAACAGACCAAGGGGAAGACCTAGAAGCAAGTACATGGATGGCTTGGCCTTGTGGCATGGTCGAGACAGAAACACGGAGCTGATCCACGACTCTGGTGATCGAGTGAGATGGCAGAACATGACCGCCCACGCTTACCGGCATGGCACATGATGGATGGATGGATATCCTGCTGCAGCCGCTGCTTTTTCTTTCTATTCCATATCATTGAGAATATGGGAATATGAGAGAAAGATGAAGGGTTAGGCGGGTATTTTCCCGGAAGAAGGAAAGCATTGACAAGGCAGTGGGCTCATATCGTTTTACGGACAAGAGAAGGACTAGCCTGCAGAACGCCTGAAGGAAGAGGACATGTCGTGCCAGTAGGTGAGGTGGACACCTCCAACTGAGATTATAGAAAAACATCAGGCACACAGGATAGCAAGGGTGGACTACCTGAGCTAAGGAAAGGATCCCTTCTCCCTTTGCTTATAATTTCCCCCAAACCCAGCTCTTAGATGAGATAGCTATATGGTTTTTGGTCCTATTTCTCAAGAGTGGCGGTTATGCTGATTACAAAACTGGGCAGAGACCTGTATGCTGATGGTGGTTAATCCGGAGGAACAGCATCATTTTACCTCAACTGCTTTTCCTATGCCACAACCCTACAGCCCAGGAATGAACAGCTAAGTACCTGTCAGTACAGTCTGTGTTGTCCAGGACTATAGAACCTAGATACTCCCTGTAACATCATCCCACGTAGGACCTACCCGAGAGCACTTACTTCTTTAAACGCAAGATCTCAAGAACATCACCTTGGTATAGTTCAGGGTGCCTCAGGAACATTTAGCGTAGCCTTAAGGGGACATTCTGAACAATATATATATATATATATATATATATATATATATATATATATATATATATATATATATATATATATATATATATATATATATATATATATATATATACATAGATGCTATGCAGTGAACTGTGACATACATTTGGTTTAGTGCCATTAATGACTCAAACACGGTGTACCAGAACATTAGTTAGAGTTGGAACTTTAATTCCTTAACTGTGCTGATGATTTGTTTACTACCTCATTGATGGTATTGTTCTAATGTATGTATCTGACATCATATACCACGCTAACACTCACACACAACACAGGAGCACACAACTATATTACCTCATTATAGTGTTTTGATGATGCACTTGGTGTTTTGTGTTTTACTTGGCGTTGTGTAATATTAATTAGAATATATTAGTTACAACTTAAGAGTGGAGCCAAGTGTGGCCGGAAAAATACAAGTATCTCAGATTTTCCAGGGGGGAAAATTTCCCTTATCGGAGTACTGTGAACTTCCGGGGCTCCACTGGCCCTCTGTGAAGAAACTTCACCTATTGATCACAATCCACCCCTAGGGAGTCTTAACGAGCCATTTTCAAGTTTCTCTAACAGTTGGCTATTAGAATTTGGGGATCCCACCCTCATTTCTTTTTTTTTTTTTTAACTTACTACAAACAATGAATTACCTCCTTGACTTCCCGACAATGGAACACAGGATCAAGATCTGGAGAGCTCGTGCATACTTAAAAATAAGTGCAGATGAGCAGCACCCTCTGCATGATGCTATATTCAGAGAAAATGGTGACAGGCTAAAGAGGGGGAAATCATGGATGGGTCGGGCGGAAGATGTCGTCAGACAGGTCTTCAGTCTTACCAGTATCAACCCCGGCAAGGAATGGGTGCCGGTGCCTCCGGCTTTTAAGTGCACTTTCTCCTGCATTATCACACTCGACAGACGGTGCAGAGAGCAGAACCCTGCCGCTGTCAATGCAGAGGTCAGCGCGCTCATCTATGAACACTCAGACAGCCCCGAAGTGCTCATCTATACAGATGGATCTGTTATAAAGCAGCTAAGAAGTGCGTGGGAATTTACAGCCCGTTCAGCGGGCCGAACCGTTCAAGAATCCAGTGGTGCCCACTCTATGACCACGAGCAGCATGACGATGGAGGTGATGGCAGTTACACAGGCTTTCATATGGCTGGAATCACAGCATTATACCAAGGTGTGTGTACTAAGTGATTCAATGAGCATGATTCAGAAGGTCGAAGCTGGATCTGTACGTAGACAGTGGACTGAGTCGCTGCGGAAGTCTGTTTCCCGTAAAGCCACTTTCATCTTCGTCCCGTCGAGGGAAATGAACGAGCTGATAAACTGGCTGTCTCTGCACCCCCTGTAGATGGCCAGCCCATGGATCGTGCCGATGTTATTAACGCCCTTAAAGATATGGCGAGAACAGAGGACTTTGACGTCAGTGAATCCACATTGCTGTCCAGGATGAAAGACTTGGGAGTAAGAATCGGCACGGCCAAGCGCGAGAGGTACATTGAGATAACGAGGTGCCTCGTCAACCAACACAGAACTGACACTATTAGCCACCGGACGCTGATGCATATGCTGGGGGGGGGGGGGGGGGAAAGAAGATCTGTGCACCTATGGACCTGTCCGGAGTGCAATGAAGATGCCCCAACTGATCTGTTTGGCTGGT
This sequence comes from Cepaea hortensis, assembly GCA_963921405.1. Classification (NCBI taxonomy): domain Eukaryota; kingdom Metazoa; phylum Mollusca; class Gastropoda; order Stylommatophora; family Helicidae; genus Cepaea; species Cepaea hortensis. Next base: position 29,069,901 of record OY992888.1, on the reverse strand, counting down.
ATCTTGTTGTCTATATGTGTTATGAATAAGAGAAGGGACAAGAGAGTAATGTGTAAGGTTAATTTGTTGTAGCCCTAAGAGGCCAGCAAAAAAATTTTATAGTAATTCTTTGGATATTATCCCTACATTAAAAGTATACAAACACTATTTAAAACATAAATGTATTACTAAATAATACATTATAAAATGTAAATATGTAAATATTAAACAGATTTTCTTTAAGAAATCTAAAAGAATTTTATTCGTTTTTAAAATATTTTATTTCCGTATTAATTCTCTTATTTCTCTAAGAATATAGGAGAAGTTTAATGTTATTTGCTTAATTATCTGTAGTATTTCTATTTATATTTTTAAAATTCAAGTAATGTCCCTTGCAACATTATTAGATGTTTATGTCCCCTACATTTTGCTTATTTAACTGTTTTTCTTTTAGAAATCTTGTAATTCCGCAGAATGCTCGAACATAATTAAGTGTAGTGATCATATAATTCAACACACCTACAACAATTGTTAGACATTGTTTAGTTTAGTTTAGTTTAGTCGATGGATCAACATAACGGCACACGGGTGCAACCCATAAGTACTCCGTTCTCCTCCTAATTCAAATCTGACTCTGGAGAAACTCAGCTCAGTGCACGAACTCGGTAACACCGGCGAGGATCCTGAAAATACTAGCGTAGATATTTAACTCTAAATTTTTGCCCGGGCAGCGCCGTTAGGCTACTCTTTTTCGATTTTCAACTGCCAAAGAATCTTTTTTACGTGCGCAACAATACACTCGGGCGTCCGATCTCACTACCCAGAGACCAGGGGAAATTTTATTACTAGAACCCGGGACCTCCAGCACTCTAGGCGGACACCATACCTCGAGACCACGCAGCCCCCGACCAATATTGACATATTACAAGACAATGACATGGTTATGGTAATTTCTATCACACTTTTAAGTTTTTTTTTTATTTGAATCCCCCACATATATTTTTTACGAAGTGACTATTCGCAATAGAATTGCGAATAGAGAAAAAATATATTCGCAGTAGAAGTAGGTCACGTGATTATTCCTATGTGTGTGGCTATATTATAATATTTCGTTGTTGTATTAACGTGTCTTCAGTAGCAAAGTGGTAAGTGTCTCCGCCTGTCACGCGGGAGCTTGCGTTCGATTTCCCATCCGGGATGCAACATATTTTTTTTTTCTCACTTTTAGCACCCAGGCAGCGACGGAGTGATCGAGTGTCGTAATCGACGGATCCAATAGATGTCTTTGTGTAACGTTAATTTTATTTGCCAACTGAAATATCCAATCAAGTGGATAATTTTAAATACCTAGGGGCACTTATAACATCGGATGGAAGATGTACAACAGAGATTAAGAGCAGAATAGGGCAGGCAAAAGCCGCATTTCAGAAAATGAAGGGTATCTTATGCAATAAGTCGCTATCAATGAATGTAAGAAAGAGAGTGCTAAAATGCTATATAGAACCAGTTTTGCTGTATGGCAGCGAATCTTGGAATGTAAATGAACAAATTAGGAAGAACTTAGAAGCAACAGAGATGTGGTTTTTAAGACGAATGTTGCGAATTCCTTGGACTGCCAGAGTAACTAACAACGATTGCCTGAAAGAGGCTAATGAAACTAGAACACTACATACAACAATAAGAAAGAGACAAACAGCTCTCTTTGGTCATGTGATGAGAAGAGAGGCATCGGAGAACATCGTGACAACTGTAAAGATCGAGGGGAAGAGAGGTAGAGGCAGACCAAGAGAAATGTTGCTGGATGGATTGAGACGGTGGCATGGAGGAATATCATCAGCAGAGTTGATCCAGAACACCAAAGACCGAGATCTGTGGAGAGCCATGAACGCCTACGCCAGCCGGCACGGCACTTGATGATGAACTGAAATATCGCCACAAATTAACCACCCTCATACTGGCTCAAGCTAAAATTGACTAGTGAGCGGACGCTGTGAAGCTTTCACTGTACAGGGAAAAAATATCTGGAGACATTACACATCCCTGTCTAACGCCTCTTTTAATAGGCTGAACCTATCAATTCTGATGACAGTTTGTTGTTTCCAATATGTTTTTTTTTAAACATTTTTATTTACACATGGATGCCTGGTAACAGTAAGTGTACAGAAACGAAAGTTAACAATTCTTGAATTCACCTGGGAACACAATTATTTGGAGGGATCGTTATTTGTATTGGGGATACAAAATCTGGAAAATTATTTAAGTATTTTTGATATTTCAACAGCACTAACGTAATGTAAAAATAAAACGGGATGCCAGAAGAACGGACAGAAGTAAGAAGAAGGGTGATTCATTAAAAATTACTGAGAATTCGGCAGAATTCTAATGCGAATATAATTTTTCTCTATTCGCAATTCTATTGCGAATATAATTTTTCTATATTCGCAATTCTATTGCGAATAGAGCCTCCCTATTTTTTAAGTGTTCAAACACCTAAGTTCAAAGCACCATTTTCTTCTGCCTTACATCTCCCAAAGAAGCCGAGGCCATCAACCAACTGAGGCCAAGCCATGCAATGTAGACTTGTTTGTGCTTGTTTGGGTTTTGCAGCTCAAGTGTTCTCCAGGCTTAGGGTTCTAAGCCTCACCCAAACCCTCTTTAGTCACCTCTAACAACACACTCGGTAGTTTACACTGTTATAATTCTTTGCATCCCTAAAGGGCTCCAGTAACTCAATCACTGCTCCGGGCATCTAAGATTCCAACATCCTTTTTGAAATACCCCCATATAACATGCAGTAAACCAATTGGAGAATATGACATGTGCCATAGTTTGAAAACTATCGTCCAATATGACATGTGCCATAGCTTGAAAACTATCGTCTCTTGAGCAGATATAAAAAAAAATAACAGAGTTACCACTGTCATGTAGCTGATGACAGCGTAGATGAGTTAAAATGATGAGTGAGTGCATCAATAATGAGAATTGGGAAAGTTTTGAAAAGGTGCACAATGGAGCACCGAGAATAAACGAATGCCACGTCATACAGTACGTAGCATAAGTACTTAACGGTAGTTTTGGGGGCATTCGAGCTTCAGACATAGTACACTACAGACAACAAGATTCGAGCTCCAGCCTTCGTACACTGCAGACGACAAGATTTGTGTGATGGCCTTTGTGAACACAAGCCACAAGTTTACAGTTGCTACCAGCCGACAGTTAGAAGGTGCATCTGTGATACTTTACAACAGGTAATACCCAAATGATTTGACATTAGAACACGCGAGGAGGTTAGGGCCATGTTGCTTGCACCTAGACACATCGACACCACCAACACAAACGAGTTCACGCTCCGTTGCCTAACAGTCCACCCATTTATGTAGGTTTGATTTGCAAGATCAAAGCATGAATGGGAGTAGCATGTGAAAGACTGAAGACTAGATCATCCTCTGCATTCCTTAACGTTTTCTGATACTTGCCGACAATAAAGGCGTTGTCGTTCTCCTCATATGGTGTGATAGACTTGTTGATGGACTAAAGTGAGTTGTGCTGTCTCGGTTGAGAAGGCAGTCAGCAGCCAAACTAAATAAACAACAGCCTATAACATCCAGGAACGTGACAACCACACAAACAATTCTCATGCTTTGGTGTATAAAAATCAAACAAGAAAACAAATGCAACACTAAATGCTTATTTAAAAGGGAAACTGTATACATAGTTGAAGTATGAATAAAGTGATACTTTATACATAGTTGAAGTATGAATAAATGGATACTTTATACATAGTTGAACTGTGACATTACGTTAGTCCTTTCTGGCTGTTTAAATATCAAGAATAATTGCTTGTGTCCTTTCATCCGTTTCATTTCCGTTAGTCACAAGAGGCGGCATCAGACATAAAATGGAGTGTCCTTGAGGATTATATAAGCGACCACCTACCCTGCTCTGTACTGATACCTTAGTCCAGTACAGTCAGGACTCAAGAGGAAAGACTAACTAACTAACTTACACTCACTTTAAACAACACAATTATAAATATAAAAAGTTTGCATATAACCCCACAAACCCAAAGAGATAAAGGATACTAAGTTCCTCGTTTTCAATGTGATCCTGCCCGTTATAATTAATTTAGTTGTTACTGGCCCATTGGCTTGAGACCATAAATGTGTATAGGTTATGCTGAACATGTTCTCTTGTGATAGAAATGACATTGCACATCAAAGTTGCCTTCTATCATGAGATTGACATTTGACTTTCACCCAATTAATTGCTGAACAATTAAAAAAAAAATTGTCTTGCAAGGAAACGAGCCTCGAGCTCCCACCCATCAGACGGAGACACTAACAACTGTAACAAGACCCCCGGGGCTTGGACAGGTTTGTTACTATAATTAATATCCCCAGCCTTTGCTCCAACCATCCCAATAGGACTTTACATCTACAAGGCCCCACACAAGCTGGGACAGCTGACCTTTCCCTCCCCCTTATGGATTCCTACCCACAGGGGGCTCGGACAAGACAACAGTCATACTAATACACAAAGCCATGGCTAACAAAGCAAATTTTAATTTCTAAATCCATCAACTACAACTCATAGAAGGATGGCTGAAAGCCTGGATAGAAGACAATATATACACGAGAAGATCTCCTAATGATCCGTTTTAATCACAGAGCATGTGACTTAAGTTCGTGAGGCTGTCCCGTCGTAGTTAACGACTCAGCCGAGAAACTTCCAGTGTAAAGGAACTCTAAGGCACAGTGCCTTCCAAAGCTTCTCCTCCCACTGTGCACAAGACCTCGGGCTGGTCAGGCGCTGGACTAATGCCTGACAGACACTTCACCAACAATTGAGGATCCTTCCTCGATGACGTACTAAATCACACGTTCCGCTGACAACGTCTGGGTCGACCCTAGAATTCTAGTTGTCCCCAACTGAAGAAAAGTACTAGAACACAATACATCAATGTATCTAAGAGCATGATTGCTCTTCTGTCTCGCCAGTTAATGAGAAACACCTATCAGCAACCTAATCTGGAGCACTGGCTCCATGGTACCACAATGTCACCATAGCATGACTCAACCAGTGAATGTTAGAACAAAACCTGTTCTCATGTAGCTATCTTATACAGTTCGGTAGGTATTAACTACCTTCACAGTTCACCAAGTCTGTCCATCAACTCAGTTCGATAGATATCAACTACCTTCACAGTTCAACTGCATATCAAATTCCTGCTGCCGGTCACATGACCACGTTCATGGCTTCAATAAGGATCAACACTGTAGATTCACCTCTTAGTTCCCGTGAAATTAGACAATGTGTCCCATGACGACCCATCCGGACCGGAAACATAATAAACTGGCCATTATCATGACTGGTAAACACACTTTTCAACATCTGGAATTCATTGCCTTGAAATCACCAAAGGCATCATTGAGTTAGAACAGTACCAGTACCTTACTGGCTGGAACCATTAGACGCTTCAGTCTTTGACCCTGCCTGGATTGGTAGACTGTATTCGTCGGACTCGTTGCGGTGGTCTTAGCCTAGACATACCGGGCTAATCTCAACTCAATTCACTCTCAAGTTGACGCAGGCAAATTCAGACGACTGCTCCCAGTAACGCCACAAACCTTGATTGGCACTGGAACGAGCAAGTCTCTTGGAGTTTACGGTAGAACTCCTGAATCTCCATAGGATCTAACCTATAACAGATCCTGAAACATGGAGGGGGAGGTGTGAGTACTCAACTACAACAAGGACTACACTGCATCTCCACATTAATACATGCCTCTCAGTAATATATATATATATATATATATATATATATATATATATATATATATATATATATATATATATATATATATATATATATATATAATACAATATATATAAGTGATCATCAATATCATCGATCCACTCTTAACTACAATGTACAGACATGAGGCTGCAAGAGAAACCATTACTAGACAAGTGTATAGTCAAGTGACTAGTCTGGGCTACAGATAGCCCAATAATACCAGAGTAGACTGTATGACTCTGTCATGGTATCCTCTACATCAGTGGTTCTCAACCGGTGGGGAATTCCCCCCTCCCCAGGGGGGGGGGGGAATTTCAGGGGTTCCAGGGGGAATGAAGACCATTTCAAGATCGTGTTAATACAAGAACCGATTACTTGACATAGTTTTTCCCTTCATACTTTACAGTTATGTATGTCTCGTCCTTCTAAAATTCATTTTATAAAGTAAGTAGACCCACAAATCATGTTTTATGTGGATGTCTAGACTTGTTTTAGTATATGCTATTACATGTGCCTTCCACTTTTACGTATACGGTGAGGGGATTTTTAGATAGGAAATATGAAAATGGGGGGGGGGGGGGTATGACGTTCTGAAAATACGGTGAAGGGGGTAACGGGCCAAATTGTTGATAGGAAAGGGGGGAATGGCGTTCTGAAAATATGGTGACGGGGGGAATGGGCCAAAAAAGGTTGAGAACCACTGTTCTACATGGTGTCCTTCTACTTCTCCACTTCAACTAACCAACCGCAATCTTGAAATACACCTACTTCACTTTTGGTGTAGAAATTATCCTATCTAGGAGGTGCCCAGCCGGACATATCCTCCTCATTCATACAACTCAACAAGTAATCAGTCCCTTCACCCATGGATCAACTACTTAAACATAACTTATTAATAACTATATACCATTAATAAATTATATACCTTATAACTTATTAATATCCATCCATCCATCATGTGCCATGCCGGTAAGCGTGGGCGGTCATGTTCTGCCATCTCACTCGATCACCAGAGTCGTGGATCAGCTCCGTGTTTCTGTCTCGACCATGCCACAAGGCCAAGCCATCCAGGTACTTGCTTCTAGGTCTTCCTCTTGGTCTGTTCCTCTCGATCTTACCAGTTGTCACCAAATTCTCCAATCCATTTCTTCTCATAACATGCCCAAAAAATTATGACTGTCTACGTCTAATTTCTCTAATCAATTTACGATCTTCATTTGTTTCTTGAAGGACTTGTTCATTGGTCTTTCTGGCTGTCCATGGTATTCTTTGCATTTTCCTCAGAAACCACATCTCTACAGCCATCAGATGTTTTTCAGCCTGACTGCTCATTGTCCACGCTTCACATCCATACAAAAGTACAGGTTCAATGTAGCATCTCAACACTCTTTTTCTCGTTTCAATTGACATCTTTTTATTGGTCAATATGTTTTTCATCTTGCTAAAGGCTACTTTTGCCATGGCGATTCTTGTTCTAATCTCTTCAAGGCATCTCCCATCAGATGTTATTACTGTTCCGAGATAATTGTACCTGCTCACTTGTTGAAGAATATTCCCATTTACGTGTATATTACATTGTGGTATTTCGTCCTTCCTAGTGACGACCATAATCTGTGTCTTTTTACAATTTAATTCTAACCCTAGTTGTTCACTGTGTGTAACAATCGCATCTACTAAATTTTGCAGGTCCTGTTCATTGTCTGCAATCAAGACTGTATCATCTGCATATCTAATGTTATTGATGCATCGTCCCCCAATGTTGATTCCTTCCATATCTTCAATATTTCTGAAAATACTTTCACTGTACAGGGAAAACAGATCTGGAGACATTACACATCCCTGTCTCACACCCCTTTTAATAGGCTGATATTGGCTTACTTCATTATCAACTCTTATGGCAGCTTGTTGTTTCCAATATATGTTTTTTACAAGTCTAAGATCTTTTCCATCAATTTGTAGATCTTCAAGCATCCTTATCATGTTGACATGTCTCACTTTATCAAAAGCCTTTGTGTAGTCAATAAAGCAAAGGTGTAGATCTTTGTTTACTTCTATAGAACGTTCGATTATGTTTCTCAGTATATACACAGCATTTACTGTATCCTTGCCTTCCACAAACCCACATTGTTCTTCTCCTATTTCAGGTTGTATTTTCCTCCTAACTCTTTGCATGATAATTCTTAGCAAAATCTTCGTGATGTGACTCATTATACTAATTGTTCGATGTTGATCACATTCCAAGGCTCCTGATTTCTTTGGGATTGCAATAAATACAGAATTACATAACTCCTGAGGTATATTTCCAGTATCATATATTGTATTAAGCAGACTGGTAACTTGATCTATTCAAAATTCTTCTAAAGCATTAATCATTTCTGTTGTGACGCTGTCTGATCCGGGGGTCTTGCCAGATTTCATATGGTTAAGAGCATTCTGAACCTCCATCTTCAAAATTGCTGGTCCTTCATTATTATTTTGAACATCATACTGTTCGTCTCTGTTATCGTCATACAGGTTTTTCACGTAATCTGACCATTCATGTAATATCTGATCTTTTTCTATTATGACTCTTCCATCTTTTGTCTTTAGGCAGCCTGCTGATGTACGTGTTCTTTGATTAGTAAGCTCCTGAATTCTTTTGTGCATTAGTTTCGCATTGTTACTGTTGTGTTGTTTTTCAATTTCTCTGCAATTTTTCTCAAGCCATGTTTCTTTTGCCTCCTTACATAAGGTTCTCACTTTCCTGTGAATTTCTTCATATTTGGCAGGATTATTTTTGTTCTGTCTTCTTGTTTCCATTAGTTGTAAAATTTCTTCAGTCATCCGTGTCTTACGGCCCCCTTTCTTTACTTTTGGAATAGTTTTTGCTGCTGCGCAACTGATTGAATTCTTCATCGTTTCCCATTGATCATCTACATCTTGAAACAGGATCTCTAGATCAGACAATATATCAAATTTGTTCTTTACTTCTATGTTAAAATTATCTTGTATTTCTTTGTCAGTTTTCAATTTGCACAAGTCATATTTAGGGTTTCCTGCTGTATACTTGACTTTCTTTAACTTTACACTCAATGTGCCTGTAATTAATCTGTGATCACTGTAACAGTCTGCATTTGGAACTGTTTTTACGACTGTTAACGTATTTCGAAACCTTTTGCTAATCAGGATGTAATCTATCTGGTTTTTAATCCTGCTGTCTGGACTCCTCCATGTCCATAATCTTCTAGGATGCTGTTTAAACCAGGTGTTTCCTACAACCATTTCTTGTTCTTTTGCCCATTCTACAAGTATGTATCCTCTTTCATTTCTCTCTCCCAAACCATGGTTGCCTACACTGCATCCATCGCCTTGCTGTCCTATTTTTGCGTTGAAATCACCCATTATGATATTTATTTCTGATTTTTTGCAGTTCTTCAAAGCAGACTCCACGTCATTATAAAATTCCTCTATGCTTTCTTCACTGCTTTCACTTGTTGGGGCATATACTTGAATGACATTTATTTTAAAAGGTCTTCCGTTTAATTTTACTAATAGGACTCTGTCTGACACAGCATGATATCCTTTGACAGAATTTGATGTTTGCTTATCTAATATAATGGCTACACCTCTTTGCTGTTCTTCTCCCCCAGAGTAAATAATCTTACAATCCTCTCCTGTCCTTATCCCTGCTCCTTTCCATCTCGTTTCCGATACTCCTAATATGTTAATCTTCTCTCTCCCCATTTCTTTTTTGATGTTTTCTAATTTTCCATCTGCATTCATTGTTCTAACGTTCCAAGTTCTAAGTTTATTAATATAGTATCAACAAATTACAAATCATGAATTGTTAAACTTAACTAACCAACTCATAACACAGCCATAGCTTCTGTTCTGGGATCTCCGTCCCAGAACAACGTTAGACCTTTATTAATTGACCTTCATCCATGACGGTCAAGTCTGTGCCGGTCTAGCACAGATATGGTGGCCATCCACCGGAAACACTTTCCCCACAGCTGCTGTGGGCCCAGCGCATCTTAGTCCGTGCCGAGTAAGGCCATGTCATCCATTTTAGAGCAGCTTCCAGCCCCTCATCCCCCCAAACTCCAGTCCTTCAAATCCTGTACAATTACCACAGATGACACTCCTACTTCCTCACTGCAGTGCCTAATTTATCCATTATCAGAGTCAGGTTTCTTGAAGAGGAGAATAATAGAGATAGACCAGGTTCTGTACATAGTTCCGATCGACATAGACGCAACGGCCTCGATTACAGAGCGCCGCACCGCTCTCGGGCGGGTATGTTTATTCAACCAGTGGTTTACGCACAATCCCGTTTGGTCGGACATGCAACCTAACGGTCGGTCGGGCAGGTCTAAAAATCAGTCGGTTGGCTAGACATACGCACGATTGGATACGTATGGTCACTCTGGCGGACAGGCATGCAAACAAGTAGTGACATCAGGCATCATAAATACTTCCTATCAACCGCTATTCCGTAAATACAAAATAGTTCTGCCTAGGAGGAATAGTACTGGCATCTTCACACAGCAAGTACATGCACATCCAAATGAAATAACACCACCTTGTTTCCCGGAATGATATCAGACATAAGTTACAAACCTATTCTAGCTATGCAAATGGCATCACTATCAATTGATTCTACCATCACAATGTAACGAATGTCAAAATTCCTTACAGCTCTGAGCATGTAATCACTAAACCAGATAGTTAACACATATGTTACACAGTTGGTAAATTACCCGAACATACTTACACATAGCAGTGAAAACATCCACGTACCTGTCACTAACAATGCAGATAATTGTTCTCTAACATCAGCAAATTCTATCAGATCTACTAACATAGGATTTACACACGAATCAGATTGACCACGCGTATACAAGCCTGATGTTTACACACGCTCACGACAGCTGGCGTTACCGGACGCGTCTGACCATTTTTTTCCTAGCCGATCAATAACAGCTAAATTAAAATGCAGACAGGCGACGGTTAATTTATGCGCTCCGCGGAGATAATGATTTCGGTCGGCGATTAAACGTCTTCCGACAGCTGCCAACAGTATATTTACGGACAACGGCTAATACTTAAAGTAATTCAACATTACCTGTGATTTTGAAATCACATCACTCCACTGCAGGTGTCAGCTCTGACTGCCATAAAGACATCTCTTGTAGCAGTCAGTTTCTGTGGCCGCTCTAGACGATATCTGACTGACGACTGACGTTTGTTTGTGAAGTGCGCAGTCACAATTACCACGTCGGGTTTCGAGAGTTTCAAGGATCATGTACAACTCCAAAACCTCGTGAGACACGAGCAATTGTGAGTCCAACATGCCAACAAACACGTACGCACTTGGCTTAGGACATTCCAGCATCTTCCAGAAATGATCCGAATTGTGACATCACGGACTATTTTCCGGGGAATTCCCTAGTTATGATCACCATATCAAGGGAGACTAACCCGGCTTATTCCGAACAAAGGGAAATAATTCAGAGAGTAGACTGTATCCAGTGGGGGCTCGTCCGGGATCTACTCTTTGTTCTGACAACTTGTAGGAATAGGTTATAGTGTCATCTATCCTATACCTATGGTCTACTTGACGAGTAGGGCTACTGATACCCTTTCTTCGACGTGGACAGACATTTAGTTAAGTTAGTATAGATTGTTAGTTACATTGTTGGTTACCTTGGTAGGTAGCATTGTAATTTTCTATTAGCATATTGTTTGCCTTGCTTATCTATACTTAGGACTTAGTTATGCTAAGCATGGCTACTCGGACTTTAGATTTGTCTAAGGTGCGAGCATCTGCAACTCAGATTGGATTAGAAGGTGAAGCATTGAGAGCTTATGTACTTGAAGTAGAACGAGACTTCAGAGCTGAAGAGAGAGATTTTGAATCAACATCATCAACACCACCATCATGATCTTCCACTTCTGCCGTTAAGCGTCGGGGGGGGGGGAATAGTGTTTGCGTTCCAGCGCCGGGAGGTGGCACTGGATAGTGTCATTCCGTTTCGTTGTACAATGTCTTTGATGTCGTCAATCCATTTTCTCCTTGGTCGTCCTCGTGGTCTTGTCGCAGATGCTCTTTAATGTAAGGCAAGTGATGATACTTGCTGGTGTTGCATTCTAACGACATGGCCAAACCACTTGATCTTCTGTCTTTCAATACATGTGGCACAATGTATTGATCCCACAGTCTGTCTGATAATATCATTTCTTACTCGGTCTCGGATTGTTAAGTTGGCAGCTCTCCTCAGGCATCTCATTTCGCAGGTGTTGATTTTGCAAAGGTGTAATTTTGATGAAATCCAGGTTTGAGATTGGTAGCATAGGGCTGGTTTGAATATGCTGTTTTTTATCTGTCGTTTTGCGGACATGGATGTTTGGATGTTTCAGTAAGGGTTGATATGTAAGTGCACTAACTAGCTTTTTGACATCTGATTTCAATTTCTCTGTCCAATCTGCAATCTTCTGTGATCATACTTCCAAGGTATTTGAATTCTTTAACTTGTTTCAGAGTTGTTATATTTATCTGTATACTTTGAATTAACGAAAATGTATAATATAGCCACACGCTTGCCCCGATGACGTCACTGCGTTAAGTCATGTGACTTGGCAAATCACGTAACCAGTCGGGACATTTCAACTATGTATAAAGGGATACTTTATACATAGCTGAAGTATGAATAGTCACTTTGCATTTAAAATTGAGTAAACACATTTAGGATCGGGATCAAGATGGCGGTGTAAACCGCGTCGCTCGATTCAGAGATTAATTATGTGTTCTGTGCGTGTTTCCTAACATCAATCTGTTCAAATAAGGATGAACCTAAGACAGGTCCAGCAAACCGGTAGGGAATTTCTTTGTTCAAGTACTATTGCTCGAGAATTATGGAGGAAATTGAAAGAAAAAGGCAACTCTTATCTACGTTCACGCCGGAAACAATACACCCAAGCCGAACAACAACAAGCTACTAACAACAACTGCTAAGCTTCGAAATACTTCAAATAGATAGGAGATTTTCTCGACTTGGAATGTTACTGGTCTAGGATATAAGGAACCAGCTGTCGTAGAGTTTATTAAAAAATCTAATATTCAATTATTAGGACTCGCTGACACTAGGAAAAAGGGGCAGACCACGAAACGAACACATGAAGGTTACGTTCTTATATGGAGTGGCGTCGACCAGCGAGCTACAGCTAAACATGGAATGGGTTTTTTGTTACTGTCATGGAACTGCTGAGAATTCACCTAGCAAAACTCCCAAAAGTCAAATTCCCCTTTTTCAGTAAGCCTAGAACAGCCGATCTAGTCGAAGGGATACAACCGAGGTATTAATGTACCCCACGCAAGGGCGATTGGTGGCCCTTGACTTCTAGACTATTCTGGTGAGTGATGCTCAACCCAACCGGGTCCGCTAACGAATGCGCAATAACCTTCTCAGAACAAAGACCGGCTCAGTTGAGATCCGGCCTTGCGAGCAAGACGGTGTGTTTGGACGACTGTGTTAATTCGTAAATGGGAAAGAGGAAGCGAGTGTCTTGCTGTTTATCAAAGAAAACTGACAGAACGTCCAGTGTTGGGACGGGAGCTCCTCAATTCTAAATGCGCAGTTTGTCGTAAGGTACGTGAAACATATTTAGATAAATAATGTGTGTCGCTACCGCGTTGAACCGAAGTTGTTCGACCACATGTCCCGCCCGGCGCACAAAGGTCAGTCAGGGGTGAACCTATGGGCTTGTGTTTTAACTTAACACTGCAGGCTAGTTGAACACGATGGATTGTAGGCCTGTTTTTACGTTACAATTGTACAAGTGCGTGAATGCGTGTTATCGCAGCTAAAAGTAGTTAGGTAAACTTAGGACAGGCCCAATAGTGTTAGTAGTCCGAGTACACTCCTGGGCGGCCTTAGAACTCTAACGTAGTCGACACAAGCGGTTGACGGATGTTATTGGTTGCCGTGACGGAACACCTTCTTGATATACAGTTGGTTCCCGAGAGGTTGACACTGGAGAAACTGGGGAATGCGACAGAGCTGGTCACCACCAGCTGAACACCGTTCCAAATGCTCTGACCCTAACTAGGGGAGGAGGGAACGGGACGTGGACTTCCGCTACAGGGGGATTTCCCTGTATCATCTATTAAATTCCTGGATCAAAGCTCGAGCTCCGGGAAACTAGTTGTATAGTAGGTAAACATAAAATAGAACCAGGGAGAGGGGGCTACCTCCGAGGGAGGGGAATTCGGTGGTCACCGGTCCTCCTTCAGGGCCATTCTGTCTCTAGGTATTTTTAACCTACTAACCTGGTATATTATGTCCTTAGAAGTCTTTTTAAGGACAGAAGGATGTCGCCGACACCAGGACCAGATACACAGCCCTACCTTGGGCGGGTTCGAGACGGAGGACGGTTCAGCCAGCACTTGTTAGGACCCAGACCTAGTTCAGTTTTGGCAGTGGATCCTGGTCTGTGAGGCTGCCGGCCTGGTCATAGCGACACCGGCCTATGCTGAGTACACATAGGTAACGTGTACCTCTGGGGGTAAGTCTGTGTCACGATATTCACACATGGTGTTATCTTTGGCAGATTCTACTTTCTGAGAGACTTACGTGACGGGACCAGAGGAAGATGACTTGGTGAAGGCTAAGTGACTGGCTTACCTATGTGACGTGAAGTGAGGCTTCTACACCACACCACGTGCCGGGAAGTCACTACGCCACAGTCCAGTCCCGTCTTAACCGCTAAATGATCTTCAGTCAGTCCAACAAGTTTTATGATGGCTACTCACGGGCGAGTATCGTGTCCTCTTGTCTGTGATCATTTTTGACATTGTGACCCACTAGCCAAACGGGTAGAGAGGAACTACCTTACTCTTTATTTCAGGATGGCCTGATGTTCCGGGAAGAGTTTACCCGTTCGTACTAGGAACATTGGTGACCTTCATTACAGGGTCACGCGCTACTAGTACTGACTTTGAGTGACAGAGTCAACTTGAACTGTGCCAACTTTCTGTGCTTATAGGCCCCGTTATACCCATCCTGATCCCATTAGAGACCACCATCTGTGTCCAGAACTTTGACATTGTTAAATGTGTGTGAAATGTTATGGTGGCTTCTTAGGACCGTTGTCTAGCACAGGCCTTACCAGTGAAGCTTGAAGGACAGGCCTTTAGAACTTCTACAGGGATGTTAGTCCAGAGTCATCACGTACCACCGCAACTTGGAGTCACCACATTGACGTGCTAGTCATTTCAGTTGAATCTACACCTCGGCAGAGATATTCCACGCTACGTGTGCAGATGAGTGACCTCTTTAACCTTGTGGTATCGTAACCAATGTACAGTGATGAGTGAGACGGCCTGAGGCTGATCCAGACAGCCTTTTCTTCTATCACCTGGCGGCGGCCAGGATTCTCTCATGAACATTCCCCTTGTTGATAATCCTCTTGTACATTATATCATCTAGTCATTATGTGTAGACACCAGAGTCGTGTCATCTGTTCTGGATGAGAGGTGAAAAAGGTATTGTCCAGCGGTTGATAGTGAGAGAGACAGGAATCCAAGGGCTGGTGGGGTCTGTAGACTGAGATCTATTGTATTCCCAGAGTGCATCTATTCCGTTATTAAGATGTAATAGTATGCTTCCCTCACCCCAGGAAATACTACGACAGTTACATCCAGACAAAGCGAAAGCCATTATCAACACTAAATTTATTTTGAATAACGAAGACACAGACAATAGATTGCACGATTTATTGCCTGGCATATTTCGCTGCATCTCGTCAGGTAGATACTGCAGAAATCACACAACGTAAAGTGAATTAACTAGATAAATCCTTCAAACTGCAATATACACATGTTCGCACAGTAATTTCGATTGTTGTAGTAGGCAGAACTGTGTGTGCGCTTGAGGTTGGCCAGCTTAGACTGGGTTTCTTCTAACTGGTTTTTTGTCAGTCGTCTCAAGTTTTTTCTTGTTGGACATATTCTGTCCGCCCTGAGAGATCTGAAATACCGGTGAGGGAATATTCCCGTCTTTAGGCATTCCTCGAGAAATCTCAATCGACACTTCGGTACCGATATTTTACACATCAGCTTGAGTAATCCATCCAATCGCTTCACAGTTGGTAATGGGAGGCAACGTTTCAGAAATTCAAAACAATGTTTTCCCGTAATGTCAAGGAGACAGATGAACTAATTGTGATGGGTGATTGTAACGGACGAATAGGCACACGAAGAACACCGTGGGATGATTGCATGGGGCCATTCATTCAGCGACAAAGAGACTGATTGTAACAGCAATGGTCAACATCTACTCAACATATGCTCAGAACATGGACTAATAATAGCAAATAAGTTTTTTCAACATCGTCGTAGCCGCACCAGAACCTGGTATAAACGGAATGACACAGACCAGAGGTTCCCAAACTTGTGGCCCGCCAGATGGTAGTAAGTGGCACGAGAGGCCTCGTTATTTAAAACAATATATTTTAATAATATCAAAAAATGCATTCGGATCTTCCCGTCCGCGAGCGATAATTTATTCTGCTCGTGGTTGTTATATTCAGATATTATCGAATGCGCCTATTCAGTTCGCAACCTTCAGCTGATCATATGATTTCATTCTGGCGACTATTGTCTGTCGAACAATTTGAACACTTGTGTTCATTCGCTCAGAGATACATTTCTCGTTTTGGTTTCTACTTACAGATGCGATCAGTCATTTTCCGCAATGGCTGTTATAAAAAAACAAGCTACGTTCCAGACTCACCGACCGTAATCTATCTGCGCTTATGACTTTGGGCACAACAGATTTGTACCCAGACATTGATAAACTGGCATGATAACTTAAGTAACTGATTATGAAGAACAGTTACAATTGTAAATTAATTATATTAATAGCGATTTTCGAAACTGATTTAACATTTATTATTAAATTAACTTTTGATTTTAACCCAAAAAATGACCGCAGAGTAGTACTGACACTGACTGTATTTAAAGTTTTAGAATTTTGATGACGAAAGTTAAGAAAGGTAAGAATGATATTGCATGAATTTTATAATTTTATAGTTCCAGTTCCAGTTCCATTTCATAAACAAAAATTCCAAATTTGACCTCGTCTAACCTGCTTCATCAGCTGTGGTTATTGTTGAGGTACGTGGTTTTTGTGGGTTTATTCACCCTAATTCTTGTCTTGTGAGTCCTATCTCGGACTGGTTATGTAACGTTTGTGTCTGTGACGTCAGCAGTGGTCGGCGGCTATCCTTTATGCTCTTCTGTTGTTATGGTTTTCTTTGTTGATGTAGGCTCCTGGCTCGTCTGGCTGCAGTCCTTATAAGGACTTTTCGTGATCACACTAAAGCTGGGGATCGGTCGGCGGCTGTCCTTTGTGCATGTTTCCTTTTGTTTTCGTTGTTGGTGCAGGCTCCAGGCTTGACTGGTTGCAGTCCTTAAAAGGACTTTTTATTTGGTATTCTGTCTCCTTTTTTGTGCATTTTCTGTAGGAGCTTTTCGACGTTTTCTTTTTCCTCCTTGGGGAAACAGTTTTCACTGTTTCGTTTGCATATCTGCTGCCTAGCGTTTTCTTCCTCCGTGGTCAGCCATGGGACGATTTCACCGTCCTCGATATAGTACTCGAAGTCGGCCTCACAGTTGTAGTGTACTAATGGGTATATCATCGGTTTCCCCCGGAGTTTTTTAGGCTTCTTCTTTTCTTTTTCTTCCCAGCGCCTTCTGAATTCCTGGCGCTTGAGTTCCTCCTTGTCGACTGGGTATTCTGTGCCTCCTTCAGAGATCCGACGGTATAGTAGTTCCCTCTTGGGCGTTGTGGTTGGGCTGCTGGCTTTAGCTTGCTGTTCAGACTCGGTCTCTTGGGTTTCTTCTTGCGGTTTTTCTGTGAGTTCTTGTGTGGCTTCTGTTGGTTTGTTTTGAAAGAGTTCCATTTCAGCTCTATACAGTTCTCTTTCGGTCTTGATAATTTGTAGGATTTCTTCGTTCTCCTTCTTTATCTCAGCCATGCGCTGAATCTCTTGTTTGATGTTGAGCTGGATTTCTTTCATGTCGGCCAGCAGCTTCTCATTATCGCTGGTCGGAGTCGTCGTCAGCAGTGCCTTGACTTGTTTCTTCAACTCGTCTATCTGCTTTTGAAGTTGATCTCTTTCAGCTTGTGCTATACCCGTGGCTGTCTCGCCCCTCTGCATTGCTTCCTTGAATGGTGTCTTTGTGAGGATGGCGATTTTTAAGACGTCTCTATGTCTCTGCAGGTACGGACAGCCCAGGTATCTTGCTCCATGTTTGCCCAGGCAGTTGGCACACTTTCTTTTGTTGTTGGATGCTCGGAAGTCTGTGTCCATCTTGGCCAGCGGACACTCCTTGAAGGCGTGGTGAGCGGCGCAGTATCGGCAGATTTCCGTCTTACTGCGACACGTAGTTCTACTGTGGCCGGCCTTCTGACATCTGGAACATTGCGTGATTCTTGGTATGAATCTCTCTGGTTGCTGCATTCTCTTTTTGAATGATGCTGTGGTCGGCATCTCGCTGCCCTCCGACGTCACTACTGCCACGGTTGTAGGTATCTTGGAGTAGGTGAGAAGCCGCTCCGCCTTCAAGAATCGGATGTGAAGATTCTCTTCACGTAGCTGCTTCAGGATTTCTTCATCTGTCAGCTCCACAGGAATCCGCTTGACAACCCATCGGACTGTTTTCGAGTCGGTGTTTCCGACTCTGGTGTCTTTCTCCTCCTTCTCTGCTGTCTTAGTTCTTGACTGTGTTGGGCTGTCAATCTTCTCCCTCGTAGTAGCTTCAGTGATGGCTGTAGTATCAGGCTCTTTGATGCAGCTAGCAGGTGGGCTCTCGACGTTCTTCTTCTTGTTGTCGGCTCCCACGCTGCACATCTTGGCAACAGCGTGTTTCTTGTTGTTGGTCTTTCAACGTGACATTTTCCCGCTGATCAGGCTTCTTGACAGAATAATGCGACTTGATTTGTTAGCGCTCGCAGTGCGAATGCGTCGTATAATTTTATAAAGTTGTGGCCCACTTAACTACCGAAAATAGTAGAAATGGCCCTCAGCTTGAAAAGCTTGGGAACCACTGCTCTAGATACTTCAATTTCAGAACACAAGTAGAGTATAATCCAAAAACGTCAATTCACAATCCCGAATATATGCACGATAATGGTATCAGCTCCCTCTGAAAGGTTACACTGAAATGAGGCAGAACAAAGGCAGATCTCTCTTATATATAGTAGGTAGGCAAATGGATCGCATTGTTTAGCATCTTCAAAGGGGTCTTGGTTGAAGGAATTCTAAGTACTTGTACACGTTCGGCTAGATCTATCAGTTGATTTTACATCTGTTAGTCGACCCTCTTGTAATAGTTTACTCTTACCTCTCAGAGGGAGCTTTCATAAATGTTGTTGTTACTAAAGCTTACCTGATTATAGGCTTGTCTAATATCATGCCAGATGGCTTCTCTTGTTCACGTATGTGGTAATGTCCTGTCGATTACGTTTGAAGTCCTCACAATTAGTGTCACCGATAGTTATCGGCATTCAGTGTATTGACTTCAGCCGAGGTGTCAGGTGTGCGGCATGTTTTGACTGTGGAGGATTGTTTCGGTGTTACGAAAACAAGATTAAAATCTGCCGTGTACTCTTATATAAAGTAGGTAATCAGACGTAATGCATTGTTTGTTTGATAAATTACACATTCTTATTTAGCGCATGCGTTGGTGGTTAGCTTACATTGTTCTGGACCTTCAAATGCAACTTGTCAAAAATTAGCCGCTGAATGTGGTGCATTGTTGATACCCATTGTGTTTTGATAACCACTAAGTATTCATTAATGAAAAACAATTTCATGTTCTTTCTGGCTGACGTATAAATAAAATGTCGGCGCCATCGTCAAAGAATTTCAAAGTGAGCCGAGCAGACATTGTCACAAAAATGCACACCTCGTATGATAATAGTAGACACTGGTATTAAATAAATGGAATCGGACAGATACAAGTTACATAGGGCATGGCAGCTTAAATTTAAATGTACATATACAGAAATATTAATTGATATTATTAATCGTACACTTTGATATTTTGAATATTTTCAGTCAACATCTTTATTACAATGCTAACAAAGCTACACAGCTGATTACCTACAGTATAGTTCGGGATTGCTGTATGTGCTTTAATTCATTCTTAGCTGTTGTACGGAAATGTATAATAATATCGGGAATACATTGCCACTTATAAAACTTCTTATTTGGATAAATTCCGGAGTGTTCTGTACGTGTTCTCACAAATGAAACTATCTAGAGATGCTTCAGGTGTGGCACACATGCTTCAGGATTTCTTTCGCTTAGAGAGGATTTTCTCTTCTGTTTTTCAGTTATCGTGTTGCTGTGCTAATGTCATATTTGGTCTTCAATGTCTTTTTTGTTTAAACTCTATCCAGCTAAGACTTTCTGAGTATCTCTCTGTTGTCACGTAGAACGCTATAGCTGCTGGTTGATCTTGTTCCATTCTGATTAAATGTACGAACAACTTAATTCGTTTGTGTTCTATTAAGCAGTACTATTCCGACATTTGTTCAAAGTTTCATGTCTAATTTGTGTCTGTTGCGGTATAATGTTATTACTAATGTTAACAAACATGAAGCTTCGGTGAAATTCATAGCGTTGTCAAAACGAATAATTATTTCGTCTCCTAAAGCCTAACTGAATTAAAAAATTTCATGATGGTAATACATTACCGACATACACGTTATTTATTCACAAAATCCTCTTGTAATCACAGTAAATGTTACAATGGATGTTTCCGTGTAGGAAGGCAATAAGTTGCTGCACTTATATTTCCGTCTCATCTCTCTCAGTTTCACGTTCTTGGGACCGTCACGCCTATATACGTATAGCACGTGGCCTGATTAAAACTAGGAAACGAATGATGGTTTCGGTGACATTGCCTGCTTGGTTAAATTATAAATAGAAATTTATTATTTAATTAGTAAACAAACACATGCTAATATAAGTGTTAATATGTTAGTACAATAGTCTAGTGTGTTTTGTGTTGTGCACTTACTACGGGAAACCGGTAGGGAAAAGAAAATGGGGAAGACCAAGAGAGACCCTGCGTAGAAACATCATCAGAGAAGGTTCCTTTAACGGCCAAATAAACATACAAGATCTACAACAGGTGGCAGCGAAACGCCAGACAGGGAGGGCCATGACTCCTGCCCTATGCGCCGCCTTGGGCTCAAGAGGAAAGACTAACTAACTAACTAACTAACTTACGTACTACTGATATATTGTTAAAGCACGTCTGATGTGAGTATTATGAAACCTGTTTATTAGCTGGTTTACTGTTTAAAATCACGTGACGATAATGTTCAGTCTATTCAGTGCACCTAAATATAACATGGTTAAAGTAAGCGTGTCCTCTTGTGAGAGTCACCAAGCAATCGCCAACTTAGAATCCAAACAACCACACGCCGTCTATGACCGTCATGAACTTGATAATTTAAACTATTGGCAGATGCCTTGTTTGCATACAGTTCATAACACATTTATAGCATCGCTTTAACGCACACAAGCTTAAACAATGTTCTCGAGTTAGAAAAATATAAAAGAAGTGAGTAAGGGAACTGTTCCCACAACCTTAAAAGACCGCAATCAACAGAACAGTATCAACATATTTCTACACGCGGAATTAAACATCTGCGTACAAACAGCTAGTCTGCTGTCCATTGTTCCAACACTTGCTGTGCACAACATCGCCCTCTTCAAGGTTCATCAAACATATTCTCGATCCTGTGCTAGTTCTCCTGCCTTCTGTGTATTCATGCCCCTGCAATTTACTTTGTCGAATTTGACTTTTGGTAAACTCACGCCTATATTTTCAGGAATCATACCTTCCATTACTAATATTATCAATTTACAGTGACGCGTTTTATGGCCAAAGTATTACAGCATTGGAGAACTTGGTGACAACTGGTAAGATCGAAGGCAACAGACCAAGAGGAAGACCTAGAGGCAAAAACCTGGATGGCTTGGCCACATGGCATGATCGAGACAGGAACACGGAGCTGATCCACGACTCTGGTGATCGAGTGAGATGGCAAATCATGACCGAACACACTTACCGGCATGGCACATGATGGATGGATGGATTACAGTTTCAGAGACATTGCCCAATTTATGATTCAAGTGTTTTAATGTGAACAGTTTGTAGAATGTCGTTAGTTGTCTACATTTGAGCCTGCCATAAGATTAAAGTAATCATGGACTCCGTGAATGCGTTTATTCTCTTGTGTTTTTAAATCCTGTCGCAGCACGAAGTAGCATATGTGTTGTAGTTTTTGCATGGTTCATGTAGTGAACTATGTGTAAGTTAACAGAGGTTAATGCAACATCTTTACACGTTTTTCTCACACTGATGTGGGCGTTTGTGTCTCTCAACAACCATCGCGATCAAACGTATCACCTGAAATAACAGCAGCTGACCTGCCTGCAATACTATGTTATTTGGTGTTGATTTTATTATCGTTTTGCATGTTAACACCGTTAATCATATTGTTTGTCTTCTATTTACATGTGCAAAGATGGCGAGTATTTCCTTCACGTTTAAAAGTTAACATTCGGGGTCTCAATTTCGATGTAGTTAAGCCGCCTGCTTTGCGCTCCGAAGATTGCCGGTTCGATTCTGAACTCCGTCATTCGGTTCACAAGTGCAAATTTCACGGAGAAACCTGGGGGTCATTGTTGGAGCTATTTAGTTCGAGCTTTATGCGACGCTTTCAACAGGCCGCCCTGCGGAATGAGACCGGGAATATGGGATAACACAAGGTGTAATTAATTCGAGCCTCTCGCCTGTAAACGTTTTGTTTAAAGTGAATATTCACGTTGCCACTCACTCACTAACAACATACAAACTTCAGACTGAAATATCAAGGTACTCCACGCCAATCTTGTCAAGAACGTTAAGTGAATTTGTACATTTGAGCATATGGAAATATTGTAAAAGTTTTAAAGAGAATGTTATTACAAATATAACAAGACGATCATGAAGCAGCAAAGCTATGTCCTCTCAATATACATATATTATTGTGGCTACATATGTGATGTCAAACTTGGTTGTTATTGTTTAATCAGTAAAATATACTTAAAGTTCCACAATATCAATTAGAAATGCTGAATACTTGCATGTAGTTTAACATATAATTTAAATAATACGCAATCCTTCATAATTATTGAGCTCTCCGTAATTGAAAACTAACCCTTACCGACTGTGAAATCGACGCTATTTAAGTTTACTAAAAGACTTTTAGTGTTTTGCAGATGTACATATTCAGACATTTGAAAATAAGTGAGTTTTATACATTATGACATATGTTCATGTTAACATATCATACATTTTAGCTATTTGTTTGTTAAGTGATAGTTTTCTTAACATGTTATTGAAGAATGCATTTAATTAATAATTAACAAAGGCTTTAGTTGTCGCTTGGACGATTGTAAATGATTGAAATTGTACATTTAAGCACACACGGGTATTATAAAAGAGTGAGCACACTTTTATTACAATTAAAATATCTACACAAATTAAAAAGTATATCGCCGGCATACCTTGTTTAGGGTGAAAATCAGCTTCATGCCATATTGAAGCATCTCGCTTTGCGTTAATTTCGATGGTATGATGCGTCGTCCGTTCAGAATGCAATGGTACACTACTGAACTTAAAATTGTCTAGTAAATCACAAAAAGCCATTAAATGCTAGGGTCGCTTGCAGGTACTGTTGAAAAGTCACGCGGCTAACTTTTTGCGTATACCATAAAATTATTAAATATTGAAAGCTACCATAAATCTCATTAATTGTTAGTAAAAACAATATTTAGTAGAAATAATGAGAGAGTTTACATGCATTGTTAATTAGTAAAATTGCACAAAACAGCAGCAAAACACATTAAAATATGATGAAACAAAGAGTACTTACATGCATTCAATGAAGTTCTTGTAGAAGTCAACGTTTTGCAAGTTCTTCAGTAATACTACAGCTGACTGTCTCTTGTCCGGGTCAACTTGCAACGTAGAGACCAAGCAGTGACGATAAGGTTCAGGAACCGTCGATAGCAGATTGATGTCTTCCAGACACTGGTAGACGGTGCTGGATGTTGGCTCTCTCTTCGCCAACATGCACCAGAGCACCACGCCCAGTGAGTACATGTCTATCTTGTAAGAATCCAAGAATTTGTTGTTAGCTTTTTCTGGAGCAATGAAATTAATAGTGCCACTCATGCCGTTAGAACGAATCATAGTATCGCCTGGGGAAAATGAAACTGATAATCCAAAGTCTCCCAGAACAGCGTCGTTTTTAGCGTCGATAAAAAATATTGGCAGGTTTGATATCATTGTGTACTACTCCGTTATTATTGAGATATCGTACAGCACAGGCCATCTGGAGAAAGTACTTGCTGAGCAACTCTTCATTCATATTTCTTAGGTTTGATGCCAAGGTTCCATTAGAGCAGTACTCCGTACAGATAACCAAGTATTCAGGACAACGGGCCGAGAAAGTATGTTTGATAACATGTGGATGATACAATCTTTGTAGTAACGTGACCTCTCTAGTAAATAACTTCGTGTTTCTAATCCCTCCATCAGGCGTGAGTAATGACAGTATCTTCACAGCTCGCTTGTCAGATGGATCATTAGGTGAAGTGATTAGGACAACTTCTCCACTCATACCACTACCCAGAACAGGACCACGAGAAATATTGTATGTGATGAAAAAATCCTCAGATAGATCTACTATATCAGCCATATCTCAAGATACTTCAATTTCAGAACACAAGTACAGTATAATCCAAAAACGAAAATTCACAATTCAGAATATATGCACGATAATGATATCAGCTCCCTCGGAAAGGTTACACTGAAATGAGGCAGAACAACGGCAGTTCTCTCTTATATATAGTAGGTAGCCAAATGGATCGCATTGTTAGCATTTTCAAAGGGGTCTTGGGTGAAGGAATTCTAAGTACTTGTGTCAACACGTTCGGCTAGATCTATCAGTTGATTTTACATCTGTTAGTCGACCCTATTGTAATAGTTTACTCTTACCTCTCAGAGGGAGCTTTCATAAATGTTGTTGTTACTAAGGCTTACCTGATTATAGGCTTGTCTAATATCATGCCAGATGTCTTCTTTTGTTCACGTATGTGGTAAAGTCCCGTCGGTTACGTTTGAAGTCCTCACAATGAGTGTCACCGATAGTTATCGGCATTCAGTGTATTGACTTCAGCAGAGGTGTCAGGTGTGCTACATGTTTTGACTGTGGGAGATTGTTTCGGTGTTACGAAAACAAGATTAAAACCTGCCGTCTACTCTTGTATAAAATAGGTAGTCAGACGTACTGCATTGTTTGTGTGATAAATAACACTTTGTTATTTTGCGCATGCGTTGGTGGTTTGCTTACATTATTCTGGACCTTCTAATGCAACATGTCAAAAATTAGCCGCTGAATGTGGTGCATTGTTGATATCCATTGTGTTTTGATAACCACTAAATATTCATTAATGTCAAAACAATTTCATGTTGTTTCTGGCTGACGTATAAATAAAATGTCGGCGCCATCGCCAAAGAATTTCAAAGTGAGCCGAGCAGACATTGTCACAAAAATGCACACCTCGTATGGTAATAGTAGACACTGGTATTAAATAAATGGAATAGGACAGATACAAGTTACATAGGGCATGGCAGCTTAAATTTAAATGTACATATACAGAAATATTAATTGATACTATTAATCGTACACTTTGATATTTTGAATATTTTCAGCCAACATCTTCATTACAATGCTAACAAAGCTACCCAGCTGATTACCTACAGTATAGTTCAGGATTGTTGTATGTGCTTTAATTCACTCTCAGCTGTACTACGGAAATGTATAATAATATTGGGAATATATTGCCACTTATAAAATTTCTTATTTGGATAAATTCCGGAGTGTTATGTACGTGTTCTCACAAATGAAACTCCCTAGAGATACTCCATGTGTTGCACACCTGCTTCAGGATTTCTTCCGCTTAGAGAGGACGTACTCTTCTGTTTTTCAGTTATCGTGTTGCTTGTGCTAATATCATATTTAGTCTTCAATGTCTGTTTTTACTCTATCCAGCTGAGACTTTCTGAGTATCTCTCTGTTGTCACGTAGAACGCTTTAGCTGCTGGTTGATTTTGATCGTTTCTGATTAAATGATGGAACATTTTAAATCGTTTGTGTTCTATTAAGCAGTACTATTCCGACATTTGTTCAACGTTTCATGTCTAATTTGTGTTTGTTGCGGTATAATGTTATTACTAATGTTAGCAAACATGAAGCTTCGGTGAAATTCATAGCGTCGTCAACACGAATAATTATTTCGTCTCCTAAAGCCTGGCTGAATTGAATAATTTTCACCACTTCATGATGGTAATACATTACCGACATACACGTTATTTATTCATAAAATCCTCACGTGATCACAGTAAATGTTACATTGTGTCACAGAACCACTATGGTTAACGATAAGATGATAAATTTACAAGAGACAGTCTGTGTTCACAGCTGCAATTGTTTGTTGCTAGTAGGGGTGAGATTAGGGGAAAGATAGGGGCCAGTCTTTGAGGATTCCCTGGGAAACCGGGAAAATATGTCGAGTGTTGTTTTGCCGAATAGCAAGACAAAAGAAAGACCGTGGCGTTAGTTGATGAAAGGGGAACAACTGTTCTTGTGAAGTTAAGGCAGATCGTCTGCCCTTGGTAACACCTGTTGTTGACATCGAATGACGTCACTAGGACAATCCCCGACTGAATGAAAACTTAGAATTGTTGCTGCTAGTGTAAACAATGAAGTCGACCTAGGCTGACGGATTTTGAATAGCTCTATCCTTTAGTAGAAAAAGAGAATCTAGCGTGTTTTATATCGATTTTATATTGGTGAACATGTGTCTTTTATGGCAAGGTTTAGATTCAATTTGGGATAGTGGAGTTTTCATAAGGTAATTACTAAATAACATTAGATGTGAATAAGGTAGAACAGTCTAGTGATAAACAGAGTTTAGGATATTAACATAGTGTTGTTGTGTTGTGGTTAGGTATTCAAGGAGTGTCGGCGACAGTAGGAAATCGGCTTGTTAAAATTAACTAGTGTGAGAGGGCAATTAACTCAGCTGGTTGGGAATAGTGAAGTGGGGTGATATTTAGAGAGATTGAGGATGGTTGGGGGATAGGGGAAATGTCCAATGGTGGGATCTTCCAGTGGAGGTCTACTGGGGTACTACGCTTTGCATTTTGGTCTTTCCTTGTCTTACCTTGGCTCGGACCGAGGTGATGAGCTCCTCTGCCCATGACAGAGTTTGGTACACTGTCATATATCTGAGTGAGGCCATCGGCCTACACTCATCTAATAGGGATCAGTGACGGGTTGCTCTCACCTGGTGTGTTCTCTCTTTCACAGGTTCCCTCAGGGTATGACGAAAACCAGTGAAACATTGCAAATTCAAATCCTGGATAAATAAGTGCATGAAGGTTTAAGCTGCGGCCTTAGCACTGGGCCTATGATAGATAAGATCTGACGGACATGGCTCTGGTGAGCCGATACATATAAGTATCCAACGGATGAGTTCTTAGACCAATAGTGTTTGTCTTACACGCCACACGAGACCTGAACAATAGTGAGTGTTTTTTCCACATCATATGGGAAAATAACAATAGGAAGTGTCAAGGAAATTAGT
This sequence comes from Cepaea hortensis, assembly GCA_963921405.1. Classification (NCBI taxonomy): domain Eukaryota; kingdom Metazoa; phylum Mollusca; class Gastropoda; order Stylommatophora; family Helicidae; genus Cepaea; species Cepaea hortensis. The sequence goes on along the minus strand of OY992888.1, from coordinate 29,042,363 downwards.
AGATTCCTGTGAGACTATGAACAATACTTGAGAGAGGGTTAGAACTTTAGGACATTTCTTAGAAAAAAAAATAATGTTAATTTCAAGGGACAGTGTTCGGAGTTTTCACTATGCAGGAATTGTGAAGTCTCAATCTCTAAGAACATTTAGGGACAGTGTTTATGATCAAGTTAGGATCAGTATTGGTGAGCCGATACATATAAGCATCCAACGGATGAGTTCTTAGACCAATAGTGTTTGTCTTACACGCCACACGAGACCTGAACAATAGTGAGTGTTTTTTCCACATCATATGGGAAAATAACAATAGGAAGTGTCAAGGAAATTAATAGATTCCTGTGAGACTATGAACAATACTTGAGAGAGGGTTAGAACTTTAGGACATTTCTTAGAAAAAAAAATAATGTTAATTTCAAGGGACAGTGTTCGGAGTTTTCACTATGCAGGAATTGTGAAGTCTCAATCTCTAAGAACATTTAGGGACAGTGTTTATGATCAAGTTAGGATCAGTATTGGACTATATATGTGATTGATGTCCTGGTATCGTGATTATCACAAGCTACGGGAGATAGTCTACATCTGGCAGGAGGGACACATCGTTTGGTGAGGTCATTTTGTGCTGACTATAAGGATGTTGTGTAGTCCTTACCATGAAGATCGGACTGTGCTCCTGAGCTGTTCATTCTGATTCTACAGATACACTATAGTATACGACACACATTCTACACATACACTTTTCACATACATACACTTTGTTTCAATAAATTAATTGTTATTGATTTTTAGAAGCTAGGGTTGTTCAGTATGTTGTTTTGGGGAAGAATGACAGGTGGCATGATCCAGCGGTAAGTGAGAGAAAGAAAGAGGTGTCCATTGACTGAAGGAGTGTTGTGGACGGAATCTGGTGGATTCTCCAGAATAATGATATGGGGCTAAATATAATGTGGGTGTTGATTCCCCTCACTCAAGGGACGACACAATAAAGGAAATCCACGACACATTGGATGTTTCCGTGTACGAAGGCAATAAGTTGCTGCACTTATATTTCCGTCTCATCCCTCTCAGTTTCACGGGCTTAGGACCGTCACGCCTACATACGTATAGCACGTGGCCTGATTAAAACTAGGAAACCAATGATGGTTTTGGTGACATTGCCTGCTTGGTTAAATTATAAATAGAAATTTATTATTTAATTAGTAAACAAACACATGCTAATATAAGTGTTAATATGTTAGTACAATAGTCTAGTGTGTTTTGTGTTGTGCACTTACTACGGCAAACCGGTAGGGAAAAGAAAATGGGGACGACTAAGAGAGACCCTGCGTAGAAACATCATCAGAGAAGGTTCCTTTAACGGCCAAATAAACATACAAGATCTACAACAGGTGGCAGCGAAACGCCAGGCAGGGAGGGCCATGACTTCTGCCCTCTGCACCGCCTTGGGCTCAAGAGGAAATACTAACTAACTAATTAACTAACTTACTTACTACTGATATATTGTTAAAGCACGTCTGATGTGAGTATTATGAAACCTGTTTATCAGCTGGTTTACTGTTTAAAAACACGTGACGATAATGTTCAGTCTATTCAGTGCACCTAAATATAACATGGTTAAAGTAAGCGTGTCCTCTTGTGAGAGTCACCAAGCAATCGCCAACTTAGATTCCAAACAACCACACGCCGTCTATGACCGTCATGAACTTGATAATTTAAACTATTGACAGATGCCTTGTTTGCATACAGTTCATAACACATTTATAGCATCGCTTTAACGCACACAAGCTTAAACAATGTTCTCGAGTTTGAAAAATATGAAAGAAGTGAGTAAGGGAACTGTTCTCACAACCTTAAAAGACAGCAATCAACAGAACAATATCAACATATTTCCACACGCGGAATTAAACATCTACGTAACAAGACAGCTAGTCTGCTGTCCATTGTTTCAACACTCTTGCTATGCACAACGTCGCACTCTTCAAGATTCATCAAACATATTCTCGATCCTGTGCTAGTTCTCCTGCCTTCTGTATATTCATGCCCCTGCAATTTACTTTGTCGAATTTGACTTTTGGTAAACTCACGCCTATATTTTCAGGAATGATACCTTCCATTACTAATATTACCAATTTACAGTAACGCGTTTTATTGCCAAAGTATTACAGTTTCAGAGACATTGCCCAATTTATGATTCAAGTGTTTTAATGTGAACAGTTTGTAGAATGTCGTTAGTTTTCTACATTTGAGTCTTCCATAAGATTAAAGTAATCATGGACTCCGTGAATGCGATTATTCTCTTGTGTCTTTTAAATCCTGTCGCAGCGCGAATAAGCATATGTGTATTAGTTTTTGCATGGTTCATGTAGTGAACTATGTGTAAGTTAACAGAGGTTAATGCAACATCATTACACGTTTTTCTCACACTGATGTGTGCGTTTGTGTCTCTCAACAGCCATCGCCATCAAACGTATCAACTCAAATAAGAACAGCTGTCCTGCCTGCAATAATATGTTATTTGGCGTTGATTTTATTATCGTTTTGCATGTTAACACTGTTAACCATATTGTTTGCCTTCTATTTACATGTGCAAAGATGGCGAGTATTTCCTTCACTTTTAAAAGTTAACATTCGGGGTCTCAATATCGATGTAGTTAAGCCGCCTGATTTGCGCTCCGAAGATTGCCGGTTCCATTCTGAACTCCGTCATTCGGTTCACACGTGCAAATTTCACGGAGAAACCTGGGGGTCATCGCTGGAGCTACGGAGTTCGAGCTTGTGCGACGCTTTCAACAGGCCGCCCTGCGGAAAGAGACCGGCGCATATGGGATAAAACAAGGTGTAATTAATTCGAGCCTCTGGCCTGTTAACCTTTTGTTTAAAGTGAACATTCACTTTGCCACTCACTCACTAACAACATACAAACTTCAGACTGAAATATCAAGGTTGACATATGCCTGGGTTCACTGACATTAAGGAGAATGACCGGGCTAGTACATAAACAAGTTACCGGGCATGAGAAAGAATAGACGAAAGTTGGAGACAGTGAGGCGAGTGACCTGGCTACGAGAAAACCAACCAACCCTGAGAAATAATGGTGAGGGTGGGTGCAGAACCCCAGAGTGGACGGGGTGAGAGACAGTTTAGTGTTGTGTGAAGTTAGGGGACATAAAAGAGAGTGGAAAACAGTGACAGTGGACAGAGGAAGCTTAGATCGACTTGGGGTCGGATCGTGTGGCGTTGTTCTTCCGAGTTTTGAATGCAGGCCTAAAACCCAGTGAGGGTTGGATAGTTAATGGAGACCTGAACCCAAAGTGGGTTGGATAGCTGGCGGAGGCTAGACCCAGTATGTGGGTTGTATTGTGTGAGGTCCAGCCGTGGATAGTAGCTGGATAACTGACGTGTACATTTGAGATTAATAAGTCCGTGAGAAGGCAATGATGTGTGCTGATTGAGTTGTGAGGAGGATATGTTTATTCTGTGGATTATATTGTTTTCTGGATATAGAACTAAGTTCCGGTTGTCCGTGTTCTGTCTGTATTAAAGGATTATGTGCGCCAAATCAATCTTGTTCACTGACTGATGGATGTGTACTACTGGGGTGAGTTGCATTGTGAGACAGGTGACTAGCTCATCTTACACTCCATAGTGACATACAATGAACATTGACCCTAGACAACGACCATTTCACTCAGTTATTATATAAAAAAACATTGTGACAAAGGTGCTCCACTTCAATCTTGTCAAGAACGTTAAGAGAATTTGTACATTTGAGCACAAGGAAATTTTGGAAAAGTTTTAAAGAGATTGTAATTACAAATATAACAAGACGATCATGAAGCAGCAAAGCGATGTCCTCTCAATATACATATATTATTGTGGCTACATATGTGATGTCATACTTGGTTGTTATTGTTTTATCAGTAAAATGTACTTAAAGTCCCACAGTTTATCAATTAGAAATGCTGAATACTTGCATGTAGTTTAGCATATAATTTAATAAATACGCAATCCTTCATAATTAGTGAGCTCTCCGTAATTGAAAACTAACCCTTACCGACTGTGAAATCGACGCTATTTAGGTTTTCTAAAAGACGTTTAGGGTTTTGCAGGTGTACATATTCAGACATTTGAAAATAAGTAAGTTTTATTCATTATGACATATTTGCATGTTAACGCATCATACATTTTAGCTATTTGTTTGTTAAGTGATAGTTTTCTTAACATGTTATTGAAGAATGTATTCCATTAATAATTAACAAAGGCTTTAGTTGTCGCTTGGACGATTGTAAATTATTGAAACTGTACATTTAAGCACACGCGGTTATTATATCGTTGGTATACCTTCTTTAGGGTGAAAATCAGCTTCATGCAATATTGAAGCATCCCGCTTTGCGTTGATTTCGAGGGTGCGTCGTCCGTTCAGAATGCAATGGTACACTACTGATGTCAGAATCTCCACACCAGATCGGCCGTGTCTTCATCATCGACGCCTGGCAATTACGGCCAGGTACGCCTGTGAGCGGCACTAACTACGCAGTGACGAGAACGGTCAGTTGTTGTACGCGTGGCGCACGGAGTCCACGTAGTGAAGAAACACGACCAACGAGGACTCATTGCAGCTAGAGGGCTGACGACCTCGGACTGTGGTAGAGGACAGACATGGAAGATATGTGCTCGTATTGCTTGTGTGAGTGGATGCTATTAGAGAGAACGCCTGTTTGAGTATAGAAGACTGTGCGCCTGGGACGTAGTGTTGTAAGTTATGAACTGATTCATTGAATGTATATATTTATTGTGTAATGGCATCACCGTTGTGATTGAGCAAAGCCTGTAATGTTTGCGGGGAGTGAGAAGTGCGAATAAAGTGGTTATAATTGTATTCGCCGTGTGTCACGATAGTCATTCTGTGACAGTGTTTGTTATCAGATCTGCTGGTTACTACGAGCCTGTGTGATTGTGAATTAAGACGCTGACACTGAACATAAAATTGTCTAGTAAATCACAAAAAGCCATTAAATGCTAGGGTCGCTTGCAGCGTAATGTTTAAAAGTCACGCGGCAAAATTTTTAGCTATACTATAAAATTATTAGATATTGGAAGCTACCATAAAACTCATTAATTGTTAGTAAAAACAATATTTAGTAGAAATAATGAGAAAGCTTACATGCATTGTTAATTAGTAAATCTACACAAAACAGTAGCAAAACACACTAAAACATCGTGAAACAATGCGTACTTACATGCATTCAATGAAGCTGTTGTAGAAGTCAACGTTTTGCAAGTTCTTCAGTAATACTACAGCTGACAGTCTCTTGTCCGGGTCAACTTGCAACGTAGAGGCCAAGCAGTGACGATAAGGTTCAGGAACCGTCGATAGCAGATTGATGTCTTCCAGACACTGGTAGACGGTGCTGGATATTGGCTCTCTCTTCGCCAACATGCACCAGAGCACAACGCCTAGTCAAATGTTCAGAGTTTGAAAAATATAAAAGAAGTGAGTAAGGGAACTGTTCTCACAACCTTAAAAGACAGCAATCAACAGAACAATATCAACATATTTCCACACGCGGAATTAAACATCTGCGTAACAAGACAACTAGTCTGCTGTCCATTGTTCCAACACTCTTGCTATGCACAACGTCGCACTCTTCAAGATTCATCAAACATATTCTAGATCCTGTGTTACTTCTCCTGCCTTCTGTATATTCATGCCCCTGCAATTTACTTTGTCGAATTTGACTTTTGGTAAACTCACGACTATATTTTCAGGAATCATACCTTCCATTACTAATATTACCAATTGACGCGTTTTATTGCCAAAGTATTACAGTTTCAGAGACATTGCCCAATTTATGATTCAAGTGTTTTAATGTGAACAGTTTGTAGAATGTCGTTAGTTTTCTACATTTGGGTCTTCCATAAGATTAAAGTAATCATGGACTCCGTGAATGCGTTTATTCTCTTGTGTCTTTTAAATCCTGTCGCAGCGCGAATAAGCATATGTGTTGTAGTTTTTGCATGGTTCATGTAGTGAACTATGTGTAAGTTAACAAAGGTTAATGCAACATCATTACACGTTTTTCTCACACTGATGTGTGCGTTTGTGTCTCTCAACAACCATCGCCATCAAACGTATCAACCCAAATAAGAACAGCTGTCCTGCCTGCAATAATATGTTATTTGGCGTTGATTTTATTATCGTTTTGCATGTTAACACTGTTAACCGTATTGTTTGTCTTCTATTTCCATGTGCAAAGATGGCGAGTATTTCCTTCACTTTTAAAAGTTAACATTCGGGGTCTCAATGTCGATGTAGTTAAGCCGCCTGCTTTGCGCTCCGAAGATTGCCGGTTCCATTCTGAACTCCGTCATTCGGTTCACAAGTGCAAATTTCATGGAGAAACCTGGGGGTCATCGCTGGAGCTACGGAGTTCGAGCTTTGTGCGACGCTTTCAACAGGCCGCTCTGCGGAAAGAGACCGGGGCATATGGGATAAATCAAGGTGTAATTAAGTCGAGCCTCTCGCCTGTAAACGTTTTGTTTAAAGTGAATATTCACGTTGCCACTCACTCACTAACAACATACAAACTTCAGACTGAAATATCAAGGTACTCCACGTCAATCTTGTCAAGAACGTTAAGTGAATTTGTACATTTGAGCACATGGAAATATTGTAAAAGTTTTAAAGAGAATGTTATTACAAATATAACAAGACGATCATGAAGCAGCAAAGCTATGTCCTCTCAATATACATATATTATTGTGGCTACATATGTGATGTCAAACTTGGTTGTTATTGTTTTATCAGTAAAATGTACTTAAAGTTCCACAGTTTATCAATTAGAAATGCTGAATACTTGCATGTAGTTTAACATATAATTTAATAAATATGCAATCCTTCATAATTATTGAACTCTCCGTAATTGAAAACTAACCCTAACCGACCGTGAAATCGACGCTATTTAAGTCTACTAAAAGACTTTTAGGGTTTTGCAGATGTACATATTCAGACATTTGAAAATAAGTGAGTTTTATACATTTTGACATATTTGCATGTTAACACATCATACATTTTAGCTATTTGTTTGTTAAGTGATAGTTTTCTTAACATGTTATTGAAGAATGTATTCCATTAATAATTAACAAAGGCTTTAGTTGTCGCTTGGACGATTGTAAATGATTGAAATTGTACATTTAAGCACACACGGGTATTATAAAAGAGTGAGCACACTTTTATTACAATTAAAATATCTACACAAATTAAAAAGTATATCGCCGGCATACCTTGTTTAGGGTGAAAATCAGCTTCATGCGATATTGAAGCATCCCGCTTTGCGTTGATTTCGATGGTATGATGCGTCGTCCGTTCAGAATGCAATGGTACACTTTTTTTTTTAAAATTTGTTTTTTAGCATATCCTTTACAGGACCTCGCTGTCAACACCAGCATCTTTCAGCTGTATGTTAATCCCTTGGCAAGATTACGCTCAGTAGTTTGCCATTGCTTTCTGAGCGGCCGGCTCACATACCCCGTAAGTTACCGATGCGATTCGAACCACTGCTGATTCTCACCGTCATCACGTTACCGACGAGAGTATACGAGATTACGGAGAGAAGTCATAACCTCTAAGCCACTAAGCCAATGGTACACTACTGAACTTAAAATTGTCTAGTAAATCACAAAAAGCCATTAAATGCTAGGGTCGCTTGCAGGTACTTCTGAATAGTCAAGCGGCTAACTTTTTACCTATACCATAAAATTATTAAATATTGAAAGCTACCATAACACTCATTAATTGTTAGTAAAAACAATATTTAGTAGAAATAATGAGAAAGTTTACATGCATTGTTAATTAGTAAAACTGCACAAAACAGTAGCAAAACACATTAAAATATGATGAAACAAAGCGTACTTACATGCATTCAATGAAGTTCTTGTAGAAGTCAACGTTTTGCAAGTTCTTCAGTAATACTACAGCTGACTGTCTCTTGTCCGGGTCAACTTGCAACGTAGAGACCAAGCAGTGATGATAAGGTTCAGGAACCGTCGATAGCAGATTGATGTCTTCCAGACACTGGTAGACGGTGCTGGATGTTGGCTCTCTCTTCGCCAACATGCACCAGAGCACCACGCCCAGTGAATACATGTCTATCTTGTAAGGATCCAAGAATTTGTTGTTAGCTTTTTCTGGAGCAATGAAATTAATAGTGCCACACATGCCGTTCGAACGAATCATAGTATCGCCTGGGAAAAATGAAACTGATAATCCAAAGTCTCCCAGAACAGCGTCGTTTTTAGCGTCGATAAAAATATTGGCAGGTTTGATATCATTGTGTACTACTCCATTATTATTGAGATATCGTACAGCACAGGCCATCTGGAGAAAGTACTTGCTGAGCAACTCTTCATTCATATTTCTTAGGCTTGACGAAAACGTTCCATTAGAGCACTACTCCGTACAGATAACCAAATATTCAGGACAACGGGCCGAGAAAGTATGTTTGATGACATGTGAATGATACAGTCTTTGTAGTAACATGACCTCTCTAGTAAATAACTTCGTGTTTCTAATCCCTCCATCAGGCGTGAGTAATGACAGTATCTTCACAGCTCGCTTGTCAGATGGATCATTAGGTGAAATGATTAGGACAACTTCTCCACACATACCACTACCCAGAACATGACCACGAGAAATATTGTATGTGATGAAAAAATCATCAGATAGATCTACTACGTCAGCCATATCTGTAGATCAGAGGTTCCCAAACCACGGCCCGCGGGCCACTTGTGGTCCGCCAGATGTTAGTAAGTGGCACGCGAGGCCTCGTTATTTAAAATAATATATTTTAATAATTTCAAAAAATGCACTCGGAGCTTCCCGTCCGCGTGCGATAATTTACTCTGCTCGTGGTTGTTATATTCAGATATTATCGAATGCGCCTGATCAGTTCGCAACCTTCAGCTGATCATACGATTTCATTCTGGCGACTATTGTCTGTCGAACAATTTGAACACTTGTGTTAATTCGCTCAGAGATACATTTGTCGTTTTGGTTCGACTTACAGATGCGAGCGGTTATTTTCCGCAATGGCTGTTATAAAAAAAAACAAGCTACGTTCTAGACTCACCAACAGTAACCTAGCTGCGCCTATGACTTTGGGCACAACAGATTTGTACCCAGACATTGATAAACTGACATCTTAACTTAAGTAACTGATTATGAAGAACAGTTACAACTGTAAATTAATTATATTAATAGCGATTTTCGAAACTGATTAAAAATTTATTATTAAATTAACTTTTGATTTTAAACCAAAAAATGACCGCAGAGTAGTACTGACACTGACTGTATTTAAAGTTTTAGAATTTTGTTGACGAAAGTTAAGAAAGGTAAGAATGATATTGCATGAATTTTATAATTTTATAAAGTTGTGGCCCGCTTAACTACCGAAAATAGTAGAAATGGACCTCAGCTTGAAAAGCTTGGGAACCACTGACATAGACCATGACACCTAACTCTTCTCATTTCTTTCTTAATGATATTAAAGTTTGGGGTCTCATCTCATCATGTTCCTCTTGTACCTTGCGGCGTCGAGGTGAAGTATAAACCGCGGGAAAGTGTCTGCTTATGGGCTTCATGTATCGATATTCCCATGGTCTCTGTTATTCCCTGCTTCCATCGTTTACGTGGTCGGCCTCTTCCTCTGCTTCCCTCTGGTCTGTACATCATTGCTTGTTGTTGTATGCTGTTAGTTGGTAACCTACTTGCATGGTTAAATCATGTGACTTGCTGCCTTCTAATGAAATCTAGTGCAGCTATAACCCCCACTTTAGTCCCGATTTCTTCATTTCTGATTTTTTCTCTTCTTGATACATTGAGTATTCTTCTCAGGAATCTCATTTCTGTTGTGATTTTTCTTTCCTCTTTTTCTGTCATTGCCCAGGTTTGGAATTGGTAACAGAGTTGGCAGGAACATTGTGTTGTAAAGTGCTTTCTTAGTAGTTATTGGTACATGTTTGTTCTTTTGGTTTTTTTTAAAGCGACATGTTTGTTCTTTAGTATTGGTACCATTTGTCCAATGAGTTGGTTTGCCTTATTGCATCAATTTTCGATCTCGTCTTCCGATTTGCCATTTGATGATATTATACTTCCTAGGTATTTGAAACTCTTTGCTTATTTCAAGGGATGTTCGTTTAGGTCAGGTGAATTGTTTTTTTCTTCTTTAGTTATAGTCATTACCTCTGTTTTACTTATACTAATTTTCATGTTATGTTCCCTAAACATTTCGTTTAGGTTGTTCATGTGGATTTGCAATTCGGCTTCTGATTTTTCTATTAGTGCTTGGTCGTAAGCAAACAGGAGTTCTCTAATGGTGTAATTTGCAGAGGTTCTTCTTCTGTGATCTCGTCTGCCATGTTCTTGCGGTCTCTTTTTGTCTGGTTCACCACTGTCACCAGTACTATTCAATGCGTAAACGGTGCCGATCACTGAACAACAGTTGGGCGGGAGGGGTAGGGCTCTGTCATTTGCTGACGACATTCTCGTATATCGACAGGGTCGAGATAGACAGGCGGTTGCCAGTGATATGCAGGGTGAACTAGATCGAATTTCCTCATGGTGTGCTGATGCCGGCGCCCTTGTCAACCCTGCAAAGGCATCGGTTACATGGTTCTCCCTAAACAACCATATTGTGAACACAGACCTGCCGGCAGTAAGAATGGATGGGAGCATTTTGAATAGAACCCAGTCAATGACATATCTTGGTGTGAAGCTTGATCGTAGCATGTCCTTCAGAGATCATGTCGATTATGTCATAACGAAAGCTCGAAAAGGTTTGTCAGCAATGAGAGTCATGGCGACTGCCAATATCGAGCAAAGACTGCTAATACTTCTGTTCCAAGGACTGGTGCTTTCACGCATTGAGTATGCCCTGGCCATCCTCACTGTCAGCCCTACACAGATTGGAAGACTTGAAAAGGTACAAAACGAAGCCATGCGCATCATTTTGGGCTGCACGAGAGACACCAGCTGTGTAGCAATGTGACATGTCTCACGCCCGTCTTCATACGAATAGCGAACGCACCATATACAAGGACAAAATAAGAAAGAAAACAGTGTTCTATAGGAAGGACAGACGGCAAGCAGTTTCCTTAAGTTTCCAAAACTTAAACCCCAGGAAGAAAATGCAGAGTGATTCAACGTGAACAAAAGACTTTCGCTGTTCCCCAAAACATAATCTGGTACCTGTCAACTGAAAGACCTACATCGGAGAAAATAGTACCACGGCGTGTGTTGTGATTTCATTCGCAGAGAATTGCATAGGTCAGAGAGCACGGTTGATGTTCATTACAGGTAAAAACTCTGTGCCCGCAACAAAGACAGGAAGGATAACAATATTGTTATCGATAAAATTGGACGGTAATCGGATGGATGTTGGGAGAATTAGTCATTGTCACGTCGAAGGAAATTATTATGGAGAGGATTGGTGGAGACAAAGATTGTGGTGTGAGAAGAGATAAATAACATTACAGCGGCAACTTAAGCGCCAGTTGTTACCATGTGAGACAGAAAGCAGACGTGTTTCATTTTGTGTGGATATAATACGTGTCCTTGGGCGGAAGGTAATCAATAATTAATATGCCTCTGTAAATGGAACAGATAGATATCTTCTATAGAGAGTACTTGTTCTTTGTGATAAGGAATCTTATATATAAATTAGGATGTATGTGTAACAGTATGTGTAGTTTGGGTTATAATTAGGATCTAGTGGGGAATTAGAGATACAGCACGATTGAGCATTATGAGTGAAAGCGGAGAGAGATGCTCAATCGTGACGTATTGTTGTTGTGAAGGGCAGTCAACATCCGATGGTCCAGGAAGGCAGACACGGCTTGTCATCTTACGCAAATAAACAAACTTTTATTCAACCTTCGACTTTATTACTTCTTTCTACACTATGACAGAAGTAAATATGGAGCCGTATGTCCAGGATTCTGAATTGAACCGTCCGGCTACCACGCGAAGTACTATTTAACTCAGAAGATAAAAGTATCAAGAGGCTTTTCTAGAGCCGTGGCGGAATTGTAATGGCATCAGGGAACTGGTAATGGCCGTTAACTGAATCTCAGCCTTCAACGCTTTCCAGGGCCGCGATCTGAACTCTGGAGTTTCAAAAGAAAAGGCTTACTATTTCCAAGCGCCAGCCAATGAACGTTATCAAATTCAAGGGGCCTCCCATGGCCGTTGCATGAATCCTATCGTTTTTCAAGAAGAGCCATCCTGTCCTGGGACCTTGAGAAAATCAGAAATTCAAGTTGAACATTTGTCGGGCTCAACTAATCATGGAAAAAGCCTCGTAAATTCGTGATCGGGCTTCTTGAAACTAATTGTCATTGGGCTTCGGTTGACCTTGACAATTTTTTGGGCCTTGTCAATCCTACGACCCAAATGTATGACCCATCCCAAATGACGATGAAATACCCACTCGAGAATCAAGGAAGGGACCCAACCAGGGGTCGAAAATAATCCAGGCATCCCATGAGACGGGACCCAAGCAGGAAGAGTGTCCAGCAGCCCACGAGAAGGACGAAATTATCTGAGGACGAGAGGGGATATCTGAACTCCGCCACCGGAACTCTGGAACTAATTGTCAGTTGATGCGGGCTCGTGTAAGTGAACTGGATCCGTCAGCGAGCAAAAGAAGGTAACTGTTTAATTAAGGAGACAATTTGTATTTCCTGGATCTCCGGTGATGTGCCGTAATTTCTTAGTTAGAGCAGAGTCTAAAACATTATTGTACTCTAAGAAACAGGTACGAGGATTTATAGTGAACTTTTTGGTTTCAATATGAGTTATTGAAGACAGGGTTCTTCCTGCCTCTACGCTGACAGGATATTGATGGTGATTCGTGTAATTAATATTACAACTGGTGCTCTTTAGGGATTAACAAAGTGAAATTTTTACGATTCTGGAACTAAATAACTAATTGAACAGTTTTATGGACTGTGGGAATTGTGTGTTGTAAATTAGTAAATTTATGTGATTCATAAATAGGGTAATTAATTAACCAGTTTTTAGAAACAAATAATTTGAAATTGTGTGCTTCTTGGTTCTTTGCTTGCTTTCTTTCAGTATTTTCAGCATGGCGGAACAGGACACCCTAGCGCATCCTCCTTAAATTAAGAAATTGAAATTGTGTGTTTTTTTGTTCTTTGCTTGCTTTCTTTCGGTATTTTCAGCATGACGGAACCAGACAACTTGGCCCAGGTGTTGACGGGAGTGGGAACAGCGGTAGGAAAATTAAATATGATAATCAACCAACAAGGATTGACAACAGAAATTTTGAGGTTTAGTGGTCAGGCCAGAGACTTTAAGAAATGGGTTACCTCTATTGAAAAATATGCATACTTAATTTCAGCAACAGACGAGGAAAAAATGAGATTGGCTTATCAGACGGCAACGGAACCAGTTTCGGATCATATAAGGAGGAAATTAGAGGCTAGAGTAGATGAGACATGGGAACAATTCAAAGAAGATTTAGCCAGAAAATACGCAGAGATAACGGATCCGCAACATGCATTTTCGGTGTTGAGGCAGGCTAAACAAAATAGCAGAGAGACGGTACAGTTGTTTAGTGATAGATTGATTAACTTGGCGGAAGAAGCATTTTTAGGACAGAATGTAAGAGGAGAAGAGGTAGAGAGGATGTTAGTGGGAATTTTTGTGGATGGCATAAATTCTGATGGTTTGAAACTTAAACTAATGAGAGAAAACCCTGAGAGATTATCGCAAGCAGTTGATATTGCTGTACAAGAAGAAAATTTGAGACGTAGGTTTAGATTAAGAACAGGACGAGAAGTGGGAAGTAATCGAGATGACAGAGTTGAAGAACCTATGGAAATAGGACAAACAAGATTCGGATGGAATAGGAGAGGAGGTATACAGACGTTACAAGGTAGAAATAGGTATGATAATGAGGAAAGAAGAAATATGAGATACCCTACAAGAGAAACAGTAGGTAACACAAATAGTACAAATATTGTCTGTTGGAATTGTGGTCAACGGGGACATGTTTTTCGGTTTTGTAATAACAGGCGTGTCCAGTCGAATACACAGGGTAGACATGACAATAATAGGGTGAGTAGGAATGTTGTAGATGGATACAGGAATTTTACAGGTACAAGAACACAGGAAAATCGGCGCCCTACCTATTAGGCAGGACCTATGATAGGAGGGTAAATAATAAGGTCCCAAGGGTTAGAGAATATGTTAATAACAGGTATAATAGCTCGAACAGAGAATATTTTCAACTAGATGAAGTCAAGAAATTTATAGAAGATAAAACAGATTATAGCTCTTGTATATTAGAAATAGGAAAGTATAGAGTTCGTACATTAATTGATTCGGGAGCTCAGGTTAGTGTAGTAAAAGAAAGTTTTCTATATAATATAGTAAGAAATTGTAGAGTATTTAAGAGTCATAATAATTTACACTCTGTTACGGGACAGAATTTACAAGTAGTGGGACAAACAATGATAAATTTTAAGTTAGGAGGGATCAACATAAGACACCTTTTTCATGTAGTCAAGGGGTTAAATAGAAACATGTTAATAGGAAGAGATTTTTTAATAAAAAATGGAGTAAGACTTTTATATGATTTACACAAATTAAAATTCAGGGACGTCTATATAGATATGCAAGAAGACATGCATATATCAGCACTAGTTAGAGTTAAAATGACAACGACATTAAAACCACAGTCGGTTAATTTGATACAAGTGAAGCTGAAGAAAAACCCATATTATGTAGAAGGAAACACAGTCAGAATCACTGAATTACAAGAGGAAATAATTGATGAGCCTGGTTTGGAAGTTCCGGATGGAATAATAGCGTTAGATAAACACTTAACCTTTCCAGTTATGGTGATTAACAACACAGGTAGAGAAATTAAATTATACAGAGGGTGTGTAGTAGCGAAAATAGAACAGAACGTTAGTGAAATATTGGCAACGGATAGAGTAGAAATGCCGGGAACTAATTATTCACAGTCTTCTAGTGAAAGAAGTAATAACAGACGCGGACGCGGAAGTAGAGGAAACACACGAATGAATGAATTGATCCATCCATTCAAAAGAAATACAGCACAAATACATTCACTAGATAAACAGACAAGAGAACAGGAATTGTTGGCACAGTTAAAGACTTCACCAGAAAATAAAGAAGTATTGGAACAGTTTATAAAGGAGAATCAGGATGTGTTTGCAATTAGTGATTTAGAGTTGGGGAAGACAAAAACGGTAACAATGGAGATAGATACGGGAGACCATCCGCCGATTAGCTTAAAACCATATAGAACTCCCTTAAGAAATAGAGAAATTGTAGAAAAGGCAATAGAAGAAATGTTGAAAGCAGGGATAATCAAAAGATCAAAATCAGAGTGGTCATCTCCGGTGGTAATTGTGGCCAAACCTGATGGTTCGAGTCGATTCTGTTGTGACTATCGGGCGTTGAACAAAATTACTAAAAATGTAGCATATCCACTACCAGTGATAGATGATATTTTGGGGTTGCTAAATGGCGCTACATTTTTTACGACGTTAGACGCAAGAGCAGGATTTTGGTGCATTCCGATGTCGGCAGACGCGCAGAGAAAAAGTGCTTTCTGTACTCATATGGGTTCTTATGAATTTTTACGTATGCCTTTTGGAGTCAAAACTGCGCCATCTCACTACATGCTCTTAATAAATGAAGTTTTAGAAGGTATGCAAAGGTTCGCTCTTGCTTATATTGATGATATTCTGATCTTTACTTCTGGAAATGTGGAGGATCATTTGAAACATATAAAGTTAGTGTTTGACAGGTTAAGAAAACATGATGTGAAGTTAAAGCTCAGTAAATGCCAATTTTTAAAGACAGAAACAAAATATTTGGGGTATATTATAAATAGAGAAGGTATAAAACCAGACCAGGACAAAATAAAGGTTATTAAAGAGTTACCTGCTCCAACTAACGTTAAGGAGGTACGCGCCTTTATAGGAACATGCGCGTATTATAGGCGGTTTGTCCCAGCGTTTTCAAAAATAGCTGAACCTATTACAAACTTAACAGGCAAGTACGCTAGGTTTAAGTGGGATGATGAGTGTCAAAAAGCGTTCGAGTATTTAAAAAACAGTTTAACACTGGTACCACTGTTGACGCATCCAGACTTAAACAAACAGTTGATACTATACACAGATGCTTCAGACAATGCAGTAGGAGCGTGTTTGGTGCAACCATATGAAGGGAAAGAGTCTGGAATACCAGGGGTTAAAAATGAAAGGCCTATATACTTCTTGTCGCATAAACTTAGCAGATCACAAAGAAAGTGGACGACTATTGAGAAGGAGGCTTACGCAATACATTACGCTCTTCAAAAACTAAATTACTACTTACATAACGCAAATTTTGTTATTAGAACTGACCATATGCCTTTAAAGTCTTTTTTAGAAGCCCCAGTGCAGAACAGGAAAATACAAACCTGGGCATTGAACTTACAGGGATATAATACGAAAATTGAGTACATTCCAGGTAAGATTAACACATGCGCTGATTTACTGTCTAGGATTCCCTATCCACAGTCGTCAGGTGACACAGAAGATGAAGGAGAACCAGAGATTGACGATCGAAATTGGCAAGTAAATATTTTAGATACTGCTATAATAAATAGAGAAGAATTTGATAGTCTACCATCGGAACAAGAGTCTGAACATAGGGAAGATGATCTACACTTAGAAAAATTTAACATGAAAGAGGAGCAGGACCTAGACCCAAAAGTGTTACAAATAAAAGAAAAATTAAGAGAAACAGAAGATAACAAATATAAAAGGAATTATTTGGTTTTACAAGAGGATGGACATTTATACTACATGTCTGAAAGGAACGAACAACTGAGGAAATACATTCCAAAACATTTGGAAAATGAACTTTTAAAGGCATATCATGATGAAAATGGACATTTAGGTAGAGACAAATTGGTGAAGGCGCTTACAAGTAAATATTACTGGCCAAATTTATTTAAATCTGCATATAAATATGTGGATACCTGTGAGAAGTGCAGATTGAGGAACATGAAAACAATAAAGTGTCCCTTGCAGGATACTGACATTCCTCAGTTCCCAATGCAAAAGATTAGTTTAGATATATCGGGTCCACACCCCAGAACATTGTCAGGAAACGTGTATTTGATTCATATAGTAGATGTTTACAGTCTTTGGCCGGAGGTTTATGCAATTCCGGATAAGAGTGCAGATACAGTAGTCAATATTTTTTTACAAGAGTTTGTCCCAAGATTTAGTTGTCCACAAAGTATACTTACAGACAATGGTAAAGAATTTATAAATAAGAAATTTGAAAAGTTGTTAAATGATTTAAATATAAAACATATAAAGACATCATATTATAGACCTACTTCCAATGCTAGAAACGAGCGTCAACATCAGACGTTATATAGCATTATATCAAAGATTGTAGATGAACATGAAAGGGATTGGGATTTGTTTTTAGGACCTGCCCTTAACGCAATTCGTACTAATCAAAATGAAAGCACGGGTTTTTCACCATATTATTTAATATACGGGAGAGAACCGATACTACCTATAGACAATCTATTAAAACCTAGACGGAAATATATGGGTGAAGACTTTCAAGAGGTTATAATACAGGAAATGCATAAAGCACACGTAAGACTAAGGAATAATATAATTAAAGCTAGGGAAAGGCAGAAAAAGTACAAGAATATAAATACAAACTTGCAGGAATTTAAGGTTGGTGATAGGGTCTATTACAAGAAGCATAGGAGAAACTCTAAGTTTGATAATCGTTGGATTCCAGGGTATTATATTTTGGAAAAACTAGGTAAAGTATCGTATAAAATTAAGAACCAGGTCACGGGACATGTAGCAAGGGCACACGTGGAACACTTAAGGAGAGATGAAGAAGAGATAGAGTATAATAATAATAATAATTATTATTCAGACACAAGGTTTTTAGATGAACAACTCGTTAGAGGTGCTACAGTAACCCCAGGCGTTAGAAGAGATCCAGCACAAAATCGCTTATTAGCAACTCCAGGTTTTGATGATACTCAAGAACAGACGATACCGAAAACAATAGAAGAAGAAAAGTTGAATGAGACTCATTATGATAGTATGGAGGAGGAAATAAGTGCTCCGTTTAGGAACACTAGACAGGCAACGAAAAGGAGAATGGATAGACAAAGAGATAGAGAAGTGAAAAGACAGAGGAGAATTAGGGATTATTCAACGAGCGGGGAGGATATGCCGTTACTAGAAAGATCCTTGAGGAATAGTGATCGACAAATTAGATGGGATATTGAACAAAAGAGATTAGCGGCAGCTAAAGAGAGACATACAGACGAAGAAGAAGAAATGGATGAAAAGTCAGAGTCAAGTAGTAGTAGTATGGAGGAAACAAATGGATTGTACGAAGAAGAAGACATTGATGTAGAATTAGCATTGGTTCAAAGAAATTTGGAGTTATTGAAGAAGTGGAACCGTAGGAAGTAGATAAGTAGAGAATATTGCAGATAGCAATTTATAAGTGTTAGAATTCGAAAATGAAGAAGAGGACTCTTGGTATTTTTATAATCAATATGGAGGTAGTTTTGAATGAAGTATATGTATATATTTGGTTATTTCTCTATGGGGTAGAATTGATGGTTGATTTTTTTAGTAGCTTGGACAAATTGAAGGGAAATAATTGGCAGGTAGGGCCACAAGTAAATAGGTGAGTGGATGGTGAATACTACATTAGTATAGATAAGAGGACTTGTACTGTAGTTTACAGTGATTAATTAAGAGGATTTTCCGGGTAGTATGATGTGTTTGGAGTTAGGCTAGAAAAAGGAGGAATTGATGTTTGTACTATTTGTTATCATTGATATCGGCAGATATGCTTATAAGATTTGGATATTGGTCTGTAAGTAACAGATACACATATGTAGCATTGAATTGGTGGGTTTACTTGGAAGGGTAAACTTGAAATTGACGAGAGGAATGAAGAAAAAAAAAAAAAAAAAGAAAAGCTAGTAGTGTTGAATCAATATTTTTTTTGATAATAACAATTATTATTGACGGAAACTGAGGATAAATTCTGAAACTTTATTCATAAAGTATGTATGGAAAGAGAAGTGTGATTGCTTCTTACTTTTTCCTTTCTTTTTCTTATTTTCCTAAGTGCGCACTAACTCAATCTAACATATCTTTTCTGTGAGAATGTGAAATGGGGGATAAGGGAAATATCTTCAGTTTTGTCAATCATAATTTTAATGAACAATTTAAATTTAAAAGCGGTTCGCTTACAGAGAGTTGTAGGAAGTTTTATAGAGAATTTGGTGGGGAGTTTTTGGTATTATTGATATACTGGGAAGTATGTCTCTGGTTAGCAATTGGCTATGATGAGGTAGGAAAATGAGAATGGAGTTAGGAAATATATAAATGGAATGGCCTGAATAAATAGAGATCTGGTACATTATTAGTATGGTTGTTGGGGCCACTATACGTAATAATTTTAAGAAAGTTTACTTGGAAAATCTTTGTTTATTCACTTGGGGTTTTATTTTCGTGTAACTGGGCAATGATGGTTGTTAAGTGATTATTTTATTGAGACTATGTTTCAATGCTATATGTATATGTATTATGTTTTATTTCATGCTTGGTTTGGTTTTATAAAAAGTTAGTTTAAGTAAGTTAGGATCGTTGAGTTTATAGTGCTTTGAGTAAAACACTATTGGACCGTAAAAGTGTCTAATAATGATATAATATTTGCTTTTGGGTTGATAAAATGCATGCCATATTAATTTTGAAAATGTGTTTTAATTGGATAATTGTGACGCCTTGTTTTGATTTAGTTTTGCGTAAACAGTTGGATTGATAGATTAAGTGATGTGGTTAATGAATTGGTTTTAAGTTTGGTTAGAATATTAGTTAACTTTTCAAATACAGGGGGCTTTATAAAAAAAAAAAAGGAAAAAGCCCTTTCGTTCAGAAAGGAATTATAAAATTATTGAGGGAGGGTATGGAGACATAGGCTGTTGGGAAGGTTAGGTTGCTTGAAAAGCTTCGAATATATAAGTAGAGTATAACTAGATAGAAGTTTAAAGGAAAAACTGTGAATAGCAGCATATAGAAGAAATACATAGGGGGATAAAGGGCAGATCATGGGACATGAAGGGGGCAAGAAATAGGTGCTGTGAAAAACCAGCTTTAATTATATTAAAGGTGTTCATAAAAATTGAACAGGATCTCATGCTAAAAGGTGAGATAACGCAATTTGGACAAGATTGTGGTTGGAAATTTTAAATGTTGAAGATATAAGGCTTGAAACTTACGTAAAAAGTTCTATTTCATATAGGGTTGTATATATAAAGCTTGTAAAACATTATATCAACTTGGTTTATAGAAAACAAAGATCTATTTTTGTATGACGTATTTATAAGAAAAAATTTGATTGTACAAATTTTTTTATTGGCAAAGGAGGTAAATGTGGTTATGTGGAATATGCGTTTCTTTGTGCTTATCTTGACTATTTATTCCTTTTACTTGGTGCACCCCTTCTTTACTTCTTCTAAATACGTTGTTCTCGTTGTTCGGGTTGTCTTGTATTGAGAAATGCGAGTGATTTCCTAATGCCAGTTGTACAAATACGATTTTACGAGCCATTTTGTTTATAATATGCATATTTTATATAGGAACTTGAGGAGCCAAGGAATATATAGTGGATTGCTATATAGTTTGGGGAAATGAAAGAAGAGTAGAAATGGTAAGTTAAAAAAGGGTTACAGTACATGGTACGAGGTATAGAGGTAAAATGGAAGAAGAAGTGGGTTGATTATATAGCTGGGGAAAGAGTTAAAGAAATAGAATGTTTAATTAAATTGGAGTTGGTTTGGGGAGGATTAGAAGAACTATGGAAGATTTGAGGAAAAAGAGGGAATAGAGTAAGGGGATTAGGAGTAAAGATTTTTCCTTTATAAGGAAAATTCTTTAATAAACATGGGGAGGTGTAACAGTATGTGTAGTTTGGGTTATAATTAGGATCTAGTGGGGAATTAGAGATACAGCACGATTGAGCATTATGAGTGAAAGCGGAGAGAGATGCTCAATCGTGACGTATTGTTGTTGTGAAGGGCAGTCAACATCCGATGGTCCAGGAAGGCAGACACGGCTTGTCATCTTACGCAAATAAACAAACTTTTATTCAACCTTCGACTTTATTACTTCTTTCTACACTATGACATATGTATCTCTGTATGTATTTATGTATCTCTGTATGTATGTCCTTTATGCGCTCGCGAACGGCCCATCCGATTGAGATGAAATTTTCTACACGCCTTCCTTTCATTCCAGAGATGCCAACTGTCGTAGTTTATTTTTCTTCTTCCTCCTCCTCCCTCCTCCCTCCTCCCCCTCCCAAAATACGTACGTCCAGGAAATGGTCTTCTACATAGACACTTCTCTCTGAGGTCCGCGATAACATATTAACCTGTTGGGATGGCAATCAATCATCCTACTACCTCCTCCCT